>JAWZSL010000014.1:29095776-29580776 GCA_034769285.1 Lutjanus argentimaculatus
AGAGTAGGGGGAACCAGAGCTGTGACTAGTCATTCAACCCTATCCCTGTTCCTTTCCCCATCCTGTATAGCTATGCAAGAGCAATTTTGCCTGCATTCTTCATAGGAAGTAAAGCATGTTCTCTTTGGGCATTGGGTTCTACCATGCAGAGCTGTGCATTGGTACCAAGTTTGTGATTTTGTGATTGCAGTCTCAAGCCATAGCCAAAGAAACGACAGTGGATAGTGTTTGGTATGATAACTTCTGGTATATATATTGATTTTGTGGATGGTGTGATTTTGTTGCCTTCATCAAATGCTGTTGCGCTCTACCAGGAAACAGTGGTTTGAACTACTACTAAGTGAAGGAGTTGAAGTGTCTCGGGGACTTGTTCTTGATTGAGGGTAAGGTGGAACACAAGATCGCCAGATGGTGGTGAAGAGGCAAGCAAGAGCTTGGTGTGAACCTCATTTTTTTTTAAAGAAGCCAGATTGAGATGGTTCAGGCATCGTATAAGGCTGCATCCTAAAAGCATTCCTTTGGAGGTATTCTGGTCACATCCAAGAAATCCATGAGATCCTCCACAGAGTCCAAGTATCTTGGGATCTTGTAGTTGATTTAGGGTAAGATGGAACATAAGATTGCCAAATGGTCTGAAGAGGCATGAAGAGACAACCTAGACTGAGGCGAAGCTCTTAATTTACTGGTTGGTCTACTGTATACAAGTGGCCAAAATGAGTGTCTGGGATTACCCTCAGACAGATAGGGATTGAGGTGGTTTAGGCATCTTATGAGGCTGCTTCCTGGTCACATCTTGGAATACCAGGATATCCTATCTGACATGGAAACACATGGGATCCCCAGAAAGAGCTGATAGACATATTTGATCATACACTAAGGCCTGGATTATACTCCCAAACAGATGTGTGTAGAGACAGCTGCTGACACCATGGACGCCTTATTAGTTTTGTTGATACTATACTACTCCACATAGCAAAGTCCACATGGTCACAATACATTGGGGGTACGCGGATGTCCACATAGAGCCTATGTGTACACCGTCTGATGACAAAATATGTCACACAGACCTTAGCAGACCATCACAGACACAGAAAGTATAATACCACATCTGCCCGATGCCACCACTAAAATAGTTAGTGGTAAATGGATGGATGGATTGATGGAAGTGTAGCTGTACAGCAGTTATTGTTGGCTTTGTGGGCTCCAGTCAAATAAGTAATTTATACTCTATGAAGCAGTCAGCTGACAACAGACATGCATGTCAATGACAACACCTGTGAAGTTAACACAAATACTAAGTAACAACAACATAAGGCAGAATGGAGTAACCAGCAATGGGTTTAATCCCACTTCTAACCTGATGGTTGCTATCTGCTATGAACTGATGAGTTCAGACAGAAAACTTAATGAAAGGTAACACTCATCAATGATGATGGAAGCCAACGATGTTTGCATCGACTGTCTTTTGCTAATACTGGTTGGATCACTAGATCACAAGAAACCAGTTTGGTAGCCTTTGACTAGCAGCTTGTTTGTTTCACTTGTTTTCTTTATTTGCAGCACATTTATTCATGCTGCATACATAGTACGTAAAGATAGTTTCTTTGTTTGTTTTGCAAACAAATTTCAGAGCACTGCAGTCTTTTAGCCACCAAACAGATGCCTTAAAAATGACAGAAAAGTTTGACATTTTGTAAGGTATGGTGAGATGTGTGTGTTTGTGTTTGTTGTTAGGGGAATAGAGAGAAATTAATTTGGTCTCTCTGCACCCTTCCCCCCTCCTCTCCGTGGTTTAGTTCTTGAAAGAGTGGCTGAAGAGGCCTGGATTAAGACAGATGTGCTTAAATGATACTGAAGGGGGGACTTAGTGCGGCGCAGCCTGGGGATCATTGATTAAAAAAAGCCATGTCTTTAGCCTGAGCCAAATCCAGCCCTGCACTGATATACCACAGCTCCTCCATGATACTCCCCCTGTCCCCACGCCCGGGCAACCAGCCTGCCAGCCGAATTGAGGAGGCTGGGAAAAGAGAGCAGGAAGAAAGAGGAAGATGGGGACGATGGTATAGAGCCAGTGAGTCTTGGAGCCACCTCCCCTTTTCCCCGTCCCTCCCCCCCAGGGCTGCAGTTGCAGATACTGGGATTACACAGGTCAATTATACACTTAATCTGCCTTCGCCCGGAGGGGATTAGGAGCGCGGCTCATTGATTGATTTGAAGTATTTCCGTTGACCTTGGGTAGTTATCAGATTCTCAAGCGTGGCGAAATTGCACTTCTGTGTGACGAAAGTTAAAGCGCTTTTTAATCGCTGCTGCTCCTCCTGTCTCGCTGTGTTCACCAACTGCTGGGCGGCTGTGACGGAGCAGAGTGAGGGCAGGGGTCAGATTGAGCTGCAGATTGAGGAGTTTGAGATTGTTGTCCACGCTGTTGTACTCTGGTCACGGCGGGTGGTGACTTGTGTTCGGGTGGGTGTTGTGGTGTGTGTGTGGGGGGGGGGGGGGGGCAGGTTGCAGTCCTGACAGAGAATGCCAGCAGACTAGCGGTTGACAGAGCTGCCGTCATACCACTTGGCTGTCCGGGGGACGCTTCACCACTTTGCCGGCTCCGGTCATGAACTGCCGGCACCACAGCCACGCCAAGTGAACAATTTAATCAACACTGAGCTCAGGCAACACGCAAACTTAACTCCCTCAGCCCGACAGATGTCTTATTCTGCTCAGATGACTCGTTTATGTGAGGACAGAATGAAGAGGACAAGTTGTTGTTTTTTTAAACACCAGCATGGAAGAAGTGAAAGCTATTATTAAAAAAAATAGAAATAACTGAGAACATGGAATCATAGACACAACTTAATGATTAGAAGTAGCAGAAGTACATTTTGGGGGGGTCTTGCCTGATCAAGAGTCTGGAGGACAGAGGGTGTCTCACAATGGACAGATTGTAATTAAAAATCACCAAATTTAAAGATAAGTGGTTTTCACAGACAGCATCAAAATGTTCTAACAGAAATTTGGAAATGTTTAGAAAATAATTTTTTTTTTCACTTGAGGAATTGTTATACTCAATGGTGTAAAAGGGTCATTTGTAGGGATAAAAAGAGATTTAGATCCAAACATATAATTCTTTTTTAGTGCTGGGTGATATTGTTGAAATCTATATAACAATATTAAAGTTGAGTTCTCTGAATGCTAATCAAACTATATATTTTTAAACCATAATTCTTATTTAGCTTTGATTTAGAAGGGCTACAGAGTTGTTATGGTTAATATTTGGTTAACTGATATTATTTAATGAATTTGTCTAAAAATAGAAAGTTTACCAGTGCTTGAGCAGTATTCCTGCCTTTTTTAAACCAGGAAGTGAGACAGGGGTCCTTAGGGTATATTTGGGGTCCTTTTTATGCCTGATTAAATCATGTTTTTGTAAAATTCTGATGGAGATGTCAGAAATCTGGGACACAAAATGATTTTATTTTATTACAAAATGATCACAATAGAACATTGAATGAATGTAGACTACAGAATTTGGTCAAATTAAATCAAACATGATATGACAATGAATGATAAATTGATATATTACTCTGCAAAATGTGACCTGATCATTTCCCGACTGTTTTTCTTACTGATACCCAATAGCATCAAGCAGCAGTTTATCTCTGCAGTGTTTTGCTGCAGGATTGGCTTGTTTAATTCAGTTGCTGTTTTTGAGGGAGCAGATGCCCTTTAGCCTTCATCCACAACAATATGACAACAATACTGCGCTGATGTCCTCTTGTTGTTTTTCATGCCTTCAGTAATCTCTTTTAGGTTGAAGTAAAATAACTGTAAAGGGATTACACAACCAATAGGGAGGGAAATAATGGTTATAGTTGTAGGTCACAATAATAAAAAAAAGGCCAGCCAAGCAGGATAGGGTAAGTTGACTGTGTGTGACTGTTCAAAACATGCTCTGAAAAGGTTTCACTTCCGTTTAATGAAGTCTGTAAGCAGCTTAGAGTCTTTAATAATTACTGAGGGAGAGCATTTTGTTTCCCTGCTTCGTTTCTTTGCCGCTAAATCCTCTGTGAGCATTCCCCGCGCCGTGTTGCCAGGAGGAAACAGCTAAGGACACTAAAGCCATGATCATCCTGAGAGGAGGGAAATACAAGTTTAATGGAGACTTCTCCTTTGTCGGGCCCCGCTGGTTTATCGATGAGGGCCGGCAGGGTGAATTGATCGAGGACACACATGTCATCTCTCGGGTCTCTATCACCCTTTTACAGCCCCCTTTCGTCCCTCTTTCCCTCCGCCTGGTTAAAAAGGGAGGTACGGTGGCATTTGTTTGATTAACTTGTCTGACAAAAGTGACAGCTGCTCACGGGCGTATGTGGATGAGTGGCCCAGCGCCGCTCCCTCTTTGTACATCTGTCAGAGCCGGAGCAGGGCGAGCAGGGTGAAAAGAGACAAATTGGACCCAAAAAGAAGGCCATTCACCTTCCCCAGACCCCCTCTGGCGCTCCGCCCCTTATCTCATTCAGGTGCTCGGCGGGACCCTCAAGTGCTTGCTGGCTTATTCCATTTTCACTCCCCCTATAGAGTTCCCTGAGCCCACAAGTGTTTTAGCCCTCTTTTTCCTTCCCTCAATCCACCCCTAAGCGGCTCTTTGTAAGTAGAATGGCTCACTTTTCTCAGGGCCTGAAGCTGGCGGCTTTTTTTTCTTTCTTTATGTCCACCACAGAGCTTTTCTGTCGCTCATTGTATGTTTACTCAATGACTGGTCGCTGACCATAATTCCAACTGTTTAGTTCCTCACAACATGGCCCCCCAACCCCCTCCACCCACCGCCCCAAATATACACCCATCCCTTCTCCACACCACCGTGTTTTTATAAAGTTGCTCCTTATTTAGTCTCTCTTGTCCGCTGAACTGACACTTGCAGGAAGAAGGAGACGGCTGTTTTGTAAGAGACCCAGATTGCCGGCCTGAAAAGAAACCCAGACCTGAGATAAACATTTACCTTTCTCCTGTGATGCTGCGCCCGCGGTCCACTGCCATCTTGTCCCTCAGCGCTCCTTTTTAACCAGCTGCCCGGCTCAAATGCCCACTGGGTCCGTTTTGTTGCCGGCCCAGCTGTGCTCAGGCTGTGGTCAATGGTCAGCCGCGGTTCGCCTTTTGTGTCACCGGCACAATCAAAACAGTTTGAGACCTGTGAGCTCGTTGAGCCCAAAACTTTACTTTAGTCCTACTTTCAGAGCCCCTCTGCTCCTTCCTCCCCCTCGAACAGAGTGAAAAGAGAAGGACAGAGAGAGGGAGAGTCAGAGGATGACAATATACAGTCTGAGATGCTGAGCCCCAGTGAAAAGCCTCTTTCTTTTTCTTGTCTGTCCACAGATACATTTAAAAAACATGTTTGTGTGTCGAACAGAGTTCTCTTCACACTTGTGTTTTCATATTATTTTCTAAATCAGGCAAATTAGACACTTAATCCCACTTTTACAGTGATTGGCCTGATGTGTGGTGGTGTTAAAGTTGCATTGGGATGCAGCCCAGATCAGGCTGTGAAAGCACGCTTTTCTCCTGTCTATGGGTATGCTCATTTGGAATATGACTAGATATATTTTTAGGGCTGTACAGAATAGTTTGGAGTTTCAAGGCTTGCTCGGTGTGTTCAAACCCAGTATTTAACACCACACTAGAATTATACTATTTGTAGATTCCAGTGGTGGCTGAGTGGGATTGTTTCCAGCTCCTATGATCCAAACGTTTCTGATAAATCCAGAGCATTCTAAAGTCTACATGTGAGTTCTGACCATGCTTGTAGCGTTTTAAAATATTCAGCCGTACAGTCACAATACGGAGGCACTCTATAGAAGATACTTTATGTCTCTATCAACACTGAAATGTAAACCTGTCAGTGAACATCATCAGTAGAACCCCGCCTGGAAAATACTTGTTTATTTTTACCACCATGTCCAAACCAATGAGTTTGATTTGTGAGGATGTGTTGTGTTAGTTAAAGAATATCAGTCATCTTGGAGAAGTGGGACAAAACTGTATTTTGAGGGGGATTTGATTTTTACTTTTTAATTATGCTGGAAAATATATATTTTTTTAAATCAAACTCTTGGCTATTAACCTCGTAACTGGCCAATGTCCTAGTGATTAAACTTTTTATTAACTTTTTATTAAATATAGACGTCACTACTGTTGACGTCTTACAGAGTTGACATAATGTTCCATTTTTTTCATTTCAGTGAGCAGCTATTTTATTTTTAAAGTGTCTCAGAGTCTCTTCATGTTAATCAAAATACACATTTTTTAACCATAATTCTTATTTAGCTTTGATTTAGAAGAGCTACAGAGTCGACATGTTATGGTTGAGACTCATCTGATAGTTAATATTATTGAATTTATTTGTTCTAAAAATAGAAAGTTTACCATGTTTGAGCAGTATTCCTGCCTTTTTTAAACCAGGAAGTGAGACAGGGGTCCTCAGCTAACCCTTTATATGCCTGATTAAATCATGTTTTTGTAAAAATCGGACAGAGTCGACAGAAATCTGGGCCACGACTTTAAAGGATCAACATTTCCATTTAAAAAAAAATCAGTTTTCAAACAAAGATGATTATAACAGCACATTTTACACCTATGTTATCAGTAGGTATTGTTTGTTTTCGAAAGGGTTTTAACACAGTTTTAAATTGTGTGAAGTTGTAAATTCTTGTCTGAGACAAGGCCGTTTCTGACACAGAACAAGTTTAAAAATTTAAACATTAAAAACATTAAACCAAAACATTTCATAAATTACATATATTTCATATATATAAACAAAGAATACATTTTCACCAAAAAAATTGAATTAGAGTGTTAATATTAATAATTTAGAAAGATTTTCTTTGGTAGGACATGACTTGTCCCACTTCTCAATAATGGGTGATATAATATTCTAAGGCACCACATTGAGACACACCGTACTTTCTGGACAGATGTTCCCGAGGGATCACAGGAGAGGAAAGCTGAAGTGCAGAGTTCGATTGTGTCTTCCAATTGGAGCTGTGTTAACCTGGTGCCGTCATGTGAAACTTACAGCAGCTTCCCTTTGTGTATCCTGGATCTTGGAACAAAAACAAAAATATTGTTCTAAGTTGTTGTATGGCCTGTGTCAGATTTAAAAACTTTGTATGGGATGCTGCTGGGAATATGGGATATGGCTTTAGACTTGATACCCAATGCAGCATTTTAGGCTGTTTTGGAGCCATTTCCATCACTGGTATCCACCATGAAGTGATGTTTGTGAAAAGCTCTGGTTTTTGTAAAGGCAGTTTAGTATGGATAGCAGGTCAGGAGGGAAAGATGCATTTATCCACACAGCGTGGACGTGTCCTCAGGGATGACGTCACCCAGTGCGAGACGCTGAGCTCCATTAACCTCCAGTGAAAAGCTCTATTTGTTCTCTGAGGGTCAAGCTTAGTCCTGCTGTTGGGTGACAAGGTGAGCATGGAGCTCGGCCCGATGGGGGCCTGGTGGCAGTTGGTGCTGAGATGGGCTTGTGGGAGGGGCTCCCGACCTACTGTGTGAGTTACTATGGTAATTGAGTGTCGTCATCAATGGGCCCTCTCTGCTGAGCTGGTGAGCAGGACTAGAATAGGCCAGCGGTGGGCTCTGAAAAGCAGAGCAGGTAGGATTAGACAGGCCCTTTGTCCAAAGTGCATAATGTCTTGCAGTCAGATTTAAAGCTCCCCCACCCACACCAACCTTATCCCTACTTGTTTCCTCGTCTGTGTGTGTGTGTGCATATGTGTTCTGTGTGTGTGCACCAGTGTAAGCATGTGTGTTTGAAAGAAAAAGTAGTGTTGCTTTATGGCACTCAGCGGCCTTCCTTCTCCTTCACAAGGAAGCCTGTCACTTGGCATTAGTGTTGCCGCACCAGCAATCATCATTCCATGCCTCCTGCTAATTGCAGACACAGCTGGGTCTCAGCAGGACATGCTCTCTCTCTCTTTCTCTCTCACACTCACTCACACACACACACACAGCTTACATACATGGCCTCAGTGTAGCAATGACAATACAGACTTTTAATCTCCTCTGTGCAGAGTAGAAGCCCAGACATCCACACTGAGTGGTCAGCTAACTGGTCGCATGATCGCAAAAAAGACGATATCATTCAATAGTCATCATTGCTGTCTGCCAGGAATTGAACTATGAATGAGATAATGAATTTATTTAGAATATAGAATACAACATTTACTTACATTTAAATGGACAGTTCACCTCAAACATTTTTTCTCCTGGCTGCTTTAATGCTAGTGCTACTTGGTGCTACTCTAGATAGTTTTGGCACTTGGCTTGTGGTGCTCAAAGCAAAAATCATGACCTGGTTCCTCAAGATAATCCACACACCTTGTCATGAACAGTTTCATGTAGGAACTAATTTCTTTCTGCAGTAAAATCTACTGAAACTACTTTCTTTTCTGCTAGAGAGAAAGTAGTTCCTATATGAAACGACACAACAAGATCTGTGGATTTCTTTTAACCAGGTCCCATCATACAGGAGAGAAGACAGCTGTCTCCAAGGCTGATATCTCCAAAACTCTGCAGTTCACACCAAAAAAAATCTAGATTGCTAAATAACATTCAGCACAGGAGAAACATATATAAACATGTTTGATTTTAAGGTGAACTGTCCTGTTAAAATTGTCTGGTCAAACACTTCACTGAGGCGTCCAAGTACTCTCTTGTCTTTCAACAACAACAAAATTGATGTGAATTTCCATCGACGTTGGTTCTGGCAGTGACAAAGAACCTCTCTGATGTTGTGCAATTGGTAAAATGTCACTTAGTTTCTGTACTTTTGATCAGAGAAATCAGGCTTGAAAAATTCAGTCTACAGTGTTTAGCCTTAATTAACAGCAGTGGTGGGTAAAGTACTGAAAATGCATCCTCAAGTAAAAGTGAAAATTACCATTTAGAAAAATACTTTTAAATATACATTTAAAAGTCCAACGGACCACTGGCTATATGTGATAAGATCATGTCAACACATGAAAAATGAACATTGCTAACATTAGCTAGTTAAGCGAACTTTCATTTACAATATGTGCAGCTTACTTCAAGTTTTTAAAAGTGGAGGTCTCAGTGTTTTGGGGAGGAACAGCAGCACTCCATCCAGTGCCCTTGTGTTTTTTTTCCTTTTTGCAATGATTTGTGATTTGTTTAAATTTTATTTAGTTTTTGTATATTTCATGAAAAAAGGACAGTTTTTTCCAGTGAGAGTACAACTGAACACTGTTCTGAGTGTTCTAAGTAACCTTACCAAAAAGTTACCTTTCAGTAGCTGTGACAAAATTTTAAAAAATTAAACAAAATAAATAGTAAATAATAAAACATTGAGTCAGTTCATTTGAATGCTATGATTGGTGGAAGTGGTGGGAAACTACCATGATTGGTCAAATTTGCAAAAAGTTGTAGTGATTGGACAAAATTGCAGAGTTATGCAGCGTTCACAGGGATTGGTTGAATTTGCTTGCGATCACAACATTGCAGCTTCCTGGAAGGACTGTTCATCGTCTAACTGTTGTCTTTTTCAGATTTTGGTATTAAAATTGTGGCCAGATGTGGTCAGAGCTTTTTCTCCGTCATCACCACATTGTGGTCGAAGACAGTTGGTGTTTATTTTTCTTCCAGGCAGCAGCAGCTTGTGGAGGTGCTCCTTGTGTGCTCTCCTCTGTACACTCAGTGTGCACATTTACAGCAGAGTAGTTGCAACAAAGGTATGAGTAGCAAATGTAGCAAAGTAAAAATTAGATTTCTGTCTCAAAAATATATTCAAGTAAGGAGAGAAAGTATCATTTGAAAAAAAAAGAAATCTAAAAAGTACATATTTCTAAAAAAGCTGCTCTTTGACTCATTACACATCCCTGGTTAGCAGGTAGCATTTACTGCAGCTAAACCTCTGTTTTACTCTATTTCACTGAAACACAGAATAAGTGGTCACAGAGGGAGTCAAAGGAAACGGAACAGTTCTTTACCCTCATGAGGCCAATAAGAGAAATCAGTCCAAACACTGCTCATCTATCCACACTTCTTACCAGAGAAGTGCTGGACTGATAATCTCCTATAAGGCATATTGTTTTTTGTTTTTTTTTTAAATTTATCTACATCTTCTCAGATGCGAAACCTTTTAAAAGTATGCAGAATTAGCTGTCAGCACTTCCTGTTTGCAGCATACACATGGATGTACAGACGCACATTGGTGAATTACTTTAATACTGAAAAATACAGAAAACCTGATCATTCTCAGGTAGGTTCTGAAGTGTCTTTTTTCTATGATTTCTGAGCAGGATGTTCTAAACAGATAAACAGGTGTTTGCGTTTATCCTCAGCACTGAGGGGATAACCTGAGACTTGGCTGATTCCTTCATTCACAGTCAGGATTAGTGCTGTAGATCCATAGTCATTAGCATACTAATAGCATAGTTCATCAGCCAGAGTGTCAACCAGGGAATCAACAACCTGCACCCACTTCTATATTTCTTCTTTTGAGTTTTGAGTCCGACTCAAATTCTTAAGTTTTGAAAAAGTTTAACCAACTGCTAATTTTTTCTTCTTTAGATAAACTTAAATCTTTGAGTTTTAGACCCCCAAAAAAATGTATTCAAAAACATTATTGAGTAAATTGATTGAAGCGAAAGTGAATTACCTTTTTAAGTTTATTTCAAAAGTTAAGAGTTTGAGTTGGGCTCAGAACTCACAAATCTATTGCAGTCCATTGCCTTGCAATGTTTTCTTGTCTCAACTATTTTTTACAGTATACAAGTGTGTAAACACATGTAAAAAGTTACATTTACTAAAAAAATTTAGCTAATAAAATTCTAAAGTGATTAATGTTGTCTCAATGCAAACAGATGACCAACAAACAAGTAAAATATACAACAAAATAAACAGTTATAATTTAAATGATCTGAATAAACAACATGTAAACAAAACTATATTCTCACAGAGAATTCAATGTCAACTCTCAGTTCATGATGGTTTTCAATTCTCTCCTGACATAATCCAGTCAGGACTTAACAAGTACTGTGGTTCTTACTCAGCCCTAAATTTTGAACGCACACACACACACACACACACACACACACACACACAACACACATACACACACAACACACACACACACACACACCACACACACACACAGGAGCAGCAGCAGAGGCAGAAAGAGGCAGAGTCCCAGGTTGCTTGTAATCCCTGTGTACCCCCTGTGGTGAGGCCCCTCCTCAGCTCCAACATTCCTGGCTCTCAGCAGCACAAAAGCTCCTGAGCGGCCCCACAAAAGAGGGCCTCTGACCTAACAAATCAGTTGGCTTTTTTGGGGTTTTGTGTGTGTGTGTGTATGTGCGTGTGTGTAATATTCTTGTCTTATTTGTGCCTTTCACTCACATGCACTTTAATGGTGTCTTTCTCCTTCCTTCAATCTTAGGTTCAATCATGGTCTTTTAACTTTAGAGCTTGCACAAGTACCCACGAGTTTATTAATATTTATACATTTTAAGTCTCTCCACTCAAAACTCTGCTCTCACACTCCAGTATACCCTGATCACTTTCAGAGTTGGTCTCCTCTTTCTCAAAACTCTGTTTGCGCTCAGATATACTCTAGCTTCTTCTTCCCCTTCTTCTTCTGCAGCTCGTTAAACTTCTGTTCTCTTGAATATTTGTGTAATTCTTGACAGTCACTTGTTTTTGACCTCAGCACTCTTCATATGGATGGTTGCCTTTCCTTTAATTGAGTATGTCCACTCGCCCTCCAGGATTCCTTGATTCCTGTATGAATTTGTCATATATTTGCAGCATTAACCTAACCTGAATATCAACAAACAGTTTGGTTTGTAATGCTAAAATGAACCGACGTCATCAGCTGTAGTTAGGTAACATTTAGCATGTTTACCTTTGAAAGTGAAAATTTCCTGATAGCTGAATATGAGCACTTTTTAAAAATGGCAGATCCAGCCTAAGTTACATCCTTGCCTGTATTTGAAGTATACATCATATAATAATGTTGCACCCCATGTTGCTAGTAAGTATACAAGAAATTGATGTAAAGTGTTGGTCCAAATACAAGATGGCAAGTTTTTTAAGACCACTGCTGCATCCATTCACCTGTTATGAGGGCTGAGTATCATTTTAAAAAATCATAGAAACAGTACCAATACCATTAAAGTGATATTGATACCAATATTTTTTTAAACTTCCATACTTATGAACATTTTGGTGGCATCCCAGCACACTGAACTGCCAACTTGACTTCACCACACCACAGACTGCACATGTACATGCACTTGTAGCTGCTAGCTGTAGCTGTAGTAATGGGCCAATCGCATGTTGCATTAAACTGGAGAATTCTTACCATGATTGGCAGCGATTAAAACCATACAAATAGTCATGTTTTTTAGATCTGGGTACAAAAAGGATTAAATGCAGGTATCGTATGACTGGAGAAGTTTCGTTACAGCTTGGTACTGTGTTATTTTGATCAATACCTCACAGGTATTGAGTAGTGATACTCAGTCCTACCTTTACACTCCTGCTTTTGGATAAAGACTTTTTCAAACATAATTATCAGAAAAGATTTGTCTTAAATTCAGGCCAGTTTGGTGGTTTTCTGTTTTGTATCAAATGATAAAATATGTGTTCCAGTAAATATTAACAAAACTGTGACTGTGGAGCAGTGGTTCCCAACCTACATACAGCAAAAGAATATGTGATTATTTCCACACTTTAACATTCAGTTATAATTGTTTCCATTTCTTCATCCTTTACTTTGGTAAATGTTTCTTTTCTAACATTGTTTTTTCACCCCAACAGAGTAAACTTGCAGAAGAGTAGCCAACTAAGTAGCCTGACTGAGAAAAAAAATCTTTTAAATAATTTTGTATACAGACATTTGTAGAACTTGTGATTAAATTAACATGTGCAAATCTAATTTTGACAACCTCAGAGTAGACAAAGCCCTGTGATCTTTTTATTAACTAACACACAAGAAATCCTACAGAGAGGCGCTTCCGTGTTCAGGTACTGCAAGAAAGGACCATATTTCCGAAAATGCATATTTTTGTTTCCATGTTTCCATATTTATGGCAGCAGTTTCTATACATTTTTACATACATTCGTTAGCTGTGCATTGGATACAAACTCTGCAGTTCTTCTCTCACTTTGAATTGGTCATTAATACCCCTGATAAATGTCCAGCTGAACATTGTTGTTTTTTCTGTGTTTTCATAAATGCCACAGAGTATGTGGTGAAACTTCCAGCTCTGTCATGTAACTGATCATAAATATCACTTGATAATTCACTTTGCTCTGTTTGCTAATAGAGGAATACTGTTTAACAAGCTGTTCTTTTCTGGACATAGAATATTAGCGATTTGCAAAATTCAGAAATTCACACATAAAATACATTTTTTAAATTAGGATTGTGCTTTTTTTTTAACTGGTATTCAGTTTAAGTGTAATTTAAATTGGCATGAAACAATAAAAAATATTTAATAAAAATAATTTTGCAGGCCATGTTACTTTTTGACATCATGTCACAGGGTGGAGGGAGGGGCCACCAGCTTGAGACCCCTGCTATAAACTTTACTGTACATTTACTGCCAGACGGACAACTTACTGTTAAACTTTTTTATCTGCCCACTCGCATTCACCGTCACCCTTTCTGCTGCTCGCTGTCTCTCACTTCTCTCAAACACACACTTGTGTGTGATTGTCTATCACAACAAGGAAATTAACTCTGTTTGAAAAAAGGCTGCAGGCAGCAAGACAAAAGACTCCTGAATAAAACAGGAGAATCTGGGAAATCCTACATCAGAATACAGACATTGACCACGTTTGATTTGGCCCAGCTCACTAAGAACCCAACAAAACAAAGAAATGGGATGGAAGCGGTTCTGCTGGTACCATCCACAACTTTGCCAATGGAAATATGAAAATAACTCTGCCTTACAAAGGAAAAGGCAGTAGCTTCACTTTTTGTCAAAAATTAGTTAGAATTATTTTTGTGACATTAAAAACACCCTTTGTCATGTGGAAGAATATCTTCTCTCAAATGTGTTTTATTCTGGAGAAAATAAGGGGTCGAAATTACGGTAACTGCAAAAAGCTGCAGAAAAGCACCAGAACTTCAGTTACTGTATTCTAACATGTCGAATATCTGCAAGAAAATGAAGAAATAGGTCAACTATGTGCATTATACTGCTATATATAACAATAGTACAGAAAAATATTAAAATAAGACCATAGTTATAACTCTCAGACTCTGATCCCAGGTGTGAAAATACATTGCATTAAAACTAACCAATCACTGTCATATTTTATTCTAATTCAAATTCCAATTTTATGTTATTAGAATATAAATATTAGCAGCTTCAAATGCTCAGAAACATCCCAAAACCATTGAAATAATTTGATTTTAAAGATTTCTTGGAATATCAAAACTGTACTGTAATATAATAATAAATAAGGATAATAACAATAATGTAAAGAATAACAGTAAAAGGTGTCATTTCATTTGACATCATTATCAGAAGTGATCAGATAAAATGGAAGTTACTGCCTTTTTCTTTGCTATGACCCAATATTTTTTGGTACGCTCTGCAAAGGCAGAATACAGGAACTTCCAAATAAGGTCAAAGGTCAAATCAGAGGTCATGATTAATATGTAGAAACAATAACCTGATATAAAGATATAAAACTGACACATATCCAGTTATCTGCCTGCAACTATTTTGGCTCAACAACAAGAAAACTTAAAAGTCGTTTTTCTCAGTTTGCATCTGAGAAGTTACTGACTTTTTCCTTTGTAGGGCAGAACTGTTCTAATGTGTAACGAAGTGAAGTAAAGTGAACTGGACTGCTTCAGGGAAACATGGTTTAAGTGTGTCACAATAGTGTTGCACCGCAATGAAAACAAAGAACATGTGAGCAACACAACAGTGTTATTGTTTCCTTCTGGAACACAAACTGGACATCAAGCATGGCTGGCATTTTTTAATCCATTACAAAACCATTGTGCTGTCATGGTTTGTTAGATGCACTTTGTTAGATGACTTTAAGTTCCTGATTTGATTCTGACATCTAAAAAGGACATTAACACATAGTGCACATGCAGGACTCAGCTTTATTGAACCCACATCTCTGCCACATCATCATCCAGTTTAAAAAAAAAGTATATTTATCTCTTGTGATGTACGTCTCTGCTCGTCCATCTTCACAGTGCTCAGAGTGAAGTGAAAGTTGTCTTGGGCACATTGCAGCTCTGCTGAAACTTGAAGCCACCAACTTTATCCGTTTGCCCTTTAATTCTCCCTTTAATTCTAAAAAGGGCCACTTCCCTCTCATGACACCACGCAGCTAATACATGCAGAAGGGTCATGAAAGAGGTGAGTAGGTGGATGGGGAGGGAGAGAGGGAGAGGTGTGCCCTTTTTTTTGCATCAGATCCTGCTGGTGGCAGGCCCCCCCTGCCAAGCGCCATGTGAAGACTTGGGTGTGAACACTGGTTCCAAGGCGAGGTTTGTGTGTGTGTGGGGGGGGGGGGGGGGGGGGGGGGGTTTGGTGGGACGGGTGGGTTGGTGTCAGATGGGGGCAGGAGGTCGTACTGTCTCCCAGCTCTCGCTCGAAGGGGGATGGACCAGCAGATGTATAAGTGTGTATGTGGGAGTGTGTGTGTGTTGTGTTGTGCTGGGCGTGCATGTCGCCTGTGTATAGGTAGGGGTTCATCAGCATGTCATGAGGTGACAAAACACACAAGTGCACACACGCAGATAACCCGGTTGAAGGAATGGAAGCCCTTCCTTCAGATGGAACTCGTTAGATGTCACAGATTTGATCCCTGTCGGGTTATGGCATTATGTATTCAGAGCCACATTACGCTTGTTTTGGCTGTCAGCAAGTGCTAGCCCCCCGCTGATCCCCATGCAGCCTAAAAAAGAGAGCTCGGGTGAATTTGTCTGTTCTGATGATTTTCTTTTGTTAGTTCCTGCCAAGAGGAACAAAGCAAGAGGGGCCATCACTGTTCATTTGACAAGCTCAACAAGCGTCAAAGTGCCTTTCAACTTTATCAACATGTGGACGGCACAACATCTTAATCCTGCCCCGAAGGACCGCCACCTTGTCCAGGAGTTTGAAGTCAGACTGTGGCTTTAAGAGTTGGTTTGAAGAGTTCAGATAGTTGGAAAGAAGAAGAAAGATCGTTCCAGAAATGGTGTAAAGAATACCATTTGGAGGGGAAGAAGGGTAAAGTCAGGGCAAAAGAAAGAACCAACCTCCCTGTTTGGACTGAAAACAGATTAAGATGAGAAACTTGGTTAAATGAGCAGAAAACCCAAGAAAAAAACACGTAAAATTACACACTGAGTTTAAAAAATGCCCTGTGGATGGCGGTGAATTAAAAAAAAAAAAAAATCACACAAAGATGAAACCTAGCGAAAGATCGATGTTGAGACGACAGGAGTACAGTATGTGAAATATTTGATACTGAATTAATAGTCAATTGTATCATAAAGGATCAAAAGAAAGAAAACAAAAAATACATTGGAAAAGGTTTAAGAAGAGAAAATGATAATTCCAGATAAAAGGTGTGGGAGGTAATTTGTAGTCTCGTGGCTGCATCTGACAATTTCTTTAACTTTCCAAAACTGACAGTACTTCAACTTAGAAGTGACAGTGTGTAATTATAATATACTCCTAAGAAAGATGCCAGAATCAAGGTTTAGGTTAAAGTTAGTAGTCACAGTAACTAGGGTTAGGATTATTTCAATAACATGATGTTTGTCTTTTCTTGTCTTTCAGCCGCTGAGATCAACATAGTCAGTGAGCTGTAAGTTAGCAGTAAATCCTACGAGACATCATCAGTTAGTTGACAAACTCATCTATGTCAACTTTGTGTCTGTGTTTGTGTTGTTGCAGAATGCTACAGAAAAAAACAGAATGATATCAAACTCTCTGATACCTTTGGTCTTTACTGTATAGAGTTGGAGGTGGGAGGAGCTATTTCAGACAGACTGGTTCCAGAAAGTCACACTCATTTTCCACATGGACAATGTTACATCCAAAAGATTAACAACTGTAGTAGAACATATATGTTCTTTGATAAAAACTCAAAGGTCAAGCTTGTGTACAGAAGTTATATTTCTGTAGTTTGGCATCACAAGGCTCTAGTCACAGTTGGACAGACCTACAACCAGGACACAAAATGAGCGACCGCCGGATCACAAATTTTCACTAAAATAGGTTTCTGGAAAAATTTGAGATGGGAAATAGGCAATGCACAGAATCTTGATCCGTATGTGATCAGCGCCGCCTAGTTTGACAGTTTGATCTGAGTTTCAGGAGCCTGAGGCGTTGTGTTGGTCCGACCTGCTGACTGGATGCAATTACAAAGATTTTCTTAGAACCAGTCAGGGCCCCGTTTTCCAGAGCCTCCTTAGCACTACGTACATTGTAAGCTGTACCTTCAGGTCTCTCTTAAGCTTACAGGCTGTTTCCCAGAGTCTCCTCAGCTAAGGTTTACCCTCTGAAAGGTTTACCTTTAAGACATCTGAACCACTCGTCAGCTGTCCCTTAGTGATGCTTCATCCATCCTGTCAGTGTTAGCTTTATTAGACCAACATTATGCTTTTCAAATGGACAGTTGGAGTATAGTGCACATCTAGGCTACTTATGCAAATTACATCATTACTTAAAAATTAATTTCATGAATATCAATTATGGCCACGTTGCTTCTGTGCAGAACACATCATGAAATGTTGTCATTTGACCTGGCTATTCTTATCATGATAGTGGCCTAAAATATATAGATCTTATCCATAACACTAATCCAATGTGTGGAAAAATTACGGAATTTTATTTCTTTCTTTAATGTAATGGAGCTAACTGAGGATCTGGCTCTTCTGACTGTCTGGTTAGGCTATTGTAGCCTGAACCCCAGATTGACCCTAACAGCTGAACACTGCCAAATACGCATGTGCGCACACACACAGCAATGAAACATGGATATGCTGCTACAGGTGCCTATTGTGTGATGACAACAAATTTGTATCAGACATTTTGTTTGTATGAGAACAAAATCATTCACCCATTTAGCTCTATCATTTATCCTGACCCTCTGAAGTCTCAAACTGTGGCTTAGGTCCTGATTCATACTCTGTTTTATATTTTGTAGTCTATAGGTTATGTATTTATTGGAACTATCACAAGGTCTCATCTGGACTCTTAAATAGATTAAGCAGATGGTCTTTAGTTGTCATAGTTTCCTTTGCTGTAATATTAGATTGAGGTAAAGTGATTATGGCAACACCTGTTAGGTTAAAACATCATTTATGAGCCTTTATGATCAATTGATGTGTGCACCACGGTGAAAGACAGCTTACAGTTTACGTATGTACCTTAGCAGCTCTTCCTTGAGGGCACCTGCTAAGGGACAGTCTGGGAGACACTCGTAGGAAAAGAAGTTCCTTTGCTAAGGTATACCTTTGTGGACCGGTGAGGTACATCAAAACTGGGAACCACGGCCCAGAGCAGTTAAATGTGTGACACGACTTCAAATCTGGATTGGTGGTGCTCCTTTGTCAATCACTGGATAGAAGCCGCCCCATATTGAATAAACACTTTGGATTGGCCTGGTCAGATCCAAGGCTGCCGGAATTCTGTCTGAATGGAAGGCAGACATATCTGCCAGAGCAGATGAAAACAGCTGGCAGATTCATCTTGTTCTCAAGCTAACATTTCGGCATGCTAATTGCAGGTGGATCACAATATTGAGAGAACTGATTTTTCAATCTGCAGTTTAAATCAATTCACTTTTACTTTGTGGGTGAATTTAGATGAATTCAGCTGAGCAACTATTGCAATGGGAACTGAGAAGCTTTTTGAACTGGCTGAAACTGTCAAACTGCAACACTTAACTAGATGGTGGATCCAAATACAGATGGGGCGATGCAGAAACTGTTCAAAATGTTTTTTAATAAAGCAATAGAATATACAAAAAGCTTTGTTGCAAGGCCAACACGTCAAAAATGGGGGCCAAAAGAAACAAATCCAGCAAGGGAAAATCAAAGACAGGAAATAAAGTCAAGGCACATGATGGAGGACCAGGACTACAAAATAAAACAGGAAATGACCAGATAAACCCCAAGACCATGACAGAAAGTCTGGTTAGTGCCTCTGGCAGGATTTTTTTTGCACAGCAACAGCAGCCAAGGCTCAGGGGTGTTGTAGCATTTTGATCAATTCTCCATGCCAAATGATGGATAACATAAAATTTCTCAGAAACTAAATTGTGTAATAACATAAACATCTAGGATCATAAGATCATCCAGGAGAGTCCCATGTTTCTATGTTGAGCACATACATTAAAGAAAAAAATGAAAAGAGAGTACAGAATAGGGAAAACACTGCTGAAACCACTGGCCCCTCCCACTCAGGACCTTTACACAATGAAGCCGTAGGGAGACTTGAGAAAATCCTTAAGATTCAGAGCAGGCCTGATGCATCACATAAGCTGTAGTCTACACCACAGGGCCAGAAACAGCTGGGAAAATGAACAGCTGTGTACCTGATTGTACATGCAATGTCAAGCACATAACCCATCTGCACGGAACCATCTCTGTGATTACTTTCGCGAGAAGATGACTCTCTCCAAGACAACTTGAAAATAATGCTCTCCACAAGGACGAAAGTGTTAGTCTAGTATTCATGGACTGGATTATCAGCCTTGGTTACATCTGGTCTTGCAACAGAATTCAGTAAATGTGATTTCTAAGCTTTTCATCATGGATTTCAGATAGATCTAAGTCTATATACAGTAATGACAGGTTATACTGTGGAATTTGGAAATTACTGTTTGATTGGCTGGCAGGTGTGTATATGAACTACAGTTTCAATCAATAGTTAAACCAATTTTCTAAAGCAGTGCCATCATTTACCATCAACATGACTCATTACTGAACTTGGTGATTGCTTGTATAAAATGAAGAAAATGCTCCTATAAGTTGTTATGGAAAATAATGCCCAGCTTTCTATTTTGTTTATTTTGGATGACTTGATATAGACAAGTTAATTGTGACAGTATCCTAAATTCCAGACTGTCTACTTTCAGTTACATTAGTAAAGTTACTTAGTGGAAATTTTGATGCATCTCTTTTTCATGACTAGTTATTTCAGAGCGTGGATACATCAGTTCACACCTGACATTAGAATGTGTCTCCAGATGCATCTCCAGTGACCACTTGTGATCTCACTTCTCTGCTCTTTATGCACGTAAACAAAGAGCAATTTCATCTAAAACCTAATGTAAATTTGATGAATTTACTGTTTATCAGACCACAAATGAAACAGGCCTCACTGATCAGGCTTGATGTACAAAAACGCAAAGTTATAACCTGTACAAACAAAAACCTTTATAACTTTATTTTTTGGTGAAACTAGGCTGCTCTACCTCAACTCTTGATGATGTAAAGAATTTCCTGATGGTTAGATGGCTTTCCTTGTTGCTAAAGTTACCGCTAACTGCTGACAAGTGTGACTGCAGTTAGCTAGTTAGCTCAGTTAGTGATCCTATTAATTTTAAAGCTTACATACAGCTTTGTTATCATTATCATTTATCCTCCTCCTCTTGGTGGTCTACAGCTCATGTGCTTACAGTGTATACACCAGCATTCCACCAATACTCCAAGAGCTCCCAGTCCAGATGGAGTCAGCTACTAATAAGATCACGAATTGCACGGCTAACTAAGATAGCTAGTCATCTACAGTTTTCAGCAGCCAGCAGTTACTTTAGCAAGAAGTAAAGCTATCTGTCCATCAGGCAGCTCTGTAAATCACAGAAAGTTGAGGCAGAGCAACCAGAGGACACAGCATGTTTTATGTTTAGTCCATCCAGTAGAATTCATAATCTTTTTGTTTTGTGCATAGATATATGATGGTGTTGGCGCACAAATGAGTATGTACTTACATCTACACAGAGAATGTCAGTTACATAGGCCATCTTTTAATGTGTCCCAATGATGTTAACACTACAAAACATATGTGGTCAAATGCGTCCCAGACCCTCTTGGCAAGTGCTAAGAATAATTAGATCACATTATATCTTGGTGGTCATTTAAACTTATATTTTGTGCTATCCACTTGTGATTGGAACACCCAAGTTGTGTGTTCATACCAGGTGTAAACAGGCTCAGAGAGCCAAAGTGAATCTGGAGCTTGTGGGTTCTGTTCCAGCAGAAAGAAAAAAATCACACTGGAATTGTTCAAATCCATCTGGAATTCCAGAACTTAAGTAGTTCATGTGGTTTACTCCATATGCTTTGATAAGGATGGTGAAAGCTTAAAAAAGTCGAGTCAAGTTACATACCAAAATCACAAACTTGCATAGAAGGTCTTTACAATCCATGCAGCATGAGACAGCCTCTGTTGCTAGACTGGAATAAGGAGAACCATCTTGAACACATTTTCTGTCTTCAAGAGTTTGAGCAGTTTTGTGTCTTGTTCTCTTGAAGATAATTTAAACTAGTCACACAGATATCTTTTGATGGATCAACAGTCACTTTGAGTTTTTTTTAAAGATGAAAGTGGTATTCCGTTCAAACTGGCATTGAAAATATCTTAAAGTTGATGAAAATCACAGGCATTATGTGTACACAAGATGTCCCTGACAGACCTCCAAAATGCCAGTCATGGCAGCAAGAAAACTTGTGACATAACTGTCAAAGCTTTTTTATATAAAATGAAGAGGAGTAAAACAGAACAGGACACAAAATGGCTGCTGCAAAAAAAAATGGCTGCAGATGGGAGCTGCGTGGCACGGTGCAAAGTCTAAAGAAAAAGGAGAAGTGAAGGCGGAGTGGATGATGGAAAGAGGGAGAGCAGCCAGTCAGTGGATCAGTCACTCCAGGCCTGGCCTCTCGGCAGGGGGTTGTGCTCGGGGCGAGATCACAGGCCTGCTGCCACGCCGAAGCCTTCACAGGCACACAGCGACAGATAGAAAGCTGCTGGCACCAGGTCGCCTCACTGATTCACCCCAGCACTGCCTCGGCACAGCCATCTTCTCTTTCAGCCATGTTTCACTGACTGAGCTTGACCTACATGTAGACCTGGTCTCTCCCTCTTCTTACGGCCTCAACAGGTTTCAGACCGGTAACAGTGATCATTGCATCCCACTGAGCAGCCGTTGGTCTTGGCAATTAAATACTGGACAAAAGTTCCAAATCATTTTGTTGCACAATGATGATTTATTGTTAGTACAGACCGATTAAGTAAGATGTCACAGTTCTATTTCACAAGTTCATCTTCAGCACTGCAAAAACTCTCAATTTCTGACTCTCAGGTTGTTGTGACTTTCAGTCTAGACAAGATATTTGCACAAAAGCCAGCAAGAGTTAAATCTTTGTTCCTTTTGCTTCTTACACACCAAAACCATTTGGAGTTGTGTTGTTTTTTCTGACACTTCGCTGTCAAAACTGAGTGTTTGACCAATGAAATCCATCCATCTGTTTAATGATGTTATGCAATAGCATGCAAGGCTGTAGCAGAAGTTTGTCATCATTTCTAAACCTACCTAGTCCACGTTATTGAGGTCACCATGACAACAAAAGCCAACAGACAAAGATGGATCCACTGCCAGTTGATAAACCTCACCATCCTCTCTTCTGTTAAGAAGCATGACATCATTCCTTGCGACACTGATGAAGAATCCCAAAAGAAAATGAAATAGAACCCAAAGTAGTGGTAGGAGTAGTACAAGTTGCACACACATTTTGCATTGTCACTTGGACCAATGGACCAGCGTGTTCTCACTCAAAAAGCATCAAATACAGGAGCTTGGTCATTGCCCCAATGCTTCAAACAATGACACTGTAGGTACCCCCCTTAGATCTTTCCGGAGGTGCCCCTTTAGGGTTAGCAAGAAAGTCTGTGAATGCAGACAACGGGGTGGATGAATGGTCAAACAAACACAGGACTTTCACCCAGGAGAGCAGGGTTTGTGTCCCATGTAAAACAAATAGTCATCGTTGATGTCATTTTATGGTACATATACAAAAACATACATGAGTTACTAATAACCAAGTAGTTTTGTGCCTATATTTTAAAGGTCTACGGGACATTGCATTATTTATTTTTGCCAGCTTGACCACAGAGCCCTGCACATGCAAAACTACAGTTCAGTACCTACAGTGTCATGGTTTGAAGTGTAGGACCACTGGCCAAGCTGACATATTTGACAAGCTCAGGGTTAGTTGGCATTGGTTGGTCGGTAACTTATTTTAACCCAAACCATGCTCTTTTCCTAAACCTAAGTCTACTGGGATATTGCATATTTATTATTGTGAACTTGACCACAGAGCCCTGCACATGCAAACCTGAAAGTAGTGGGTACCTACAGTGTCATAGTTTCAGGTGTAGGACCACTGACCAATCTGTCATATTTGATGAGTTAGGGGTTGAGAATGGTTGTTGGTTGGTTGGTTTATTGGATGCATGGATGGTTGGATGGGTGGATAGATAACATTACAATATTTCTATACATCTACAATAACAGCAACTGCTCATATTCAATCATTAAGTTGTTTACATTCAAAGATGAAGTCTGATATAACTTGGAATTTACCCCCTGGCGTCTCATCTCTCCTAAACACACACACACACACACACACACACACGCACTGCTGCCCCCTTCCTCTTCATTTCTCTTCCCATTCTTCTGTAGCCCCCCTCCCAACCTCCCCCCATCCATTCCGCTGTGACCCTGACTGTTGAAAGTCAGTCGGCTTCTATTAGTATCAGCCCGCACTCATCATTATCCATCAATTAGACTGGCAACAGCCAGGGCCCACAGAGAAACATCTGCAGCCTTTCGGCTCTGTTTCTGCATGGCTGCCGTGCTCTGAGCTCGCTGTGCCTCGCAGAGGTCACTGTTTACAGGAGGCTTGTCTAAATAGAGCAGTGGGCAAATTTCAAGGTTGAAGCTTGTAACACCTGTGGAAATGACCTCAGTACTTTATAGTGTCCATTGATTGTCCAAGCAAAAACTGACAAATTCTGAGACTTAGCACTAGATGCTATGTCTGATGATAACGCTCTTATCATATGTTAGCTGATATAATATGTAACTTTTTCATTCCAAAATCAGCACTCTCCTTTTTCTTCATGGAAGGTTAGAAATTAAATTTTACAAATAATGACACCAAACTTCATCCACAGTAACCAGTCTTCCATGGTCAGATACAAGCAGTGTTTAATGTTAGCTAACTTTAGCTTGATGTTGCTCTATAATCAATGTCTACACATGTATCAGCTAAGAAGAACTGATATTAATTGCTGGTCAAATTCATAGTCTGCAACCAATAATATTTCATACATCAATAACAAATAACTATTTGACACACTACAACATCCTAACTAGTGGTAGAAGTGTAAAACACAATGTATAGTAACAATCAAAATATATCCCAAAGTACTTGGGATGGATAACCGAACTAATGTGATAGGTTGCAGACTTGCAACCATTCCCTATTTAAGATGGCTTTTTTCTTTGTGTTATGAAGGCCTGGTACCAAAACATCACAAGTAAATGTATAGTGACAGAGTTAAAGTGTGTGCAGGAGTTTACTTGCAACTATGTTGTCAACAACTTGGCAAGTCATATACCAAAAATGTCAGACTTTCTGAGTTGTTTTTCTGACTTGAGGGGTCTTTCATGTGAATTTCTTCAGTCAGAATCAAATTTTTCTGATTTTTCTGACACAAGCAGGATAATTAGCTACTGTTGAGGAAGCACTACAGTACTGGGATACAAACATTAATGAATCACACATGGTTAAATCACTGGCTTGACTAGGACCAGTCAACATATTCTCATCCCAACTCGTCACATACTGACGATTTGTCATCACCCGACGCAGTCAGGAAGCTGTTTTAACATGTGATTAACACTGTGGAAGAGTTGCAGTTTGGTTAGGTTTAGGCACAAAAAAATACTTGGTTAGGTTTAGGATAATACCATGTTTGGGGATGCCATAACTATGCTACGTTAGGTACGTCACAGGATGCACGCAACGTCACGTTCCTTACAAGTTTTAATAATATTTGGTTTCACGCGGGATATGACCTCCTGGTCTCCTGGGTGAAAGTCCTGTGCTGTTTTGAGTTGGTTGGTTCCATCCAAACCAACTCGGCAATGTGTGCACTTTCTCCCTCTTTATACAGGCCGTCTTGATGCAGCCACAGATGGGTTTGCATTGAAGTCACTTGAAAAGCCCAGCGCCTCTGTTTTACCCACTGTTCGTGTCTGTATGAGTTGCCAAGGGGTGGCAACATTTTGTTGGTATCTGACGAGTTGGGACTGAGACCAGGCTGAACCAGACTGACAGTTTAATCCAGAGGGTTGCTGTCCCAACAAATTCAATGAAAAATTGGGAAAAGATGGCTACAACATGACACAAATATGTTACAAATAATGACTAAAACAGAAGACCTGACTTTGTTGTGAAACCTTCTTTTCCCAGAATCCCTTACCTTTCTTTCATTAAAACAGAAGACACATGTTCATCATCAAAGAGAGAGACAGCAACAGTCAGATGCAGTACAGCTCGGAACATTCTGCTAAACTGACACCTAAAAGATTTGTTTCATGGACTTTGACAAGTGCCCATGGCAAAAAATGTCTCTGTGCACCAAGAGCATCATACGCCATTTTCTTTATTAAGATCCCCATTAACTGACGCCTCATTGGCTGCTGGATCTTCCCGAGGTCCACACTCCAGACTTAAATAGATCCTGAGCCTATGGGACTATCTGAGGGGGCCCCACATGACAAGAGTACAAACTGTCTCCTAAGCCTGGGTCCCAGGGAAAACTGTGTGGGCATGGCTGAACTGCAGCAGAGCACAGCGCCTGCTCTGTATGTGTCATTCTCTAATGGCTTGATGAGGCCGTGCAACCGACATGACATGAACATCTTCAGATTCGAGACGTCTTTCTGCTGAGGATTTGTGTGTCAGCTCCGTCCCTCCGGCCTCTCTCTCAGTCATCAACAAGGAAATTCTGTCATGATGATACACTGCAAAGATGACATCACATGCTTTTTTCTGCCAAAAACACCACAAGCAAAATAGATGGATTACAGACACTGATGTCCAGGGTTGTGGAGTCATTGTTTTGGGTGTTAAAATGTTGATCTCTAATGTTTGTTCTGAAGTTAACAACACTGCATTTATTTCATGGAGTCATAGATGATGTCATGTACTGAATGTGTGTGTGTGTGTGTGTGTTACAGCAATGGTACACCAGCACTATGAACCTTGTAGGAACATGGCTGACTGACCGTATGGACCTGCAGCTCCACGTTTATCAGCTGAAGATTCTCATCAGGATTGTCAAGGTAAGATCAGCTCTCTGTTACATTTCTGAACCCAGTGTCTAAATGTAAGCAAGATGTTTCCATCAACTCCTGTCATATGAATTATGGAGGAGGATCAGGGCCACATGTGAAAAATTTATTGAGTTTAAAGTTACAATTCTGAGATTAAAATCAGACTCTGAGGAGGGCCACATGATAAATTTAGAGTTCTGCCTTTATTCTCAGAATTCAGACTTTATTCTCAGAATTGATCTCAGAATTCTGACTTGATTTTCAGAACTCAGACTTTATTCTTATAATTCTGACTTTAAACTCAGAATTCTGACTTAAATCTCAAAATATAACCTTTTTCTTAGAATTCTGACTTTAAATGGAGAATTCTGACTCTTTTTTAAATTCCAACTTTAAGCTCAGACTTTAAAGCAATATTCCACCGCAGAATGTAGTCCACTCACTATGTACTCACCTCTATGCCGATGTGAAGATGGGTGAAGGTCTTCAGTTCATAAAACAATCCTGGAGTTTCAGCAGAAAACAGGGTTGCAGCTAATGGCAGTGAATGGCGACCATGGATAAAATGTAAAAAAAAAGAACACAAAACAAACACAAAATGTCTCCATCCTGCTCATGTGGTGTAATCCAAGTGTCCATGAGCTGCGACATTAAAATTTAACCACAAAAGACACCATTTACACCATGTTTTTAGCTGAAATGTCAACTGTAGCCTCCCAGGTAAGATGTAAACATGGCGTCGATGTATCGCGAGACTTTGTTATCTCTTGATGGATGCACGTATGAAAATATCGCGAGATCGACGCCGTGTTTACATGCTACCTGCTGCATGCTACAGTTGACATTTTGGCTAAAAACATGGTGTAAATGGTGTCTTTTGTGGTTAAATTTTAATGTCGTGGCTCACAGACACTTGGATTACACCACACGAGCAGGATGGAGACATTTTGTGTTTGTTTTGTGTTCTTTTTTTGACGTTTTAAACTGGGTCTCCATTCACTGCCATTGTACTGGATTTGGCTGCAACCCTGTTTTCTGTTGAAACTCCAGGATTGTTTTGTGAACTGAAGATCTTCACCCATCCTCACATCAGCATAGAGGTGAGTACATATTGAGTGGATTATCATGTAGAGGTGGAATATCCTTTTAAACTCAAAATTCCAGACTTCTTTAGAATTCTGACTTTATTTCTACATGTCCTAATTCAATTAAATCCACTTTGATATATGAATATTCTCAAGAATGAATGATAAAGTTGTAAAATTAAGTGACTCTTTAATTTCTACTGTAACATTTCATCTTTGCGTCCCACATGACTTGATATTTATTATTGTTAAAAATGGATTTGTCTCCTCATTCACACACAGTGTGGTGTTTTTGTCAGTTGCACTTTTTACACTTTTTTTATTTGGCCTTTCTGGTGGAGTGGAGGCTTTTAACAGTGAGTGGCAGCAATACACTCATGAACTATCTCCCACTACACTGCATGCCGGAATTAAGAGGAGGTGGAAGTAATGTCATTATTATATATTCACTTATTTGAATCAGCCTTAATAGATCTTGTTTCAGATGGATACTTTTTTGGTTTTTGCTGCTTTTATCTACTTGACAGTCTACTACATTTGACTACATTTTGGAAACATTGTGCATTTACTATTCATTTTACAGCTATAGTCACTTGTTACTTTACAGATTTTACACGTAAAACATGAGATTATCCAATAAAATATGATGATTATTATAAATTAGACAACCCCACACCAGCTGAAACCCTAAATATTATGTATGTGCTAATGCATCAGTCATAATAATTCAATATAGTGTAATGCACTGAGAGGTTCATACTGTTTTTCTTTAATTCCACCCCTTCTTCATGAAGATGCCCAGAACAAAAAGTAGGATATGATCCCTCCACTGGCTTCCCATCCACAGCCACCACCAAATCAGGTCACTGGAACACCAGATTGAAACGCTCACAGTCGACTGAACTGGTAGCAGGCAAGAAGATGTAACTGACTAATTCTGCCCACATTCATGTCTCTAATCATTCAGCCATTTATTTTTCAAACCTGGGAGTCCACAGTGTAAACCACTCTGCCACTGTCCCGCCCACTTTTATACCTGTCCTGTGATTGAGAATCATTACTGAGCTGTAGAATAAAAAGTAACATTTTTCCACACTCACGTCAATTCAGCTGTAAACCTAAAGGAAACAGCAGACGTGACCCATTTTTTCTTAGCTGGATGTGATACAGTTAGTGATGTAAAGTGAGGTGATAATATTACAGCATAGTGATGACACTGTTGGAATCATGTCAGGTCACCTCAATTCACCCTCACACATTTTTCTTGATTAATCCTTTTATATCCTTCCTAAAGACTGCAGCCAAGCATAAACCGTATGTGTAATATAAGGACAGAGAGGTGACAGCCACACTCCTTCAAGGCAACATGTAAGTCTGGAAGGAATTCAATCTATTGAAATTTCAACAAATACGGCAGCTTGGTCAGTGGCCTTCAAACTAGGACACTGCAGGTACCCCTCCAGTGTCTGATTTACATGTGCAGGGTCCAATGGTAAAGTTAGCAACAATAAATATGTAACGTCTGGGTAGACTTTGAAAATGAAGGCACAAAAACTACTTGGTAAGGTTTGGGAAAAGAATTTTAAAAAAGCACATACATCCAAAGGTGATGAGTACTGGGTACCGGACAAAAAAGCAGGTAAATAAAGTGTAATGTATAAAATTAAGTTTGCACACCAGAAACTGCTGTGTTTTTAATCGTATCACCACGTGTGATGTTTCAGGCTCCAGCCCTTCATCAGACAAGGTTTGGGAAAAGACCATGGGTTGAAATAAGTACTTTCCTTACGCAAGTCAATATAAGTTAGGTAACTTCCGAAACATAACTTGATTTGTTTCAAATGGACAGATCAGATAATAATTCTACCATTCCATTTTAACTTCTTTACCGAATGAATCAGTCTTGACTTGGGACTTTTACAGCCTATCTGATCAACTGACCACTCATGTTTCTTGCCCTGTTGGACCTACTTTTACTCACCACATTCTGAGATCTCAGCAGTTATTTTGACAAGTATAATGTTATCATAATCTATGGAATCCAAGTTTTCAGTTTTTACTCTCACAAGTTAAATCAGATTAAAGAACTGTGTATGCTATACTGTACAGCTCCTTGTTCATTACCAGGATTGAGTTTTTTCAGCATACTACTAGACTTTATTTAAATTAAGCTGCTGAAAATGGCAGCTTTGCAGTCCCTCTGGCACTGGTTTGTTCATGCTTTGGCTGTCTTTTCTATTACAGTTTTTCACAATTGCTAAGACACATTTCTTGAAACCTTCCACCCTTTTGTCAGAACTCTAAACACAAAACCAAATGTTCAAACTACATTCACAAAACCTCTGACTCTTCTGGCAAAATCAAACAATTCCTCCACAAGCATTTCATCTGCGCTCAAAATCAAATCAACTCAGTCAGTCAGTATATAAACTCTGAACAGTCATTACACACTGCATCAAAAAATGGAAATCACAGTGTTCAGGCCATGATAGCTACACAAAAACATTTTTTATTATAAATGCATTTTGCATTTTCAAGAAAATATATAACTGCATGAAGTTTCTGTGTCACATGGTGTTATAGGAATAAATGTTCTTGGAACATTAGTTTGAAGACTCTTTTTCCTTACTTGACATGTATTTCTGTCCAGCACCTATTACTGTTTTTCTCAATAGTTTAAACACATTTCCAGAAACTAAAGCTCAGTTTCTCAAAACTCTAAACACAAAACTGAAAAGAATTCACCACGTTGTCAAAACTCCAAAACTCTCTTGCAAAATGAAATGCTGCACTCAAAACTGATTCTTCCCACCAAAATGATACAAACAGCTGTCACATGAACATCTGTAACAGAGCATCAGTTTAGATACTGCTGTGATAAATCTAAAACACGACTATCAAAATACAGTTTATATTTGTTTACTTTAAGTTAAGTGTTTGAGTCTGCTGTGTTATTGTTGGTACATGAGATGTGCCAGATGTAGTCTGACACTTTACCCTGTCATCATAGGCCAGGTTCACTGCCTGTTGGAGATTTTCACGAGTGTTTCCTGAGAGGTTTTGGCAGTCACAAGTTCCACCGCCATGTTGAGAGAATTAACAGTTTTCATTATGAAAACTATAAGTGGGAGATATCATAACCAAGAGAGAATTCTCATATAGCATAAATGGTTTTCCCATTTGCCTGCTCAGATTTATGATCTGTATGTGACATTACTGTTAAAAGTGAACTAATCATTGCTTTATCTTTATTAAAATGACAAGGTGTCCAAATTTATACACTGTACATATACAAATTTCTTAGACAGAAAACCCATCTAGCGGTGATCTTGCAGATTGCAACCAACTTGCCTCGTAGGAGAACCTACAGTGGTTGTCAAACTCCATGGAAAATGAGTTCGCTCAATATCTAAGTTAACAAAAACACAATGATTCTTATTTTCAGGTGACTATACACAAATGAAAACATAATTATAAATATTATATTCCATTCCTGTCATATTCCGACAATAGATCCTCCCTAAATCTGACACACTGGGCCTTAAAAAAAGGGTGCTGGTCTTCTGATCTCCACAGCCATTAGCAGACTCTTGTGTAAATGGAATTAACCCATGACATGAGTTTACTCTGCTCAAGTCAAACACTCATTCTCTCACTCTGAGCTCATTATCCCCTGTTCAACACAGGGTTTGTGTAGAAAAAAACAGAAATAGATTGGCAACCCTCCCAGGGTTCTCACCTTTTACACATCCTTGTCATAGGTTCATATCTGCGTGTAGGATTCAGAAATGTGTCAGGGATGTTTTAGCCTGTAGTTCAAAGACTGGAACTATGTAACTTCAGGCCAACATGCATATTAAGTTTGGCAGATCGTTTGATTCAATAAAAAGCCAATTCTCAGTCATTGTCACATGCTAATTAACTTAAAGGAACACTCCAACCCTAGTATGATTTGTATATCAATTACTCACTAAAATCTAATCAAATACAAACTCAACACTTCCTGTATCCATATCAAATTAAAAGCCCTCTTCAATTTCAATGGACCCAAAAAAAATGAACTTTTTGTCAAGGCTTTTATTGTGAAACATTTGCAAAAACTCAGACTTGCATCTCTATGGGCTCTTATTATGTTCCGCTCGTGAGCATCTGAGTCACCTACTTGCAAAAATTTACAAGTAGGTACTTATTATCAAACTGATATATAATACTGCTGTACCAGCTGCTACAACAAAACAAAAAACGATCTGTATCAACCATGTATCAACTGATATGGCTCACAGACAATCAGCAGCTGGTATCAGTGGCAAAAAAAAAACGTGATCGAGGCAAATGTGTGTCTTTTTGATTAAAGCATTAACCGCAGAACATCCTCTGTCTCACAAAACCTGTAGTTTCTAGAGTGCCTCTGCCAACTGTTTCTGATTTTTGTTTTTTCGTTTGTGACAGAAAAAGTACCGTGACTTCCGCCTTCAAGGGGTGCTGGACTCCACATTAAACAGTAAGATGTATGAGACCGTGAGGAACCGGCTGACCTTGGAAGAGGCCACCGCCTCAGTGAGGGAAGGAGGGATGCAGGGCATATCCATGAAGGACAGCGACGAAGAGGACGATCACTAGATCAAAGGGCCTGAAAAGTGCAAGAACGTGGAAGCTTTTCAGAGGGTGAGCGGTGTACTGCCTGAGAACCCATGCAGCCTTTCCGTCAGGTCAGAGCAGATTGGCCTATCATCCAACTCGTTCCCTCCATCATTTGCGTTGTGGGTTTTTCATTCCTGTACCAGATCCACGTTTCTGTCTGAATTAATACAAGAAGAATGTTTTTCTGTCTACACTCACCTGGATGACGCAAGTCTGTCTTATCAATGCTCTTGATTTTGAAATTCCCCATGTACGCTCATCAAAGTTTAATTCCTCAAAACTAAAATTCACAATAGCCAAGTACTATAGGATAGTAGCTTAAATCAAACACTGATTGATTTCTCCTGAAATGTGAGCAAATGTGTCCAGAACATCCAAAAGAGGCCAAAACGTTACAGGAGTGTGAGACAAGCACAAATGTGACCATGAACACTCGCTGTATGAACGAGATGATGAAGAAAGGGAGGAAATCTTTTAAAGGCATGAAAAATATTATGTTGTATCTTCATGTTGTGCAAACCAAAACGTCTACAGTCTTCGTACGGGAGCTTTCCTGTTGCTTGTCGCTAAGATTTCTCTTTCACATGTTGAAAAGTATATAACATACTGAGCACTCTCTTACTTAACGCAGTTCTGCTGGAAAAGAACTTTTGAAACACTTCATATGATCCAAACCAGTACACTTTTGGTTCCAAGTGAAACAGTGAAATTGATACAGATGCTTTTTTGTAGCCTGCCAACAAATGTATGATCAAGCTTTCGCTGTTAAAGTCGTATTGTGATTGATCCAAACGGCACTAGAAGTGATGCTTTCCTCTTGGTTTAAGGTCAGACTGTCCAGTCCCAAACAACAGAGTTCTAAATAAAACATTCAAGAGACATTTCCAAAATGACTCCTGAATGTTCCCAAGCAATATGGATGACCATCTTGTTCCTAGGTTTATGAACACAGCTATGAAATTCTTTGTGTTGTGCTAAAATGTGCAGTGAATGCATTAGTGTGAAAATGGTCTCTTTTTTTGTGATGGATCTGCATCATGTCTCAACCGTAAAATCTAAACATAACGTCTACAATGATGTGCTGTGATATGATATGACAGTAACGTTTTTTTGTCTCTTCTTGGACCGCTGATCAAAACGTGCCTCAAACGGTCGCAACAACTGTCACACAGCAAATGAAACCTCGTCAGCAAATTGAGTGATTTTAGCAACATAGTGACAAAAGGTGATAATCAGTGGTGACTTTTTACCTGGTGTCCTATAAGAAGATTATCATCAATTTCATCTCTATGAACCATTTCACTTTGGTACCTCTTTGGTTTGGTGCTCCCTGTGAACCATATAGTTAGCCTGGCTTTAGCTGGCATGGCTTTAGCCTGATACAGTCTAAATATCTAGGTTCATTCTAGGTTAGCATGTGTAGCGCACAAATTCAGCTGTGTGATTGTTTCGTAGGATGTAGTTTGTGGTGCTGTTTAACTGCTGTGCATTATGCAGAGAGGTCTTTTGTTATTTAGCCGCCCTCATTAAATAAAAATGTCTGTCAGCAGAATGCAACACAGGTAGCAGAAACTACATCCTCCAAAATGATCGTGCAGTTAAACTTGGACCTCTTTAGAGGCACAGTTCACCCCTAAATCAAAAATAGCACATTTTCCTCTTACCTGTCGTGCTATATATCCATTTAGATATTTTTGTTGGCAGTTGCAGATACTGGCCATAGAGACGTCTGCCTTCCCCCCAATAAAATGAGAGTAAATGGCACAGCTCGTGGTGGTCAAAGTGCCAGAAAATATGTTCTAAAAATTCAAAACCAGTGTCTCTTTTCAGAAATTATGACCTGGTTATTCAAAGCCTTGTTTTGAGCAGTTTCATGTAGGAACTTTCCTCTTTCTACAGTAGAATCTATGGGAACCACTTTCTTTTTACCAGGAAGAAAGTGGTTCCTACATGAAACTTTTCACAACAAGGTGTGTGGATTATCTTAAGTAACCAGGTCATGATTTCTGGAGAGAGACATTGCTGTTGAGTTATTCAAATGTTTTGTTTTTGGTACTTTGGGCACTACAAGCTGAGTGACATCTAGTCCGAGTATATTGGAGAGAAGGCAGACCCCATCTACAGTGGGTATCTCCAAAACTCTGCAACTCACACAAAAAACTATCTAGATGGATAAATAGAACTACAGGTAAGAGGAAAAATATGTATTTTTGATAAATGGGGTGAACTGTCTCATAAAACAGATTTGAAAAAAACTGAACATTAGAATCTTAATCTGTTTTTGCTGCCACACCAGTTTATTAACAAGATATTTTCATGTTATTACAACATACAAACTTATTTCATTATAACAAGAAACCTATCATGTTAAAATGTGATATTTTTAATGTTCACTAGAATAACAGTTATCACATAAGGGTAGATTGTGATAACAATAAAAGTTTCATGTTATAATGTGATGTGTGAAGTTTATATGTCGTAATAACATGGAAAACATCTTATTATAATACTAAACTTTTCAAGTTATAATGTGATATGTGGCACGGCAACAATACACTTCTGTAGTAAAGGGGTGGACAATATTAAACTTAGCATTATGGGACCAGAGTTAGCTTAAAGCCAGATGGCATTAATATTAATTTAGGTGTACCTAATAAACTGATGACTGAGTGAAACTGAATTAAAATAACAATCAAAGCCCTGACATAGAGGCTCACTACATCTTGCAAAAGTGTTGGAAAGAACAAACAACATAATTTATCACAATTTATCAAAAAATGAAATGAAATTTTAAAAAAATCATGCTGTGGAGAGGCACACAGGAATATCCACAGTTAAGTTCACAGCAAATAGTTGTTAAAATATCTCGCTATGGTCCAAAGTGTTGTGCAGATGGATGGATGACTGACCAGCTGACATGGCCATCCTTAGGACTGACTTTAGCAGCACAAAACCTCATTTATTCAACAAAACATGAATGCAAATAACCTAAATATTACAATAACATGAGTTTGATCTGAATATGTAGCCTAAATCAGTTTGAAACTTGCACAAGGAGCTAAATGAAACACAGGCTCATTTTAGTAATAATCTGTGAGCACATTGAGGCATAAATGGATCAAAAAGGGAAAAAAAAAGTGAAAGTGGTTTTGAATCAAAGAGGAGAAACATTTGACTCTCCTACCACCACAATTTCTTCTGTCAGAGTGAGACATCTGCATTTATCCTTTACAAAGAGAGTGATACTGTGGGACAAGTGTAAGAATTGTGCAAACTGCCTACATATAAATCTACCAGTGACAACACGAGCTGTATGTTGCTGTTGAAATAAACACCATCTGCCTGTGGTCTCACTTGTTCAGACATTTGATTTCCACATCAACCCAACACCTCTGACATGTTCCTGTCTTTAGTTTGGTTAATAGATGATTTAGCAAGGCAATACACTGATACTTCGGTTTTATCACTGATACACCTGATTTTTTCACATTTTCACTGTCAAATCAAAAGTTCTATTTTAGTCAAATATCATTTCAATAATAGAGTTGATTTGCCATCTATGATATATGTTCTTGTATGTGCCCTGTACTTCATTCCAGGATGTATGATGGGGCAAATCCACATTTTTATAAAGGATGATGGGAAGTGAAGTCTGCCTGTACTTTTCCCTCTGTCAGCTGTTTTCTATACTGTACTCCTAGAGCCGTGTGTCGCCCTGTGTGCAAGTACTGCATGTCCCCAGTATTCACTCCCCAAAGTGTTTTTGCTCCTTGTGTGAAGTTACCGGTGGGTTCGTCATGCTTCTGCCTTGTAGAAGAACCCACCAAGGCCAAGAACATTTAAATAAAGGTGAATGGCAAATGTGGAAACAACTCGTCGCCTCTTTTGTTGTTGCTTTGAAATGACTGAGTGAATCTGAATTCATCAGTAAATAAATAAATACTCAAGGAAAGTACAGATATTAGAAACTTTACTTCAGTACAATAACAAAGTATTTTCTACTTAGTTACTACTGTGAACTTAAAAGCACTATATGACAGTCAATCCACGTACAATATCCAGTGTGTAATATCAAACTTCTATGAGGTGGACACTCAGCGAAACTAAAATCTAGATCTCAAATCAAGTATTGTATAAAAACCTTACATTACATCGTAAGACGTGTCAAAGCTGAGTCATCACTGCAGCAGCCTGGTTCAGTTCTAGCCTGCGTGGGTCCTTTGCTGTACACTCGATTCTTACTTAAAGGGATAGTTCACCCAAAAATGAAAATTCAGTCATTATCTACTTACCTTCACCCTCGTCTGGACATTAGGAGACTTGGATTACACCAGACGAGCAGTATGGAGGCATTTTGTGTTTTTATTCTGGTTCTTTTTTTTTTCCATTTGAAAACTGGTCACCATTCACTTCCATTGTTTGGGAGATTCTGCAACACTGTTTTCCTGTGAAACTCCAGCAGTGTTTTGTGGACTAAAAAACTAAACCCGACCTCATGAGGTGCATGAAGGTAACTAGATAATGACTGAATTTTCATTTTGGGGTGGAACTATCCCTTTAATTCTTACAATTATGTTTGTATAAGAAAAATGCAAACATGGCCATAGTCATGAGTAAATCATAGTATGAGAACAGAACTTGAGTGGATGCAGCATGAAAAATTACATCGAGTAATGTCGCACTGGTGCCACTTGTGATCACTTTATAGTAAGGTATTATGTATTTGTTAAAAGTACAAATACAAATTATTACAAATGCAATTATCAATTACTTAGTTAGGAAATACATTTTGTATATCACTTATTCTTGAGAATTGGGACAAAAAATATTTGAGGGGTTTTGATTTTTCATTTTCAGTTATGCTGGAAAATAGATTTTAAAAGATCAGACTCTTGCTATTAAACCTTGTCAGAGGCCAGCCTCCTCATGATTGCATTTTTTTATTAAATGTAGGTGTCAACTCCATCAGATGGAAAATCTGGAATTATTCTTTGTTATTATTCTTTTTTTTGGTTGGACAATTCTCAATAAAGTGTGAAATATAAATAATGCACAAGCAACAAATGGTTAATACATGTGATTTTACAGTCATGTCACCATTATTTTAATTCTTCAGTGCTGAAGAAGGACAGGTCATCACTTTATTTGAAGGGCAACAAACATGATGAAGTCATGAAGAAGTAATGCTTCGTTTATCATGATTATAGCACAATATTTGATGACTGCTGTGTGTGGTCAGGTTTTTGTCCTGTTCCTTTAACAGCAGACTTGCCAATGAAAAAGACATGAACATCATTAATAACTCATAATTTAATTATCATTAACAACTGAGGTATTTTAGTCATGATTCCTAATGCAATAATAATACTCAGTATTCTCACACAGCTATTATTATAATTATGACAATTACTGTCAGCATCAGAGCCGGTCAGCCCGGTACAAACGAACTACGCAACTTGTATAGGGCCCCACGAGGCACTCAAGGGCCCCGCCTACCCCTGGTTTCACAGTTGGTGTCAGTGTTTGGTGAGAGAATGAAGCAAAATTTAAGACAAAATAACATCACCAGAGTAAACTTGGGTGAACGTAATTAGGTGTCTTCTCCTCTCCAAGTTTGTTATCAACAATTGACAGAAAGTTGAGATAGTTTGCAGTGTGTGGTGGCTCTCCCTGTCTGTCCAATGTAGCTGGGCACAGCAGTCTGTCTGTCTGTGTCGTGAAGAAGAAGTGAGAGTGAAATACAACTATCAGTTGGAAAACACAACTGTGTAATGCATGAACACGAGTTCATATACACATGCATGAAGTGCAACTCATGACCCTTTACAGCTGTGACCTCCATGGACCAGTCAGTCCATCATGATGTTACTCCTCAGAGATGCACATTAGGGGTTGGTGATAAGACCTAACATTTATGTATATCACGATGACAGTATTATATCATGATATTACAAATATAAAAAGTATATAAACTCAAAACATGAGTCTACCTATTAAAAAAAAAAGATGTGTTTATTGGCTCCAAACAGTAATGAAAATGAGCTATAATCCTTTTGTGGGAGAAGTCTGCCCCATAATGCAGGTTAATTAGTTCATATGATGGGATTCAGTCTCAGAGGGTTGGATTAGGCATCTCAACTGCATTTTTTGGCAGAAAACCCAATGTGTATAAATATAAACTTACATAAAATAATTACAAACGTCAGTGTGCCACAGGGCAGGTCTGTATGGCTTTAATTAACAAACAAAACCAGCTGAGCTGCACAGTCCTATAAGTTATAATTCCACAAAAAGTAACATGATGTCCCACATCAACTTACTACTGTCCTTATTTATCAGTCTTCAGATTAGGCTTAATGTTCACATGATTTCTCTTGACTGTCCCTCAACAGCCTATTACAACAACATACTGTATGTCCATATTGTCCCAGCGTCCTGTGCATGAGCAATAAAATGCACCGTGGTTCAACAAGTCGTTTGCTGCCACATTTAAAATCTCAGATAAAATTCCAAGTGAAAGTGCAAAGCATGCATGAACACTGGAATAATACACTTCTGGGTTAAACAGCCAACTGGCAGAAGTAACTGCATGTGATGGATTTACCTTCAACAGCAGGCTGTGGTGAAATGCACCTCTGTCAGAGCAGTGAAAGAAGACAGCCAAAGTCTCCCCAAGAATCCCTCTGAAAACTAACATCAAGTGAGTGACAACTCTTTTATAGCTTTGCTTTTTGATTATGTCATCACTAGGTGAGGCACACAGTGCAGCCTTCTGCTGGACTCGTCAGCTCTGAACACGATCCAACTCTGTTGGAGTCAAAGTCATTCATAGAATGACTTTGAAAACACCAAATGACTCTTTAACGAATTTTGTGAAGAATTGTGAAATATCACTTCCACAAGGCTGTTCAGTCAGACAGTGACAGATCACAGGTGATAAACTTGGCAGCTGCAGTGAAGTTGAAGCTGCTCCTGCAGGTTATGTTCTTTCTAAATTGCCCAAAATAAAAGTCATAATTCTACCTCAACAACTATTAAAACCACCAAATGACACTAAAGGTCAGACTGGAAGCCCACATTTCTCCTTGTTGCATTTAGTGTTGCTCTAAATATGACCAGTGTGTTTTAACTGTAGCTGAGGTTTTACCTTCAGGTGTGCTTCTGTTCAGGGACAGAAAATGTCTCATTTTCATGAAGAACTTTAATTTGCTAAAAAAAAAAAAAAAAAAAAAAAAAAAGCTAAAACATTTATCACAGTAATGAAGGTAGAGCAAAATCTGTGTGGTGAACAAGCGATCCCACCCCCTGCCAGTGCACATAATCTTAAAACAAGACAATGAATATTTATCTCTAAATCAAGGTTTAATTACAGGAGTGTAAAAACTATTCAGATGCTTTACTCCAGCAAAAGTACTGAGATCACACTGTAAAAATGTCTGATGTTCTTAGATCAATATTATTGCTGCATTATTGTTTACTGCTGTACATGTTTAAGGTTGAGCTCATTTTAACTACTTTAGGCCAGTTATCTAGTGTAATCTACAACGATGCATTATATTATTTAGGATCATCATATGTATGTAGCATCACTGATCCTACATACTGATTACAATTCTAAACTAATGCAAGATGGAAATTAATGGACTGGAATTGACTGATGATGATTAATTGATCAAATGCTGAATTTAAAATCAATTTACTGATTACCGGGTAGCAGAGGTAGTGTTATATTTTAGTATTTTCTATATTTTATATTTTCTAAAATGTCTTGGTAATGTTAATAATATTCATTTATCTTACGATTCTACACAAAATATCCCCTTCAGTATTGTCTTTTTGTACTTCATCCTGGTCTGTACAGATCTATTCATTCTTACAGCGACAGATGGAGCAAATTGGTTTAAAAGTTGGAGGACTGTCGCACTGGGCTGTCAGGTGTGACTGTGTGGCAACAGCAAATGGTTTACATGGCCAGGGTCAGAAAGAGGGCCCCTTAATAGAATTTTGCTTAGGGCCCCAGTGAGGTCAGAAGCAGCTCTAGTCAGTATCATCACCACTACTGCTAACATTACTATTACTTTGAATCTTTAGTTGAAAGTTGCAATGTGCTACTGCATGTCCTCTCTCCCTCCCCCTCCCCTGCCTGCCCTATCTTTTTCTGATTCTGGTGGACGGCCCCCAACCCTGACTAAAGAGCTTGGATCTGCTCGAGGTTTCTGCCTGTTTTTCCTCACCACAGTCGCTTCAGTACTTGCTCTTGGTGGGAACATTGGGGTTTGTAGACCTGCTCTGTTTGAAACGTGCCCTGAGATCACTTGTTATGATTTAGCACTGCACAAATAAAATTATACTTAATGAATAATAATTAAAATAATAATGAAGTCATAACATCAGATGCTGTTAATCCTTGTACATTCCTGATAGTTCATGAAGCACTACATGAATGAATTCAGGCTTTTTCATGTAGATCATGTACCCAATGTTACCAACTTATGTATTCATAACTAACGTAATTTGCTTAAGTCAGCCTTGTTTCTATATAGCTTGAGGACAGTTTACTTACTTGTTACTCCAAACAGCTCCTGTTCCTTCCAAACTTGTCCTGTTTGAGGATATCCTTACAAGATGACAAGACGTGACAAGAGACACATTGCCTGTTCACTAGAGCTTGAGATCTGCGCCGGGACCCGTCAGATTCAAGCCGGGCCTTATTTCTCCAGCTACATTGGGTTCGGACTGTATTAATATTATTTTATTTTTTTTATTTTTTTAAATATTGCCTCTCATTTCTCTCCCAATTTAGGCACTGCCAGTTCCAGTTCCTCCCATGTATTGTCCCTGTCACTGCACTGCACTGTTTCAGTGCACAGAGGGAAGCTTGTTAAGAAAAATGTTGGTCTGTAATTCATTTTTGGGCTGAAATATGTTAATGCAGGTCGGGCTCAGGTTGGTTTCGGACAGAGTTTTGTCAGGCTCAACTTTTCAGGCCCAATTAAAGCTCTACCGTTCACTGACACTCAGGGCAGGTTAGGACATCTTCACTGGAAAAAACTGAAACAATCTGATGTCTCAGTTTGGAAGCAGTGTTATGAGACATACACTATTATTGAAACATAAACATTTACTATTGGAGGCACTGGGAAATTCTTAGGTTTTCTTCATTTTTTCTTGGTGGTGATCGTTCAAAAACAAGTCGTGAAGGTTTTAATAAGTAATACATGTAGTTTTTAGGACAAGGCAGTTATTTGTAACACTTGTAACATAAGAGATCCCCACTTAGAGCGGACAGGGATGTTGTGTCAGCAGACTGCAAAAATACATATTTGTTAATCCGGGGCCTGACCTGCTTCCCTCCCCCACAGCAGCAGCGTTTTCTTAAGAAACAGAGTCAGAGATTAATGCTGTGGATTAAAGCATCAGTCATCTTGAGAGTTGATATTACAGCTGAGAAGGAGATTGAAAGGAATCGCCAGAGATCAAATCAGTGATGACCAAAATCAAATCAAGAGCCAGAGATGGAAAGCTAAGACTGAAGTCAGGAGGATTAGATATAATATAGTCCCAAATTAAAAGAAGAGAGGAGATCTTTTAATTATGTTATAGGAGGCAAGGGGGGAAACAAATCCTTCTTAGAAGCATAGAGAAAAACAAGATTTTGGAGGAAACGAGGTAAATCAAACCACAAGTGAAATTTGATTTTCTACTAATGCTCGATGTGTATTTATCAACCAGAAGTACAGAGCTGTGTGCCTAAAATGTTTTGACAATTTTGCAACCAGTAGATAAATCAACACTCTTCTATTATTTAGCTTGATAATCATGTTCGCACTTAGGATCAAATGATGGTGGAGTTTGTCATTTTACTCTGTGATTTCATGCATTTCTAGATTAAACAAAGTGTTTAGTGTTTAGGATGTTTAGTAGAATGTTAGACTGTGACAATGAGACTCTTAAAACTACTGTGATATGATCCATCAGAGATAAGACGTATTGTTGGAACTGTTGGAGCTACAGTACATAAATACTGAGTCCACTCTGACTGTGCAGTGTGTTACAGAGTGGCGCTTCTCATCTTTGGCTGAGCTCAGTCACCTGCTGCAGAAAGTACTGAGACAACAAAATGCAGTTAAAGCATCTGACCAGAACAATGAAAAGCAGATTAAGAAAAATCAAAAATACACATTTTTTCTCTGATCTGTAGTGCTGTTAATCCATCTAGATAGTTTTGGTGTGAGTTGCAGAGTTTTTCTTTATACTAAGATATCTATTAACATTATGAACAGAGTCATATTGATGAGCTGAGATACATACAGCATGTGCAGCAGTTACAGTCACAGTTATTTGAATCAGTTTAAACAGTGAAGATGTAAGAACAAGTAATGCAAATAGTAAAAAATATAGAGATAAGATGGATATGAATGGGTTGTATACACATACTGTATGTACAGTGTGGACAGTGGTATAAATATGTTTTGTTTACTGATAAGCGGAGGCATAAATAGTGCAGCTGTATGTGTAGTTTAATTGAAGTTTAATGATAATTAAACTACTAACAGTGAGAGCTGATATGAACAGCAGTGTTTATCATTTTAACTGGTGAAAGTGACAGTCAGCACTGAAAAAGATGAGCTGTTTTGATCTTTGAGGAGAGATGTATCAATGTGGAAGATCAGTGAATCCGTGTGTTTTGCCAGCTTCTGAGTCTGGAATTGCACCGGTGCACCAAGATCATTTCTGACATTAACACACAGTAAATGTTCACACGTATAACCCATACTGAAATGTTTGCACTGTAGAGCCCAACTGTCACAATAGAGAGCAGTGCTGCAACACTAGCAGGCTGAGTTGACACAAGACCGACCTGGATACCAGTCCTTAGGATTAGGCCTTACTATATGATTTGGTCCCAAAATCTATTTGGATATGACTGACATGGATTTTTTTCTGTCAGCTACATGCAACGACTGGAAATGCATGATGAAAAATGTTGCCACTTTGGAATATGCTGGTATTCATAGATGAAGATTTCTATGGGGATGGAGGGGACAGGTAACTGATAAAATTCTTCCAATAATAATATTAAAGTAAGAGAGGACTTTTATTTTGAAGCTTGCTTTAGCCTTAGCACATTTTCCCATTATACTATGACTTGTCACCTGCTGTATTTCTGTCATATATTACATCTGAATTTTTTGTTTTATTGTCCATAAATAAAGACATTCACACTATAAACTGATACTTGAATAAAAGAAATTAAGTCTTTGATGGGAGAGGACACCGCTTTATATGTGGCTCCCCACATTTTTAACAACATTTTTAATTTCATGGGACCTGTCATGACTAGGGCTGATGATATGGTAAAAAAAAAAAAAAAGTAATATTATGATTATTTTGACTGAAATTGCAATATGCAATACAGTTAGTGGGAATGGTCATTTTTGCAAAACAATTTCAATTTTTGCTGAAAATATTCTATGTAAATCATGACCGCGTGATATTTATTGAGGTCTGTAATAAACAACCGTATTCTTTCATCTTCATTTCACTATTACGATTTCAATCATATTGTGATCTGTTAATTGTTAAGCCCTATTACAAACTGGAGATTTACAGGCAAAGTGTAACAACATGCCAAAATGGATTTACTGATTGTTTAAACTGATGTTAATGTGGACCAGACTTTTCACACACAGTCACTCAAACATTAAAAACACTAACCTGGATACCAAACCTTAAGATTAGGCTTCATTATATGAGTTGCACATGACTGACATGTAATTTTTCATAAGCCCAGCAGATAAATGCATCAGCTGCAAAATGCCTAGTGAAAAACGTTGTCACTTTGGAATATGGTGGTATTCGTAGGAAAATAAAACTGTGAAATTAGCAGCGGTAAAAGTGGGACTTTTACTTTGAAGCTTGTCTGAGCTGTACTGCATTTTATCCCATTACACTATGACTTGTCACCCACTGTATTTTTGCCATTTATGCCCTCTAAATTGTGTTGTTTCTTTTACATAAATAAAGACATTTCCACTATAAACTGAAGAACTGAATGCTGGAAATGAAGTGTTTGATGCTCAAAATTTCCTGGGGGTTGATGTGTGCTTAGTGTGTGCCCCCCAGTGTTGAAATGAACCCTATGCTTGGTGATATTGCTGGTATTTTACTGTAACACACCAAATACCAAATAATTTGGGACAATAGATTATAAACCAACAGCATTTTTAATTTCAAGGGACTTTTATAGTCATGACTACAGCTGCACAATATGATACAAAAAACTTTTGACTGAAAATGAGATCATGATATCAATATGATTAGTGGGAATGATCGTTTTGGCATTGCAATTTTCATTTTTACTGAAAAAAATTGTGATCATGTGACATTTGTTGGATCTGTACCAAACAAACTGGAAAACATGGTTTTTATGCCAGAACATCTCTGCAGCACTACAGTACCTCATTATAATGCTGTTTCCTCACATTTTTCCTTTTTCAAAAAAATGCAATTTGGTTCTAGTTCTGCAATTTAGATATTGCAATTGGCCAGTGGTGGAAAGAGTATTGACAGTCTGTACTCAAGTACAAGTACAGTTACATTACTAAAATGTTACTCAATTACAAGTAAAAGCACTGGTGTCAGAAATATACTAAAGTAAAAGTACAAAGTATTTTTAACCACTGATGTCACAGTCACCTCTCCACACTAGGGGTGCAAATTTTGTGCATTTTCCTCAACCAGTAGTTGAAAACATTAACAACTGATTAATCATTTATAATTTATAAGATACAAAGCACATTTTTCTCATCGTCATTTTTTTTTTTTTTTTTTTTTTTTTTTTGTCATTTTTTCCTCAATTTTAATTCCAGATTTAATTTTCTTTATTCAGCAAATGGCTCCGCCAGACAAAACAGTGGCAAAATATAGAAATATCCATTAATACATTCTCAAATAGTTAAATTCTTAACGGCACATTCTTACTCCAAATGTGTGTTGCTGCAGCATGTTGTTTTGTTTTTCACGTCTTTGTTTTCATTCACCCGTTCATGATCAGGTCACCTTACTGGCTACTAAAATGCAGATTAAAGGTTTGGATATTAATTCAAATTGTACTCAGTACTCAATATGGCTGTAAAAGTAACTAAGAGGATTACATAGTGTAATGCATACTTAAGTACGAGTAAAAGTACAGACTTGTAAATCTACTCACAAAATTACAAGTACACAAAAAATACTCAATTACAGTAATTTGAGTATTTGTAATTAGTTACTTCCACCCCTCCAATTGGTCATATTGTGATTCAAACATAATATGATCATTTGTGCAGCCCTTGTCACATTACAAACTGGAGATTTACGGGCAAAGTTTAACAACATGCCACTATAGATTCACTGACTGTTTCAAATGTAGTTTAAAATGATGTAAATGTGGGGCAGGCTTTTCACACACAGTCATTCAAACATTAAAAGCACTGATCATTACAGTGAGTGCATTCATGTTTGAGACATTTGAATCATTTTGTTTGTTTCAAATTAAACTCCTCCACATGTCTGTGGTTATTATTCAGTCGATGTTTTTCAGGAATTCATCCTCAGAAATGAATTTTGTCGACATCATTGGGGATGAGAGGCAGAATAAAAATAGAAAGGGCTGTTTGAGTTAATGTATCAGAGACCTGACATGCTCTTAACTGCCTCTACAGAGGTTATTCCTTCATATCCTATACATTTGAGAATAATCAACAGCAAACTCACAAAGCAGCCCACCTATTTTAACATCCAATCTGCAGCATCGGTGAGCCGCCTCAGAATATCATTCATTTAATTTCCCCATGAATATCCAGACACGATTGGGCAGTTCTGTGCGAGACACGACACCAGGACGGATTAATGGGCCTGGAGATTTACGCCGGCACGATCTGAGCTGCTTTGGCTTTTAAGCTCCAATCAAGTGGGGAAATGGGAAACGATAACTGTATCAAAATAAAAAGAATCTCCAACTGACCATCACAGTGAGAACTGGCCCCGAGTCTTAGCGCTGACAGGCCGCTGCTGTACTGCGGGGAGTCCTGCAGTGATACGGATGTGAGAACAAGCCGTTCCGACACATTGAGTCCATCAAGCCGTCTCCGACATGATACGTGTGGATAATGACAACAGGAAAATGAAAAGATGAAGAGAGAAATCAGCCCATGTGTAGACATTCAACTTGCCAAATAAATTGATGTGTGATTTGTTGTGGAGAGGCATTTCATTTACGACGCGTCTCACAGTGTCCTTTAAGGTAAACAGCGTCCAAACACAGCCCAGGAGACGTGGTTATTTTCGTACGGCTGCTTTGCGTGCCAGAAGTGTCAAAATTGCCTGCCATTTGAGAGGGCAGGTAGATGTCAGATCCTTTTAATAAAAGCGGCCCCCAAAGCCTCTTATGTTTCCCTCCCCATGCACCAAAACCTTCTTATCGTGGCCTTAAGAGGGGACGACAAGCCCGCTGATTAATTTTAGATCTTTTCCATGAAAAGAGTAGCTTACAGTTTAAAGCAATCTCACCCAATGTTCAGGCAAGACATGAGGGCAGATTGTTTTATAGCTCAGGGATGAATATCACAGGACTGTTTGTCCTGTTTCATGGTCATATACAGTAAAAGCCCATATGGGGATCAACAGTATCACAGTCTTAAAGTGGGGCTGCTGAGGCCACTGTTATTATTAGATGGATGTCAGAGTTAATCCTCCCCCCCGCAGGCACATTTGATTGTGCACACCTCTCTCTTTTTACCACATATTTTCCCCCTTTTTTCCACAGCTTTAATGTCAACTTTAAGTGGTGAGACAAAAGATAATTTTCAAGAAATTAGACTGAAAAATAAAATAAATCATTTAAAAACTTTTGTTTGTTTGTTTTACACATTTCAGGTTGACTTCATGTTGCACTTTTCTTGTGGCTGTTGATGAGACATACATTGTTTCCTCTGGTAGACATTTCTGTAAACCAGGGGCATTTATAGACTTTTTTGACAGGTGCAGCCCAAGTGGGGCACTGATTTATGCAGGGGTGGCATGCAACATGCACAAGCATGCACACATTTGCACATTAATGTGCCATTTCTCATATCAACTTTAATCACAACAGTACAGTATCATACAGTTTCTTATTCCTGTGTTTAAAATTTGTATTTTAACTCTTTCCCCACCATTGACGAGATATTTCATCAATTGCTGTTTTCACTGCCGGGCAGTATGGACGCTGTGACGCATCATCTGATACTCAAAGAAGAAAAGAACCACTGGAACTGTACAGGAGAAGAAGGAGATGGTGTTTTGTTGAATGAAAACATTGGTGCTCAGCTGCAGATCCGCGAGACAGAGAGCAATGTGACCCAGCCACTGAGCCCGGGCACAGAGCAGGGCTGCTCACGCTGCAGTCCCTGGACCTTCACAGCAGGCCGCGGGACCAGCAGCCCGGGACTTCGCAGCGCCGGACACAGCGAGGCTGCTCGCAGCTCAGCCCCTGGACCTTCACAGCAGCCGGGACACAGCGAGGCTGCTCGCAGCTCAGCCCCTGGACCTTCACAGCAGCCGGGACACAGCGAGGCTGCTCCACTCACCCCGACTCAAGCCGACACTGCAGGTGCTGCAGCCACCTGGACCTTCACAGCAGCCGGGACACAGCGAGGCTGCTGCAGCTCAGCCCCTGGGACTCTGCAGCTAGGGCAGAGAGCACTCCAGCCCCCGGACCTCTCGGACAGACACAAAGCTAACGTTAGCCATATTGGTGACAGCAATGTCACACACCTGATATGATGATAACTAAATTAAAACTGTGGAGTTGATACTTTGCTTTAAAATGTCTCTTTCACAAAAATGCTGTTTTCATTTTGTTTGAAAAGTGGATTTTTTTTGATGCAACCAACATTCAAGAGCTTATAAAAAAGAATGAATGAAGCTAGAACGAAACATTTGTTGTGTCTGAAACAATCAGATCTGTTCTTTCTTTTGATATATTTCATGTTAACATATTCATAGAACTGAATATTTTGTAGGTGTTCAAAAATCACCAATTTTTGTCAAAAATGCTGGTGCTTGCTAGCAACTTTTTTAAAAAAAGTTGGCAGGGCAAATGGCAAAGTTAAATAGTCCTACTAACCACAGCCTCAAAAGTCCTCAAAAGGAAATTGTACCTCCATCGTACCTTGATCCCCAGGCTGTTCATCCTCCACACTCCATCATGAAAAATACTTTTATTTTTATGATTTATTATTTATATAATTTAATAATTTATTAAGTAGCTTAAATTAACCTAGCAAAAAAGTAGGCTACATGCAAAAGAAATCAATGCACATTTAAAAATACTCATTAAACAGTTGTTGGTTTTTTTTTGAGTGATTAAAAAAATGTTCAGCTAAATGATAACATTAAAAAATAGATGTTGCCTGGCCAATAATCAGGGTCTGCCATATAATCCTTGCAGACTAAAAATCTTACACTCTGCTTGCTTTAACCCCTAATACACAGGCACCTTCCTAAGGGTCTGAGGGCTGTTTATTTACAGGGGTTGTGTCCACAATGGGCCAGTCTCCTCCTATAAAGGTCTGGGGGCGACCCACAGCTGGACCAATCAGTTAAGCGGAGGAGCAGTATGAAAGAAAAAGAGAGGATGAGGAGGGGCGGAAAGGGAGAAAAGAAAGGAAAAATGAAAGAAAAAGGAATATGAGAAAGTAGAAAAGCAAAAGCAAAACAGAAAACAAACAAACAAACAAACAAGTAACCCTGACTATCCCACCCTCCTAACTAATTGGTCCTGCTGACCCCGCTTCTGGCCCTCAAGTTGTGCTCCCTCACACCTGCTGGTTGGGGCGGTGCTTACCCCATTTCATTTTATATAAAGAATCATGCACTTTAGGCCCACAACTATTATTTGTATTACTTTATCTCTTTACCATTTATTTTATTTTATTTTATTTTATTTTATTTTTTTATTTATTCATTTATTTTTTTCTTTCTTTCTTTCTTTCTTCATTTATTTATTTATTTTTTTTTGCACTTGCCCTGCTCCTCCTGTCTACCCTATCCCACACACACACCCTACATCCATGCTTACCTATCCACACCCACACATACACACTTACACACCCATCAACACCTAACCTGCTGTCATATGTGACAAATCTGACCCGTACTTGTGTCATTCATGCTGTTCTGGCTTCTGTTTTTCATTTCATATCTTGTTCTATGTTCTGTTTCATACCTGTATTGTTCTGTCTCTTGTCTTGCAATAAAAAATAAATAAATAAATAAAAAATAGATGTTGCCATTATTTGTCCTGCACCTGTCAGTCAGTATTAACATTGGATTTCAACCTCAGATGAAAAATAAGCCAGCGTCATGTACCTCACTATTCTATACAATTCATGGCATTGAATGGCACAACCTTCTACACAGCCAGTGACTGTACCTTTACAGAGAATAATTCCACCTTTAGGGCTTACTGGAGTCACTGGACCATGACATTTTGAAGGATTCAAATAAACTTGGACAAGCATGCATCATCTGCATATTCTCTGCCAAATAGTCCCTGATCCCTGTTTGCAGCCAGAGTCTTTGGACTCGAGTCTTCCAGAAGTCATTTTAGTGAATTCAGAAGTTCTGACTGTGGATCTTTATTCACTGATGCTCTGAGAATTTCCTCTGTCCCTCGTGACTGCCCAAAGACTCCTGAGCAAGGTTTGCCTTCTTCACCTGACTCACAACAGAGCCAGAGGCTGCACATATGCACACACACACCTGTGTTGATCTATTAGAGCCATATATAGCAGAACAAATCACGTAGAGCTGCTTCAGTCCTCCATTGATGCAGAAATTCAACAGACAAGCCTCTGGCATGAACTTCTCAAATGGCCAAACAGTCTCCTTTTTTTAATATCAGCATTATGTTTGACACAGTAATGTCAAGAAGTTTGTTTTGTTTCCTTTCTCCTTTATTTCTTCTGAGCAATCAGATGAACTAAAGGGAAATAAAGGGCCATTCCGTACATTCCACCATATAGTCTGGATACACTCAAGGTTTCTGCCTCTTAAAAGGCAGTGTTTCCTCACCACTGTTGCCTCAGTGTTTGCTCATGGTGAGAACTGTCAAGTCTCTGTAAATGTTATTATAATGAGTACAGTCTAGACCTCACTGGTGTGAAAAGTGCCCTGAGAATCTGTTATGATTTGTGGATATGTAAATGAAACTGAATTGAAATTTATTGTTTTGATTTGAGTTGACTTGAATTCAGATTGAGAATTCAGAGAATAAAGTCAGAATACAGAGAATTAAGTCAGAATTCCTAGAATAGTCAGAATTCTCACTGTAAACTAAACTTAAATAAATTGTTCACATGTGGCCTCTAATCCTCTTCTATACATTTGCTTATTTGACAGATGTGGAACATTGATGGAGGTCCTAGTACTAGAATAATTTTCTCTGCCTTCATTGAGTAACTCAAAAGCCGAAGCTTATCTGTTAATTGAACGTGGGCACATTGTGTCATTTTGACGTGCCATGCTAACAAACTCCTCAGAGTGAGAGCAGTCTAACTAAACACTCATCTTATAACATTTGACATCTCATCCTGTGTGCCACCTTGTAAAGTTGTCGGGGCAGGTTTGGATGTTCAGTTCTTTGTCTCTGGGCTGCATTCATCTCAACATCAGCAGGCCTCACCCCCCCCCCCCTCCTCACCCCCACCTCACTGAGCCCTGGGCCAGTCCTAACTCCACAGAGGAGGAGAGAGGGTCACAAAAATAGATGTGAGCGGGGATGTTTGGGAAGAATAAAAAGAGGGCTGGAGTGTAAAAGTGGCCAGGGGGTGAATGTTGAAGGGGGGGGTGACAATCTGCTGAGGAAATAGCAGAGTGAAGTGAACTGAGGGGCAGGTTGCTCAAGTGGTTGCTTTATTGAACCAACGTCTGTTATCTCCACTCTCTCACACTGAGCAGAAGAAAGAGATTCTGCACAAAATACACTCCCGCTGTATGTCACCAGTGTGTGTGTGGTGTTTTAGAACATTTTTGTGTAGTGAGGTCATTGTGCTGCTGCTTTCTTCAGCAAGGGGATAGCTCAGCAACATTCAGGCCATTGATTAGAGTTACAAGTAAAATTACGTTTAACAGTTTAATCAGTGTTTTTTTTTTTTTACCATATATTTATGAGGTACCGTATGTTCACAAGCAGCATTAAAGAGTTTTAATGGTGAGTTTCTGAAGGACCGAAAACTAGTAGAAATCACTTAGTAAAGTGCAGATCTCCGCCAGGTGACAGATGGTGAAGCACCTACTGCAATGCCACCAAGTCTGACAGCTGCAGCCGGGTAAGATTTGCAAAGTTTTGAGTAATGTTTTTTTCTTGTACGATGAAGTTTAATGGCAAGCAAGGCAAGGCAAGGCATCTTATTTATATAGCGCATTTCATACCAATAGGCAACTCAATGTGCTTTACATAAAGACAGAACATTTAACAGTAAGAGCAGAAAATGTAAAAAGAAAACATTAAAAAAAAAATTAAAAATTAGAAATTTAAAATATTAAAAATACAGTTAAAAGAAAGAAAGAGAAAAGAATATAGGAAGTACAAGAAAGAGTGCAAATCCAAAAATTATAACTCTTAAGAGCTCAGCCATACGCACATGAAAAGAGAAATGTTTTTAACCTGGATTTAAAAGTGCTTACAGTTGGGGCTGATTTCAGTTCTGCTGGTAGTTTATTCCAGTTGTGTGCAGCATAACAGCTAAATGCTGCTTCACCATGTCTAGTTTGTACTCTGTGCTCCACTATCTGACCTGAGTCAGTAGATCTCAGAGCTCTACTGGGTTTATACTCTACTAACATGTCCTTCATGTATTCTGGACCTAAACCATTCAGTGATTTGTAGACCAGCAGCAGAACTTTAAAATCTATTCTGTAGCTGACTGGGAGCCAGTGTAAAGACTTAAGAACAGGGGTGATGTGCTCTGATCTCTTTGTTCTAGTTAAAACTCGAGCTGCTGCGTTCTGAATGAGCTGCAGTTGTTTAATACTTTTTTGGGGGAGTCCAGTCAGAAGACCATTACAGTAGTCAAGTCTGTTGGAGATGAAAGCATGAATCAGCTTCTCCTGATCTTTTTTGGACATGAAGCCCCTAATTCTTGCTATATTCTTCAGTTGGTAAAAGGCTGTTTTGGTGACTGATTTGATATGACTGTTAAAGGTTAGGTCTGAGTCTATCAACACGCCAAGGTTCCGGATCTGGTCTTTAGTTTCTAGTGACAGTGACTCAAGGTGTTTACTGACAGCAACCCTCTTCTCTTTATTGTCAAAAACAATTACCTCTGTTTTTTCTTGATTTAACTGAAGGAAATTTTGGTTCATCCAATTTTTAACTTGCTCTAAACAGTGACACAATGACTCTAAAGGACTGCAGTCATCTGGGGACAGTGCAAGATATATCTGTGTGTCATCTGTGTAACTATGATAGTTGATATTAGAATTCTGCAGAGTTTGACCCAGAGGCAGCATATATAGGCTGAATAGAAGGGGTCCAAGAACTGACCCCTGAGGAACTCCACATGTCATAGCCACTTGATCAGATTGATAACTTCCAATGGTCACAAAGTAACTCCGCTCCTCCAAGTAGGACTTGAACCATTTTAGGACTGTTCCGCTGAGTCCTGCCCAGGTTTCCAACCTGTTCAGCAGTATACTGTGATCCACAGTGTCAAAACGCCGCACTGAGATCCAACAGGACCAGAACTGACACCTTGCCTGAGTCAGTGTTCAACCTTATGTCATTTAACACTCTAATAAGAGCTGTTTCTGTACTATGGTGAGGTCGGAAGCCCGACTGAAATTTGTCAAAAAGACCACTGGAGTTCAAGAAGTTACTAAGTTGATTAAAAACCACTTTCTCAACGATCTTTGCTATAAAAGGAAGATTTGAGATAGGTCTGTAGTTGGTTAATATGGAAGTATCCAACGTTCTCTTTTTTAAGAGTGGCTTGATGGCAGCTACTTTTAGGGATTTAGGAAACGTGCCTGATTGAAGTGAGCAGTTTATTATTTGCTGCAGATCTGTTTGGACAGAGCTTACAACAGTTTTAAAAAAGTCAGATGGCATTGTGTCAAGACAGCATGTCGATGGTTTAAGATGCTGAACTGTTTCTTCTACAGTTTTTTGGTCAACTACATTAAACTCTGACATCATATTTGATGTATACCTAGGTGGTTTTAATGATTGCATCATTTTATTATTTTGCTGATTTGTATTGATATTTAGCCTTATAGATTTGATTTTTTCATTGAAAAAGCGAGCAAATTCATTGCATTTTTCTGTGGAAGAGAGTTCTGAAGCTATCTCTTTCGGTGGAGTTGTAAGCTTATCAACAATAGCAAACAGAGCACGAGTATTGTTAATGTTCTTATTAATCATCTCAGAGAGAATGTAAAATGTCTTATCTTGATGTGTACAAAGTTTTGTATAATACAGTAACTGTTTTCTTCACTGGAAGTGTAAAGCAGCAATGAGTTTGTCACACCACAGAAACATGTGTTATGTTATGCATGTTCACTCCACTGTCTCAGTGTCAAACACCACTATGACCTGAAAACAACCTGAAACATGGACGTTCTGTCTAGCAGCTTTATTGGACATGTCCAGACATGTATGAGTCACCGGAGTCAGAGGACGGTGACAGGATGGTATGTTTTTTCTTCTGTCAGTTTGTTAGAACTGAAGTGAGCTGAAGTGAACTGCTGGGCTGATTTGGACTGAGAAAGTCACTGAAGGTATGTTTGTAACTGACTGTTAGGGAGGGTGGGGGTGTTGTTAATGTGTTGGTTCGTGGGACTTACATACACATCACTGAGCCATGTTTGAGGTCCGCCTAAAAAATCCTGAACAGAGTTTAATGGTCTAACTCCACAGTTCAGTTCTACATAGTTCTGAGTTTTTCATGTGTTTTCAGAAACTGTGTTCTAACATGTAGAATGTGTTTAATAGAAAAACTCACTTTTTCCTTTACAGACTTTAAGATACATAGAATAGTATAACGGTATTGTAACCAAGCACCCTGACTTTCTACTTCATATAGTGACTTCACAATAAACTGGGACAATAAATCCAAACTTTTTCAATTAAAATTTATCCAGAACATTTTGTTTGTTATTTAGAAAATGTATTTAGAACATTAGAAGCAACTGGGCGACTTTACGAAAGTATAATAGATATAAAAATTCTCATTTCTGGAGGAAGTCACAAAATTCTAAATAATTTACACTTGATGTTGTCTGTTCTTTGGTTGGAGCCTACATGTCCCAGTGGAAGTTGTGTCTATTCAGAAGGTTCATGTTTTGGCATAGAGCTGATTATATCGCCCCCAGTAACTGAATTTAATTCCTTCAAGTAATCACTATCATGTTTAATTACTCCTGTTTGCAACAAACCAAATTTCACGAAAATCAGTTCAGAATTAAGCGAGATGATTCTGTAGTGCAGACTGAATTTTGTCAAATGGCCCACTGGCCCTGTTCAGCTGCAAAATCCCTGCTTCTAAGCACCAGGCCCTGATTAAAGATTGACTGCAGCTGCTGCCAATCAAGGAGGGGGAGGTGCAGTACCTGGGCACAGGAATACTTGTCGTACAGGTCAAAATACTTGTTTTTGTTTGCCCATTTCACATTAAATAGTGTTATATAGTGAGTTCAAATTATTGCTGAATGTTCACTGGATGAGTAAGTGTCTATTTATGAGTCGTCAGAAATAATTAATAATCTTGTAGAAGCTGTAGATGTTTTCAAAAGTTAAATTGAGCAAAATGTTAATGGAGTTTGGCAGCAGTGAGCAGTCAGTTAACTCATCGTCCAGAGTGTGTATTTTCAGTTTGTTTTCAGAATAACAGGCTTCACTTTACATTGACAAACAACTGACAGTTATAAACAGATGATCAGGTTACACTGGAGGACTCGTCATTGCTTGTTATTGTCAATTTACAGTGTTGCGCTAGTCTTGCAATTCTGCAACCATAGATCGTATATTAAATCAGATTTCAGTCTATTTAATATACAGTTTATGGCTCCAACTTGTTCTGCTGTACTCTTTTTTGCAAATTGCTACATACTGCTCCTTTGTGATTAAAGTGAGGAAACCATAAATGCAAGCTGGCAGTGAAAGTTCCTTACAAATCTAGTAAAAGGAATATGTGTATGTGTGTGGTGGCAAAGGCGAGGCAGTGTGACAGGCCACATGGCAGCTGGGGGCTGGAGGGGAGTCGGGGTGGTGTTCAGGAGGCCAGGTGAAGACATGACAGGCTGAAAAAAACCTCCACAGCGCTTCAGGACGAAAACTCAGGCTGACAAAAAGACTCACGCAGGAATCTAGTCAAACAGTCAGTTCTGCTGCTCCCCGCACAAACACGCCACATCGCCTTGACACACCAGGTTTTCCTCTTTGTCGGCACCCCTCGCCAAAAACTTTCCGTCTTCTTTCAGAGCAGAAGAAGGAAGGAAGCTGACACTGAGTGTTGAACACGAAGTCAGCACTTCCAGTTTGTGAGGACACAAAACCAGTTTTGATTTTTCAAAGGCCGACCAATATTTATACAGTCTGCCAGTCATGCTTAATTACTCAAGGTAAACATTAAGCCCACTCAAATATACATGTCAGACACACAGGCTCTATGTTCAGCCTGGTGCAAAGCAGTGCGCAGTGCAGCGCAGTTGTCACTGCTATATTCCTGACTGACGTAGTTGTCATTTTCTCGCCCAGTGCCCATGTTGTGTAGGGAGCAAATGTATTTGTCCCCATCTGTGCACCCATGGGTGTGCTGGTCTTAAGATGTGAGGTGTGGTCAGGCGCATTGTTGGTGCATTTCTATCTTGAGGCAGCAGAGAGCGACTGCACACTTGACCAGCAAAAACCTGGACTAAAGTCAATGGCGCAGCATTTTAGTAGATAGTAAGGTGCGCACACATTGGCAGGTTCACAGCACGCTTACACTCTGCTTCTAGGACACTGCGTTCAATCCATGGGTCATGAATATTAACATTGATTGATAATGGATGATTACAGGTGGGTGGAAATGGACTGAAGTTGTGTGTGCATAAGACAGACACTGTCATTTATGCACAGCAGCTGTAACTTCATTCACTGTTTAAATCTGACAGAATCGTCAGGATCTGATAATTCAGCTTTTCCCAATCCTGGTGTTCAGGACCCCCTGCCCTCCATGTTTTAGATGTTTCCCTGCTCCAACACACCTGATTGAAATGAACAGGTCATTATCAGGCTTCTGCTGAGGCTTGATGATGAGCTCATCATTTGAATTAGGTGTGTTAGAGCAGGGAAACATTTAAAACATGCAGGACAGGGGCCATGATTGGAAACACTATGATATTAATGTCCTGTGGTCTTCTACTCACCCAGAAGATCTCTCTCTCTCTCCTCTCTCTCTCTCTCTCTCTCTCTCTCTCTCTCTCTCTCTCACACACAGTCACAGTTCATACAGTGAAATCATTTGGAGTAAAGAAGCCGTCCTCCTGATAAAAAAAAAAAAAAGATTTCTGTGTCCCCAGGAGAGTTTCCTCTGTCCTGTCTGTTTATAACTACAATTTTTAGTTAGTCTGCTTAAATGTTAATGATATTTGCTGCAGTGACATTGCTGCACACATGGAAACGAACATGAAAGGCAGATGACACACTGATAGTGTCATTCATGTTACACCCAAAACACATCTATGATTAACTAAGAGACAAAATACAAGACACTGCTTTTGAATTTTTCAAATGTATTTTTTCTGTACTTTGAGCACCAAAAGCCGAGTGCCATTATATTGGAGAGAAGACAGACATCTCTACAGCTGATATCTCCAAAACTCTGCAACTCACACCAAAACTATTTAGATGGATAAATAACACCACAGGCCAGGGGAAAAATATGTGTTTTTGATTTTGGGGTGAACTGTCATGATCAGAAGGCTGTTTGGAAATTTTATCTCTTGCGCCTCTATGGCAACATTGTTTTTTAGAGTATAAATTAGATACATTATAACATCTAATCCAAAAAAATGTTTTTATAATCTCCCTGATAGATAGTTTGTGCCTGAATGTTTAAGCTGAATCCTATGTAGCACAGGCTGATGAAATGAGCACTTTCTGTGGGAGAACTCCCTCCCTAGTCACACGTTCCTGTCTCATTTCCTCAGGTTTAACGTCAGTGAAAGTTGTCACCACGGGTGGAAAGCGTGAGGACAACTGTCTGTGATTTCCTCCACTGAGATGTGTGAGGCTTCAGTTGGGCACATTATCAGCATGTTATTTTATCAGCTGTAGGTTGACATGGAAGCCTGTTGTACTTACTGGGGGATATATGGAGAGATTTGATGTTTCGAGGTGAGTTTGACACCGGAGACAGGGGTCTAAGTCCCACTCCAACAGCTCCTAACGGAAATGACACTCTGCTACTGCTATTAGTCAACTGGAAAACCCTGCATAGTCTATATGAAATCCAGCAATGTTGTTTCCTATGAACTGTTATGATGATAATGTAATCTACAGGCTTAGTAGATGAGATTGAGTGTGGTTGCTAAGAGTTGCCTGTTGGGCAGTTTAAGTAATTTACATAATGCAACAATTAATTATCAAAAACTGCTACAGCAAGAGAGCAAGGAAATCAAAACTAAGTATGCTAAGTTTAGTTGAACATGACAGGTCAGATGTGAGCTTGTTTCAAAGATGCAATGTCTAACTAATCTTACATTACACAGTCCCAGCACCCCGACGAAACAGTGCCAATGTGATGGAGTGGTTCCCTCAGCAGAGAGAGAGAGATCAAAATTAAAATACCATTTCAACCTTATTCTCAAAATAGTATTTCAACTTTATTCTTGACTTTTCAACATTCTAAATTTTGACGTTATTTTCAACATTTCCACTTTATTCCCGACATTTTGATGTTATTCTCAAAATTGTGACTTTATTCTCAACATTCTGATTAATTTTTTCTTACCACCTGTTACCATGACAACTGAGTAACTCCAGGAGGAGGTGGTGCTTAATATGTGTACATGTGAACTACTAAGTGCTTACTTTGTAGGGATAAATGATGAACTGGGTGTGATTTCAGACATAGATTAAGTTCGGGTTAACTGAAGTCAGGATTTTCAACTTTTCAAAGAGGCCCATTTTTACATTCATGGTTAAAAAACACAAAATGCTGATTATAGTATTTTATAACCTGATCAAAATCATAAGTGTTAATAGGTATACCTGTAAAAAGCTGATGGGGCCTTCCTGAGACTCTGAAAAGGACCATTGGTTTTAACAGATTGTGGATGGATCAAAGAAGACTCTTGAGTCATATAATCCGTCTATAAAAAATCTGTCTCTGTTTGTGGCACATAGAAATGATATTGTAGAATTGTTTGAAATAACATGGAGCACTGACAAAGAAAAAAAATCAGAACAATGTGGGGGAAAGCTTTGCCACATCCAGCCAGTATTTGTGACCCTCGCATGCCTGCAGGCAAGAAGCAAGAGTCCCTTAAATCAATGCTTGAGCTAATTGCCGTTAGAGCTGAATAGAGGGGTCTGGGTTACAGCAATAGGATCAATGTTTATTGTGTGGATGAGCCAGCAAATGTGCCTGAATAAACTCAAATTAGTGTATTTTTGCCCTATTTACATATGAGTAGCATCGAGACAACGGGCATTAATCCTTCCATGCTGAGCTGCAGGTGTGAAACAAAGCAGACTAGGGATGTTTTTTAAGGTTATTAACAGGAAAACTAGTGTTATAGGACGGCAACATGCTGGGCTAAGTATGGCACTAAGTCTATAGAGCCTGAGGTAACTCATCACCTTCCTCCACCTACAGTAGAACATGGAGCATCAGTCATTAACAACACACACAGATTAATACAGTTGAGCAGAGCTGGTGTTAGTCAACCAGCACAAAAAGTTTCAGCAGGAACTTTTTGTTTCAATATCTCTCTTTATAGAATCTATAAAACAAAAAGCTCCTACAAATACAGTTGAACAATAAATCTGCATTTAAGTGGCCTTAAAACAAAACGAGGTGCGACAACTTTAAAGAATAAAAGTTGACTTAAATCAACAGACTGACTTCAAATAGTCTCTTAAACTCTGCTGGACCTAAAGGTGTGTGCATGTTGACACACGTGTTGTGCTGCCAAGCGTGTTTAAGATCACAAACATTTTGAATTCTGGTGGTGACAAGCTGAATTATGGGTAAATGTGCATACAATAAAAGGATGCACAAGATTTTAATTTGAGATGGGATGGTACAGTCACAAAAACATCAAGCCTCGCATTTGAATAATTCACTCTTAAGTGTGACATGATTTAAGTAAAGTTTTGGAAGAAGCATTTAAGAGACAGTTTACATGGAAAATGAGAGTTTAAGAGATTAGAAAAGCCCACAAAAAATAAATATAATTTAATTATTCTCACCTAATGCCTCATGTAAAGTGACTGTGCATAGATGCACAAGCAAGAAGGTACCTTTGTGTGAGAAAGATCACATCACAGTGTCCCATATACTATATGTGTGCTTATACCATATATATCATCAATGAAGGTTCCATCAAGGTTTCCTTACACTATACAGTGTTCTGACAGTTTTAAATATAGTGTTAAATTCTAACTTTAATCTCAGAATTCTGACTCTAATCTCAGAATTCTGACTTAAAATGTGGAATTCTGACTTAATCTAAAATTGCTAATTGTTTGGTGACAGGGTGATAAAATTCTCACATGGAAATATGAGAATGGCTTAAAAGAAACCTCATGTCTAAATGTCATGAGATGTCACAGCCTGAAATACTGGTGAACACGTTCATCCCAAAGCTTATATATCTTCAGAATCAAAACAACACTAGTAAAAAAACACTTTTTACCAAGTGAAATGAAATATTTTACATTATAACAGATCTAAATGGAGATGATGCTATGATAGTCATCATAAGATTTTATTTGCCCATTTATTTGCCACCCTCCGTGGTCCTTGGCGGACGTGTTGTAGCTATGAACTCTCTAACTTGTTGGGGTCCCTCAGGTAAAATGGCCCTGCAAACACATGAATTCAACACGGCCCTTGTAGCGAATAGAAGAGAGGCTGCTGCTCATTGTAACTCCCACACAACACTGTGGATTCCAGCAAACTTCTTGTATGCCTCTTTAGAGAGAAAAAAAGCCGCTCTTTTCATTTGTCCTTGTATACCTCTGTCCAAGCTAAGTCTTTTCTTTTTCCTCTCTCTCTCCCGCTTTAATCCGTCCCTCTATTTCAGGGGGGGAAAAAAAAACACAAAACCAGGTTCACGCAGTGCTTTAGTGGCTAAAAGTGAAAGAGCTTGTGTTTTTTCTTTCTTTTTTTCCCCTCCCTGCACGGAGTTGAGCCTTGAATCGCTCTGGAAAATTGCTTCTTTTGAATAGAAGGAAGGAGGAACAACGTTTAATAGGATCCTAAGGGAGTCTCTGCTCTTAAACAGGTGGAAATTGGACGTCCTCGAATTTATACAAATAGTAAGTAAGTATATAAGCCGGCGTGGAAAAGGAGGGATCCCATCTCTGAGGATTAGCAGCTTTCTCCTGAAAAAAAAAACTCAAACTGAAAAAAGAAAAAAGATGACTGTGTTGTTCACCAAATGAAAGCAGGAGACTTACACAACTCTCACAATGCATGTTTAATGATGAAAACACAATTATGATCATATGTTCACCCATTTTCCTGAGGGAAACGGTCTCATATTTATATCACACATGACATATGGTAGCCTATGTCAGTGCTTCTCAAAGTGGGCTCCTTATGGGGGTTCCAAGGGGTCCCCAGCAAAAAGTAACTCCATAAGTATGGAGGCCGAGAACGGCCATACTTGTAATTCACAGGATCACAAGTTAGTTATTTAATTATTGAAGTTCTCTTTCTAAAGATAATGAAATAAATCAAACCATTATCACAAGACACAAATCTGTTTTAATAGACTAATATTATTCTCAGTATCGCTATCTTTCATTATATCATGTACAGTTAGATTCAATATCATGTGCTGTCTTACATTCATTATCTGGTGCAATATAATTTTTTACTACCTGTCAATCTGCCAATATTACCTTCAGTGTGACTGCTAATACTACTTTTATACTTATCTACTTATATTGTTATTGTATAAGGTGCTCTTTCTTTGCATTTCCTCCTTAGACACTTTATATTTTATGTCTATATTTCACTTATTTCAATTATTATTATGTCCCTATAATTTTGGAGCATTCTGGCACAAGAGTTTCCTTTGTGATTAATGAATCCCTTATCTGGTTATGTTTAGATAAGGAAATAATTAAGCTGTTGTTATGAGAAAACAAGCTTTCTTATTTTAAGATAAAGAAATATAATGAACCTGTTATCATGATAAAACTAGATTTGTTATACTGAGATACATATCTTAACCTTTAATCACAGGAAAATGAGATTTGTTATCTTGAGATAATTATTTCAACTTGTAATCACAAGGAAACAAGCTTTGTTATCTCGAGATAACAAAATACTTAACCTCTTATAATGAGAAAATGAACTTTGTTATCTTGAGATAAAGAACTATTTTAACCAGTTATTATGAGAAAATGAGCTTTGTTTTCTCAAGATAATTATTTTAAACTGTTATAGTAAGAAAACAAGCTTTGTTATCTCGAGATAATGAAATAATTAACCTGTTATCATGAGAAAATGAGCTTTGTTATCTTGTTATAATGAAAAAGTTAATGTGATCTCAGAATAAATATAAATTTTAACCTGTTATATCAAGAGAACAGTCTTTGTTATCTCAAGATAAAGAAATATTCTAACCTGTTATCACAAGAAAATTAGCTTTATCTCATTATAACGACATAATTAACTTGTGATGGATAAATATGTATTTTATATATTTATATTTTATCACAGGAAGACAATAATAAATAAATATTCTAACCTGTTATCATAAGAAAATGAACTTGTTATCACTTGTTATCATGAAAAAAACAAGATTTGTTATCTTGAGATAAAGAAATATTTAAGAAATAATAAAATGGGCTTTGTTATCTTGAGATAATGAAATAATTAACTTGTGATCTCCAGATAGGCACTGACCTTCTGGATCAGTGTTTCCCACACTTTTTTTTCTGGGGACCCACTTTTTTTAAAATGACAAACCATCGCAGCCCAGCTCACAACAGGCCAAAATAAGTGCATTTAGACGTAATTAACAGGCTCTGATTTTTTCCTTTCATTAATATACACATTTTAAATGCTTTATAAAAGGTTTATTGCAGATGTAAATCTTCAATTTACATTATTTTTTCCCATAGTTTATTTATTTTGGGACCCAAATGTGGGCCACTTGTGGGTCCTGACCCAGTCTTTGGGAATGACTGTTGTAGACCCCTGCAGAATTCTAGAATGTTTCTGCATTCCACTGAGAATTCTCATGTAAAGGAGCATTCTCCAGCTCAATCCAAACGGCTCTGTCTCAATAACAGAAAGAAATCTACAAATACAAGTTGTTTTCATTTCAAAGAGCATAACTTCTTCTTTAACAGCTAATGTCTGGCATTTGTAGCTTTTTGGAGCAAGTTTGTTTTAATACATTTTAAAAACAACAAACTAACTGTTATGAATAGCTATTTCCTTTAAATCACATTCATTTCCCTACTCTTCAAAAACAGTTGGAAGTAGAGCCTTTGTTGGCTTTCAGATGTTTTGGTGATGGGTTTCACTTTCTGTATTAAAATCAAAAATCTTACCAGAGGGGAGTCTGAGACAAAATGTTGCTGGGGGCCTAATTTGTGTCAGTTTAAGGCTCCTTGGCGTGTTAAAGTTTGAGGAGCACTGCTCTGTGTAACCTGCTCGTGTCTCTGGTGAGGGCGCGCAGGTTGATGAGGGCGTCTCCCTGTCACCCACTGAAGAGTTTGGGTGCCCGGGCTGCTGATGTCAGGAGACAGTGATCCGCGCTGAGGAGGGGCGGCGCTGCCAACATGTGACACAGAGCAGTCGTCTGGTTTCTCTCACACCCGTCTGACCATTCAGGAGGTGAACTCCAACACAGACTCAACTTTCTGCTCCCGCATCCTCCACCAGCTCCGACTACAACATTTTGGTCTTTTTTCCTTCCTCCTCCTCCTCTTCCTCTTCTTCTTCGCTCTAACGAGCTCTGTAATGTCCTGTTAATTTTGTGTGCACTAGTTAATGAGCATTAATCCATCACCCCTGGATGCTATTGTTGCAGGGGGGATGGCCATTTGAATGCAAATGCGTGACACTGTGACAGCAAGGTGCTTATTAAACTGATGTGTCCTCCTGTCTGCGCTGCTGGGAGCTCAGGACAGTGAGAGGACGCGGGGCAGCTGTGCAGGAGGAGCGGCTCGGACTAACTAACGGGAGTTGCTCACATCAAGTTTCTGCTCTGCTGCAAACAAACCAACAACAGCAACAACAACAACAACAACATGGCAAGTTCTGCCTCTCTGGAAACCGTGATGTCCTGCGGGAGGACCGGACCGTCCGCGGCTCCCAAGACCCTGGCCTTCTCCATAGACCGGATCATGTCCAAGAGCTCGGAGCCGAAGGGGAGCGCGGAGGAGCGGGCGGAGGGGAAGAAGCTGCTGGGACTGTGCTCCCCGATCCCCTGCATGATCCCGCTGCAGCCCTTCAGCTACGACCTGCAAGCCAAGGCTCTGATGAACTACTCGGAGCTGTGGAGGGCCAGTTTCAGGGGCACTTTCTGCGGCTCCGCGGCCGCTCCGTGCAAAGGAAACTGCGGCATGTGCGGCAAAGCGGAGCCGGGCGGCTTGAAGCAGCCGCTGCTGACCTCCGGGAGCAGGGTGGTGAAACCGCAGGTCCTCCATCAGGCCGTGGCCGTGCCCGGCAGCGGCTCGCTCTACTATCTCAACTACCTGGACTCTGCGTACCAGCAGTCCGAGCTGCTGGCCGGGCACTGGTTCTCCAGCCCGCAGGCCCAGGCCTCTCTGTCCGCGCACCACAGACTGCTGCTGCTGGAGAACGCCAAGCTGGCCGGCGTGGGGGGAGACAAGATGCCCACACCGCAGTACCCGCACAAGGAACATCTGCCCGGGCAGCTGGACCAGATAGTGAAGGAGAACCACGGCCTGAGCAGCGAGAAGAGCGGAGTCAAGACGCACAGCAAACTGAGCGGCAGCGGCAGCAGCGCGCAGGACGGAAAACCCAAAAACTTCACGTGTGAAGTGTGTGGAAAGGTACGGCTGGTTTTATTTATCTGAGTGTTACTGTGTGTAAAAGACAAAAACAAATAAAAAACAGCAACTAAAATCTGCGAGTAGATAACTAATAGATTTATTCAGAAGTGATTTATTTTTTAATGTAAATGTCCCTTTTTTAAATTCAGATTTAAGATTTTTAAGTAAATAATAATAACGACAACGAAAACGAAAATTTACCCTAAAAATAAATGACAACAACAACACAAATAAATTATTTAGTAGCAGCCAGATTAAATTCCAGAGGATGTAAATTAAATCATTTTACGCTGTGTGTTTCTGAAGCTCTCTCCCTGAACTCTCTGCTGTTATTGTTATAAAAATATTCTCACTAAACTCCCGGGTGTTTGTGTCTCTCCGCAGGTTTTTAACGCGCATTACAATCTGACCAGACACATGCCGGTGCACACCGGGGCCCGGCCCTTCGTCTGTAAAGTGTGCGGGAAAGGGTTCCGGCAGGCCAGCACGCTGTGCAGACACAAAATCATCCACACACAGGTGAGACACCGCGGCGGCACAGCAGTTTTTCCACAACCAGTGTGTGACTTTTAAAAATGTCCACATTTGAATTCATTTCGCTTTGTTTTTTCTGTCCGTCAGGAAAAGCCTCATAAATGTAACCAGTGCGGGAAAGCGTTCAACAGAAGCTCCACGCTCAACACGCACGTACGGATCCACGCCGGGTACAAACCTTTCGTCTGCGAGTTCTGCGGGAAGGGATTCCACCAGAAAGGTAAATAATCAACCTTCATGACATCTTTAAAGAAACCGAATTACAAGTAAAATTAGAGCATTATTATCACAAACGTTCTGGACAGGTTTTCCTACTGTTGACCTTATAGTCTTGGCAATAAAATGATTTGAATATTCCTAAAATACTGGTTTGTCTGCCCCAAACAGTTTATACACAGAGCAAAAAATCCAATCCTTAGTTTGTGTTTTGTTGTTGCTAAAATGTTTTAAAACGTGAACAAAAAAAAACAAAACAAATAAACAGAAAAAAAAAAAAACCCAGAAAAAAACTCGTTTGGTGAGATGACTTCATTTCCGATCAGGACACAAAAATGGCACCAAAAATGCAGGTAAATATGTATTTAGTAACACGGTCATTTATCGAGTGACTTGTAAAATTTGAACGTTCATTAGCACACAGAAATAGTTAATTTTGCACTCTGACTGCTTCCAGTCCCGATGAACTTGTTTCACGTGTCATTTTGATCGTTTTAAGATATTTACAGCTTCAAGAAAATTCCTGCACCGTGACCAGGTGAAAATATTCCACTTCTTTTAATAAAATAACATTTTCTCAGAAAAATCAAAAAAATGGTCCAATAAGTTTAGGAATTCCCGCGCTGTGTCACTGGTTGATTTATATATTTTTAATTTTATCGATTATATTTAATGTATTCACATAATGTTGCGGTTTTATTTTGTTGTTGCTGCCTCTTTATTTTTCTCTTGTTTTCCTGCATGATTTCACTTGAGACTTAAATGGAAAAATAGAGTATAATGTGCAGTAATTTCATAATTTGGCATGAGGAGACGGGATTTTTTTTCCTAAACACCAGTGGTTTTCAAACTGGGGTCCGGGTACCAACAGTGGTCCTCGAGTGTGTTGTAGAGGTTCCCCAGCAAAAGAACTAATGTTTTAGCTTTTATCACATTTTTTTATAGGAGAAATAGAGTTGTTCATTTTGTCTGATTGAAATTTATAGTGATCCTAGTTTCATCATTGATTGATTATGAAGATTTATTATCTTCAAACAAAAAAAATTACAATCAGAGGGGATTATTTAAGACAAAACCCTGTCAGATTGCTGTAATGTGTTAGTCCTGTGAGTGTGCAGCCATGCAGTGGTTTCTCTCTGTGTTTGCTCCCTGTGAAGGAATCCTCAGTTCAGGATTTGTCGGCTGCTGAAATACATATTAGCCGGAGTAAAAGCAGCACCATATGCTGCCGCTCTGAGTTATCTGTGCGAGTTAATGAAAGGGGAAATAATTGCAGGCCCACCGATGAGCATGAAACGATCAGTGGAAATAGGACATGTCACTTTACACAGACTAATTCTCCCTTCAAGACGGCAGCATTTGCTCTGGGTCAGCTGCTGCAGACCCCGGCCAAAGTTAGGAACCGAGGCCCTTTTTTTGTTGAGTTGTCGCTTGCGCTTGATTCTGACAAAGTTTGACAACTTCTTGACTTCGACACACAAAACCCTGATTAATGAAGGCTGGGCAGAGCGGAGGGACCGAGGAGGCTCTAACTTCACAATGAACCACTGACCTTGGCAGGGAAGAGAAAGAGGCCTCTTTCATCCTCACTTTGCTCTGAGACTCCCAGTAAACAGCACAGTGGCTGCTGCTTTTCTGCAACACTCTTTAAAAATGACCCCTCTCTCTCGTAGAAAAACCTGCCACTGGTAGAGAGCTTTCAAATTTTGTGCAGCCTTTTTTTTTTAAAGATTTTCTTGAATCAAGTAGAATTATTTACTTTGTTTTGATGTAATTTGATTTTAGACAAAGTCACCAACTACAAGCAGAATTAACAGCAATTAAAACAGATGCTTTAGAAAGACAAACTTCTCATTTAGCTTCATAATTTCTACAGATAATAAATTTGAGAGATGATGTACACTGAAGCTGCTGTTCTTGTTTTAATTTTTTTAATTAATTCACAAAGACATTTTAAAGAAAGAATTAAAGAATTTTGATTCAATGCATGAGCTTACAGAGAAAAGAAATGTAATGTTTTTCTTAATTTTCTGTCAGAAAAATGTTATGTTATAAAATGTAATTCACACTTGGAGTCACAGGATCTTGTGTCGGTTGGATGTGAAGTTATTGTCACTCATTAGCAGGACAGTTCATGTTACATTTAGTGCTCAAAGTATAGCTGTAATAATTACTTATAAATAGGGCTACTTTGTCGATTAATCTGTCAATTAGTTTCTCTTAATCAATTCGTTTCTTGATCTATAAAATGTTGTAAAATGGTGAAAAATGTCAATCACCACTTCCAAAGCCCCAAGATGATGTCCACAAATGTCCACAACTCAAAGATAATCAGTTTGCTGTCAGAGAGGAATAAAGAAACCAGAAAATATTCACTTTTAAGAGACTAGAATCAGAGAATTTTGACTTGTTCCTCAACATAATTAATTTATTATCAAAATCTAATCATTCACAACTAATTGATTATTTGATTAATTATTACAGCTTTAGTTCCAAACAGCTTGTTATAACTTCTTCAATCTGAGTGTTTGCTACTGAATCCTTTTTTGAACTGCTGCTCAGAATAAATGTGAAGACATGACTTGTGTTTTTTCAACATCAACCAGTCCTCACTGTCCTCTCATGTTCATGATTCCTTTGCAGGAAACTACAAGAACCACAAGCTGACTCACAGCGGAGAGAAGCAGTACAAGTGCTCCATCTGCAACAAGGCCTTCCATCAGATCTACAACCTGACCTTCCACATGCACACACACAACGACAAGAAGCCCTTCACTTGCGCCACCTGCGGCAAGGGCTTCTGCCGCAACTTCGACCTGAAGAAACACATCAGGAAGCTGCACGACAACGGCTTCTCCTCGGCCGCCACAGAGGCCTCCAGAGAGCTGCAGAGCTGAGGCACCTCGAGGCCTCACAGAGACTGGATCATGTCCTGCATTTCAACAGCTTTTGAGAAGGTGTGCTCCAATAAAACTTGGGCAGGATCCCGTAAAAAAAGAACTTTCATAATCCTATATGGTTGAGGATCCTGCAAGGAACACAGAACAGAGCAGAACACCGCACACTTCACACTGTAGGAACATTGTAGGGGTTCTTTTCTTCCTGTGCTGCCGTTTATAAGCACCAAACAGGGAAGAGACCATCCGTCTCCATGATGGAACTGTAAATAATAGGTTATGGAAATAAAGAATGTTATTTAAAATGTGAATCATTGCCATGTTGTGTATTTCACAGAAAAAAAATGTTAATGTGAATAAATAAGTTATAACTTATAATGAAAACTGAATGTTTGAGCCATGTTGTTTCTGTTTTTTTGAAGGCATTTGAAAATAAAACTGAAGAATGACAATATCACAACAGTTGTACTGACTCAAGTGCAAGATATGGTGCTACATTTTAGACAAAAATAAGAGCATAAAGATGTCAAACTACACAGTAAACAAACAATGTAAATAATAACAGTTAGCAAAATGATGAAATAAAAAAAAAACATTAAAAACTGATCAAAAAAAGCAACAAAAAACAAACAAAACAAAAAACACAACAACATTTCAAAAACAAATACACCTGATTTCAAACAGTGGTGAATCTGTTTTCATTTATGAGCTGTTGTGTTTTGTGAATTGTTTTCTCATTTGTTCTATTGATTCTTTTGAAGTCATTTTGTTTTCTTTTTTTGTTGATTTATTTTGCATGTTGACTTTTATTGTTGTGGGTTTTTTTTTTAAGAATTGTTGCTGTTTTTAAGAGCAAAACATTTGCACACCTGTAGCTCGACAGGTGCAAAGGAGAAGATCATATGTCAATAATACAGATCAAGAGACTGCTGCGCACTTGTCCTTTTCACTTTCAGGGATATTTAATAACAACTTTTCGGTACACAGACCTCAATAACAATGTTTCCTACACAGATCTTCATCAGAGATATTTAATAACAACTTTTTGGAAAATATATAAATACCTGATTAAGGTCTGTGTACCAAAACATTGCCGTTCAATATCTGATAACAAGAGAAGAAGACAGTGTGAGGGAGTCTTCTGAGCCTCAGGACCAGAAAGATGAGTGTGTAGCTTCAAGAAGACAATTTTGTAAAACAATATTTTGGGGAAAATGACAGTATCAGTGAGAGGATTCATTTCAAATTTTCTCAGCATGTTCCCGTGACAATATTAAAGCATCATATATTCCAGTGGAGGCATGTGTCTGCTGAACTTTGCAGGTGTTTTATTTTGAAGTGCTGTCAGAAACCCACATATAGACTCAGCCTGGCTCTACTGTATGCTCTGCAGCCACTTTGCTTCACCATTTATTGACAGACACGATCTTAATAATGCAGCATTTACACTTGACTCCGGCGTAATGGCACAAATGATCAGAGATAACATGGGCCCTTGAAAGCGAATTACATTAAGCAGCTAAACGGGCTTGGGGAGGCTTGATTGGGGAAAGGAGGGGGGTAGGCGGGTACTGTCGCATCCGGAGCCTCTCATCAGAACAGGAGATAATGGAGCACTCAGGCCGCAGCTCCTCATCTGGGCCTCCGCGTTAATAGACCACAAGTTATTCTCCTCACGGCTCCTGGAACAATATTATCCCTGCACACATTCTGTCGAGAGGCAGATCCGTGCTCCCAAATGGCGCTCTTTCTATTAACAGCCAATTAGCGCTCAGCCGGGCCGGCCAGGCCTGCAGAAGCCTGGCAGAGCTAATATTGCCAGATGAATGCCCTGCTCACCTATTTCATCAGCCCTGCACCACAGACACAGACACAGACACAAGCAGGAAAATCCACCAAACTGTTAACTTTGATACTACTGACTGACAGGCTCATGGACAGTCGGTTAAAATACAGAAAAAATCTTGGATACAGGTGGAAACCAACTTTCCTGGCAGCATCAGCACATAACATTCAAATTAACACGACATTTTCTGAGTTACCAAAACCCTAAAGCCTCTTGGTCCAATGTGGGGCTGAAAATAACAGTTATTTTCATTATTGATTAAGCTGTCAATCATTTTCTCGATTTTCTCTTGTTGCCTTGTTTTGTCCAGAGATGTTTGCTATCAAGAAACCAGAAAATATTCACATATGAGAAAAACTAAAAACTATGAATCGCTTAAAAAATAGCTGGCAATTAATTTAATACACCATAAAAAAAGTGTATTTCATTAGTTGAAGTAATGTTTGAATGAGACTGCTTTTTGTCACTTTTGTGGATTATATCAACTTAAAACTACACCCCGATTCCGTAACCTGCAATTCCTGTTTCAGTAAAAGCACATCAGTCTACATCTTCTCCAGATTTTTCCTCCTGCTGTTGAGTTGCAGTGGGGACTCGGAAAGAAGTCTGATGCAAGACAAAATTATATTTTGTGATCAAATAATGTATTATGTGAGATATATGGTCCACCTGAATTTGTTTAAATTGTATTGTTTAAGTTTTGGTAAACTTACTGAACCAAGCCATCGTTAAGTCAGGTTAGCTATGATTATACTTAACAAACTAAAGTAACACACTAAGGTTACTATAAAAACTATTTTTCCTTAAACCACACTGTTTGGTTGTTAAGGAGCTGTATTTTACTTTTGGGTAAAGAAAACAATTGATTTGGAAAACTGGAAACTTTTAATTTGGCTTGCCTTAAATTTAAGTTGCATTAAAGCAAACTGTTTATTTGAGAGCAATCAGATTATTACGTACACCTGACTTAAAGCAATTGTGTTCATCTAACGTGTTAGCTTGATTGGAAAGACTTAATTCACTTGTGTGTTACTAATTGAATTTTTTTTTTTTTTTTGGTTGGTCCAATTATTCCAGTTATTCCCTTTTTTCCATGCAGTTGACAACTAATCAAAGAATCATTGTAGTTCTAGTCTAATAAAACCTTTAGGCTGAACAGATGAAGCTGCAACAAGGCTGTTCAATTCAACTGTTTGGAGATACAAGGTTGTCACTTAAAGAGCTCTGAATGGACGATTAGATGAGATGCTTTTGTTGGCTGTAGTCAGGATTTAAGACACACTGGGGTCAAGAGTTGTAATCCCCGGTTCCATTTCAGCTGATGGTCTTTGTTGCATGTCATACCCCTGTCTCTGTCCTCGCAGGCGTCCTGTCTGTTTCTCCACTGTCACCACCGACTGCCAAGACGAAATATAAAATCTCTGAACACAATTTAAGAATAATTTTGTCATCTCCTGACAAACTAGTCTGTTGTTTCAAAGCAAATGTGGGAGCCTAAAAATATTGACCTACATGCACTGTAAAAAAAAAAAAAAACCTTTATCTTAAAGTAAAAGGTTTGTGTCCGAGCTGCCTTCAAATTTTTAAGTTGACTGAATCTGAAAAGACAAGTTGAAGAAATACTGTTATGATTCAATTCAAATAAAAATTTCTAGTCAAATTAAGTGAAGACTGATTCAACTTAAGATATTAAGCTGAACAAACAACTCTTCAGTCACACTGACAAACATTACAAACAAATCTGATTTGCTTTCATATTTTCTCATTTTGAAGGTTCAGGTTTTCATTTCGCACTAAGAAGACCCTGAAGCTTGCTAATATGTGGATCATGTTTTTTCATAAACTTAATTTAATGAATGAATTGAATTCTGTACAGCACATTCATTCAACTCATCATTTCAAGTCAAAAGACTTCAAGTGTTCTGAAAGTGAAGTCAGTGAAAGTGAAAATAAATTTAAATTTGAAGTTTGATTAACTTAAGTACATAAAACTCGTATATTTACGTTAAATTACTGAGAAAAGATCAGTTGATTCAATGACTGTGATTTTTTTTTACAGTGTGTAGAATGTAGGCCTACACGCCCCCTCAGGTCATTAAAACCTCCAAACCCACAGAAACAACAGGCTACTGAAGACATGACCTTGGTGTACGCCCTGTTCATCTTCACACAGTCCTCTGCAGCACATAATACATCAATTTGTAGTTTTTGTGTCTGTGTATTGACTGATACTGGATTTAAGGGCAGATGCCTACAACATTATTAATATTCTATGATATTGATACGTCAGCCAATATTTCAAAGATCCCTCAAATGCGCAAACACTTGTGAAAAGATATGTAATGATGGAAGGATAATTTACAGTTTAAAAAATATACTTTATTGTCCAAAATGACATCAGGTCACTGATACTCAAAACTTTTCAAAGAAAAGAAAGAAAGTTTTCATATCGGCGCATATCGGATAACATGTTCACTGATACCAATGTGGACGAAAGTCTGACTGACACTGGACTTTGGGCTGATGCTGATATTATTTTTAATATATAATATATTTATTTAGATATTATAGTAGGGAACTGAACAATTCTGATATAGATATATTGGCCAATATGCTTTATTCATATATATTAATCTATACAGACATCAGGGCAGTGAGACAGATTTTAATAATCCTAAATAGGCAAAAAACACTAATGTGACAAATTGAATTAATAAAAAACAATCAAATATAGGGCTATGTAAATGCTGCCTATAAAAACAGACAAACAACAACAACAACAACAAAACAAACAAAAAAAAACAAACAAACAAAAAATGCTATTGGACAACACATACACTGATACAGATATAGACTAAAGCCTGACCAATCCTGGACTTTTGGGGGTGATACTGATATTAGTTTTATCATATAGATAGATTTATTTATACTGGGGAGTAAAAAAATTCTGATATAGATCAGTCGATAGTCTTTGTTCATATACGTATATAAATCCAAAATTACATCAGGGCACTGAAACAGATTTCAATTATCCTAAATAACTATAGATAAAAAACACAAATATAAGAACTTGAATCAAGAAAAATGATAAAATAAACATAAAATGCTGCCTATAAAACAACAACCAAAAAAAGCATTTGCATTTTGGTCTATTAAAAAAAATGAGGTTGTCAGACAACATACTGGTATATACTAGAGCCTGACTGATAATGGACTTTTGGGGCTAATACTGATATTTCTGATATTTATTTTATTGTATAGCTAAATTTATTTAGATATTATATTAAGGAGTAAAAATCCGATATAGAGATATTGGCCGATATTCTATGTTCATACATATATAGAATGCAAAATGACAACAGGGCACTAAACTATATTTGTAATAATCCTAAATAACTATCAAACAAAAACAAATCTAACAACTTGAAATAAGAAAAATGATAAAATATACAGAAAATGCTGATACTGGACTTTTGGGGCTGATACTGATATTTCTTTTATTACATAAACAAATACATAAACACAAACAATAACAATAGATTTAAAACAAATAAGATGACTTGAATTAAGAAAAATTATAAATTATACACGAAATTCTTCTTGGTCTGTAAAAATTAAACAGGTTATCAGACAACATGCTGATACCAGTATGGACTAATAGAGCTGTGACAGGCCAATATCAGCAGACTGATATCTGTCTGGATTAAATAATGTTTGAATTTTTAGTGAAAAAGCAAAATGATGACACCAGTAAACAGTTCACTTCTATCCTAAAGCAATGTGTGTGGTGAGAAACAGACAACACACACACAGCAGCCGTGTGTGTGTGTGTGTGTGTGTGAGGTCCAGAGTCTTGTGGCTGCGGGACATGAACAACAATGTCGGAGGGAGCAGTAAACAACCTGAAGGCAGGCAGGTTGGCCTTTTCTCTGCACCTCTCCAACATGTGAGCAGCCGCCTGCACATCACACACACACACACACCACACACACTGACGAGCCGAGCTTTCATTAAGGCGCGCGCACGGCGGAGGAGATTAGAGGGAGCGCGAGAGGAGAGCGCGTCGGGAGCGCGCACTAATCGGCTGTCAACAACATGAGGACATCTTTCTTTCTCTCTGCTCCCCTCCGCCACCGGGGGGATCACCGGGGATTCAGGCAATTTACGGGCCACAAAGGAGCTCGTTTGAGACAGGAAGAGAAGAAAAGGAGAGGCGGACTTTTGTCTGCGGCCTGAATTGATTGTAAATGGGAGATTAGCGGGAAGCTTCAGCAGCGGCCCGTAAGTGGCCGATCGAGGAGGAGGGAGAGAAAGGGACCAATTAAGTCTACCAAATGTTAACTTCCATCAGTTTCCCCTCAGTTTAGCCCACATGAAATTCCAATTAAAGCGTCCCCGCTACAAGAGGCTGGAGGGGGGACAGACTGTCTCCACAGCCAGCAGAGCACGTTCCCACAACATCTGATAACATTACCTACTGCCTCTGACACAATGGGCCATTTGGACCGCGATGCGACGGAACAATAATACCAACACACTATAGATAATAATGACACAGTGTGAGAATATTGAACTGACAGCCCAGATCAGCCTGAATCTAAAACAAACAAACAAACAAGATCGCATGGCACAAGCAACAATCAACATCATAACTAATAAATGAAATGTAAACACCAACAAAATGAGAGAGGAAGTGTGTCTGTCCAGCTTCTGAATCCGGAGACAGTACACAAACATCAAGCTGCTGAAGTGCAAACAAAAGGTGTCTGTGCACCTTATAGCTATACACAATAACAATACAATACAATATCAAATATGTCAGAAAAAAAGCTAACTTCTTACTAACTTCGCTTTATTACTTTATTACTCATATTTCTGATTTTTAACTCAGAATTCTGATTTTATTCTGTGAATTCCAACTTTAAACTCAGCATTTCAACTTTAACTGTAAAATTCTGACATTCTCACAATTCTGACTTTATTCTGTGATGTCTTGACTTTAATGTTGGAATTCGTTGATATGAAAACTTTTCTTCTGTTCTATCTAATTTATTCTCAGAATTCCAACTTTAATCTCAGAATTCTGGTTTTAACATCAGGAGTTTGACTTTATTTCCTTAATTCTGACTATAATCTCAGAATTCTGATTTGATTCTCTAAATTATGATTTTATTCTATTAATTCCAATCTTATTCTTTGAATTCTGACTTTAAACTCATAACTTAATTCTCAAAATTATGACCTATCTATTGAAAACAGACATGCAAGTCATGAAAGACAATCTTAAAAATGTAATTACCACCACTATCATCCCATTAATGTTTAGGTCCTGGTGACAATGTCAGAAGGTAAAGGTTTGAGTTTTGTTGTTCATGGGACATTTGGTGAATTATAATTACTCGTGTATTTGTATATTTTTACAGAGCTGTAATGATCAACCTTTAACGTTTTGTGAATGTTTTGAGGACATTTCCTCTGAATGTTCTTATATTGTTATATAGAGAGAGCTAACTTATAACTTCTGAACATTCTGACTGAAAATATTTAAAGAGAAAACAGTAAAAAAAGAACATCCCCCATGGTGGAATGTGTTGAGGACACGTCCGAGGCACAGATTGACAGAATCTCTGTGCAAAACTTGAATGGTGTGTTGGAATTTTGTCTAATTGCTTTTGAATTTTGTGTGTGTTTCAAGAATGTTCAATGATCGTCTTCATCCATTTTTATAAAAAGGAAGAAGACATTTAGTTGAACTCTATTTTCCAGCAGTTTCATTGTATTTGCTTGTTGTTCTGCCAAGCAGCAGACTGCACACTTAACACTGAGATCAAACTCTGCTTAGGAACCTAAAAGGCTTGGACTGGCCCTGATGTCAGGGAAGCCCCCTCACCCCCCCACTCGGCCCTCGTTAGGGAAGCACTGGCCCTTTGGCACAATGAGCCTCCAGGATTCATTGTAAAGTACTGAGGGGTTAATGAGCAGTGGCTTCTCGTCACTCTTGGCTCTATTCCTGCTTTAAATGAGAAGCTGCTGAAAGGATGGAGGATGGAACGGGCCGCAATTAAATCCAGAAATGCTGAGATGTTATGTTTAAAAACACATGTAAGCTACATTTCTCATAAAGAGCAAGTTGGACATAATATTTACTGAAGAAAACGCTGCTATTGACCCTGATTTGGCTTCAAAACATGAGGAGAAAGCCCTGAATGTGTCGGGGCTCAGCACTGAGGAATCCAGGGTGTGATGCATGGAAATGAGCCACTCAAGGAGCAGCCGAACACACAGATTAAAATGGAACAGCCGCGGCATTCACTCGCACCTCATTTAGATTCTTTTACAAAGTCAACCCCGAGCCTTTCTCCACCAAAACCTAATCAGAATGTCTTAAAGACAGCGGAGAGCAGCTTGTCCCTGGGATGTGCCTGCCTGCCCGTCTTGGCATGTCAAGGGCACGGCAGGCCGGGCGAAGGTGCTTTGTGGCTGGGAGGGGAAGTGGTGGGCTGCTGGGAACTGGGCAGGGAGGGAGCTCTCATCGCTGATCTGTTGTCAGATTCCACTCTCTGACCTCCATCCACCCACCCATCCATCCGTTCATCCACTCTGTAGCTGCAGGGTCCATCTCTGTTAGGTGGAGGAGGAGGAGGGGTGATGCAGGCCTGACCCCGCCAGGTTTTGCTGTTTCTAAACAAACTCAGCAGGACTGACAATGAAGACTCATAACATTTTTTAATGACCCATTTGATGAGCAAACTATTTCCCAACACGTGCATGTATTCACTGCTTTACATTTGTTTATTACCATGGTGTTTGTTGACCACAACACATTATGACATCAAGACTACATTAACTGATTCTTAAAAATGTTGACAAATTATTTCACTTCAATTTCACTCACTTTTACCATGCAGTGGTAACTAGACTGGTAACAATTTATATTAAGGTGACTGTAATTCATATTAGGTAATGAAGTCCTTTTAAGCTGCTTACTGACATTAATATATGTTAATAAGATTATATTAGTGTTAATAATAGACATAATCAATAATAGACAATATAGGAGATTTATAAGCACTTATAAGAAACTTGTTAACAGTTTAAAAGCCTCATCATTTACTTACAATTGTTTATAACAGCAATTCAAACACATTTATTGAGTTCAACTAACCTACCTATTATGTCATTGTTTTTGTCATTACTTTATTAATCTTTCATACTTAATAGAGCATTTATTAGCTGTTAACTATGCACGTATTAACAGTGAACTATGCATTTTGGGGGTACCTGATCTAAAGTGTGAAAAATGCTTATTAAAGTTGATTAATCCTTTATTATGCACTTACTGACAGTATGCTGTATATTTTAGGGGTACTAGATCTAATCAGCCTTAAAGCAATCTATAAACTGTTAAGTTTCTTTTAAGTGCTTTTAAATGTCTAATCTCACCATTAACATGTTTATTATGCTATTGTTAACACTTATACACTCTTATTAACACATATTAATGTTAAAAAGCATCTTATAAGGGCCTTATTACCTATTAACTACTGCTTCATCGTAAAATAGTGTTACCCCTGGTGTTAATGTGTCACAATCAACACATGGACAAGAACATCATGGTGAGAACAAATGTGGAAGTTAAGCAGTGAATACCTGCAAGTTCTGGGAACTTGCTTGTTCATGAAACAGGTTAATATTTCCAGAGGACCTGTAATAAATTTATGAAAGAATCTTCTGTGATGGAATGATTGAAACACATGTGTCTGTGTCACAAAAAACAATCAAGCGTTTTGGTTCATCAGAAACTCAAAAATGTTATACCTGCTCTTTACACGTGTATGTAAGCTTCTGACCATAACTGTAAGAACAGTGGAGTACAGTGTGGTTCAGCTGTTTTACACAAGTTTAACACAAATAGCACCTAATACTGTATACCTTGGAAGATTGAAAAAATGGATACCAGGATATCACCCAACAAGCCAACAAGCACTTTAATATGAAGTGTTACCAGTCTAGTTTTACTCTGCATGCTAGAAGTGACTGAAATTGAAGTAAAATAATTTGTCAACAATTTTGAGAATCAATTCATTGTTTCTGTCATTGATTGAGCTCAAGTGCCAATCATTCACTACTCTTCTGTTGTAAATCTTTGGGTTTTTGTATTCTGACATTTTACAGACTAAACTATTAATTGATCAATTGTTAAAAATACGTGATAGATCAAACAATTATACAAAGGGGCATTAGATGCAGTGTGACACACATTTCATATGTAGGAACTACCTTCTTTCTAGTAAAAAAGACAGTAGTTCAGGTCGATTCTACTGCAGAGATAAAGTAGTTCTACATACATGAAACTGTTCACAACAATGTGGCACTCAAAGCTGAGTGCCATTTGTTACATATATTAGGCTGCTGCTACAGAATTGAGGGCTTGAGACACATGACTTGGACTCGATTCAGACTTGAGTCACAAATTTGATGACATGACAAAAAAAAAAAGACTTGCAACTTGACATGGACTTTAACGTTGATGACTCGTGACTTCACTTGAACTTGAGCCTTCTGACTTGAAAATATTTGATACAATCACCCAAGTCCAAAGATGAAAAGGACTGTCATTTAAAGTGTGAATCCACCAATCAATTCATTTCCCTTCATTTCCTGAATCAACTAAAATTAACACTGTTCAGTCTCAGCAAGTCAACTCTTCATTCACCAGATCCACTTTGTTTGAACCAATCAGACAATCAAGTTGCAGGAGAACAATAAAGAACTAACATGACATTACTGAGCTCCAGCTGGAAAAAAAGTGATTCCAAAGATAATTTTGTTTGCGAACAAAAACTATATGGCGGTCAACAAAAACTGAACTGCAGTATGTAAAACAGGTCAGGTGGAGGTCAGAAATTACCAATGGAGGTGCTCTTCCAAATTCGTTCAACATTTTAAGTTACACAAAGAGCGTTAAGTTGAGGCTCTGTTGTTAAAATGGCATTACATTTGGTGAAGGGCGCATTATGACTTGTGTAGAACTCAAAACTTAAGAGTTTAGGACTTGGAACTTGATTTGAGACTTAAGTGCAAAGAGATGAGAGACTTGAGACTTGGTCCCACCTCTGGGCTGCTGAGCTGTTAACCTGTACAGTGCTTGTGGATGTAGATTAGGACTGAGCTGACCACTGAACTGAGGATAGTTAGAATCAGGAATGAATTTGTGTATTAGCAATGATGCATTCACTTACACTTCCTGACATCTGAGCACCTCAGTGAAGTGCACTTAAACAGTGATGTGATCATTTACTTTGGTAAAAAGTAGACTTCTGTCGTGACCACAAATCTTCAAACTGAACAAATCCAATTCAAATCAACAAAGTGATTCATCATTTTCACCTCATGTTGAAGTAATTCTGATCTAATGTGACCTTTATCAGACTGGACAGATGAATCACTTTTCACATCTTTGTGATCAGGGACTCTTGTTTTCAGGTTAAACACGACGTTGTATATACGACGTTGTAGGGATAGATGATAATATTCTAAAGCACTGGCCCCATGGGCCACCAAGACCCTACATTTGTAGGGTCAGTTTTTTTGTGGCTCTAACATGATGTGTCAGATTCTAGCCAATTCAAGGGACAGTTTGCCCCAAAATAAAAAATACATATTTCTCCCTGGTCTGTAGTGCTGTTTATCCATTTAGATAGTTTTGCAGAGTTTTGGAGATATGAGCCATACAGATGTCTGTCTTCTGTGCTCGCTTGTGGTGCTCAAAGCACCAAAAACCAGTATCTTTCCAGAAAGTGTGACTTGGTTACTCCACAGACCTTGTGAACAGCCCCAGTTGATTGTACTGCAGAAAGAGAGTAGTAGTTTTGGATGAGCTATCAGACACCACAACAAAAATCAATCACTAATATTGCCGTAGTTGTAAACAGGGTTCTTACACCTTTTCCAAAGTTGAATTTGAGGACTTATCAAGGACTTTGAAAATGCATTTTCAGGCTTTACAGGAACCTTACAGCTGTGGTAAATTACATATTTACTTACATACACTCAAAAGATTATTTCACCCTGTCATCACATTAAATCGGATGTTACTGAGCTATATACAACCAAAATTATGTTTCATTCTACAGAAGGGTGACAAGTTAAAGGAAAAGTTTCTTGCTTCAAAATGTGTCACCTGTCTGTGCATCAACTCTGAGTTGATTAATCGATGTCAACTATTATATTAATCGCTATTCGAATTCTCTGATTTCAGCTTCTCAATAAATATAAATAAATATTTTCAGGTTTCTTAAGTCATCTATTAAAGTAAACTGAATATCTTTGGATTGTGGACAAAACAAGACATTTGAGGACATCCTCTTGGCAGTAATTATAAATTAAATACATTTTTAACCATTTTCTGACATTTTCTGGAGCAAACAAACAAATGTTTAATCTGGAAAATGATCAATAGATTAATCACTAATGAAAACAAGTAGTTGCAGCCCTATTGGCATCCTATACAGCCTGGCTGAATCAATATCCAACGTATTTCATCGAAAAAGTCAACTATTTAATGTAACGCAATCTCAATTTCAAGCAATTTCAAGCACTTCATCCAAAATCCAAGTGCATTTCAAAGCTCGAAAACTCTCATTAAAACTTTTTTTCAAGTGTTTTCCAGGACTTCCAGCAGCTGTACGAACCATGGGGAGAAAAACTGTTGTGTAAAAAAACAACTAAAATTATGCCACGTAGTTGCAGACAAATCAACACACACATTACACAATCTATTCAAATATGTATTTCTTTGTTCAGTTAATTATGAGCAAATTAATTTGATCCTGTGTTGCTGCAAACCAATGAGCCATTTTCTCCATCACGCTCTGGCTGCACTCAGCTCTTTTCTAGTGGCATTAAGGCGGCGTGTCATTGTTAGGGAGGATCAGTTGATTTGGGGATGTCCGGTGCTATGGCTAATCCCTTTGACCTGACCTGGCCCTGCTGGGAAACGTCCTCTCCTCCTTCACTTCAGGCCAGCGTCTTAATGATGAACCACTCTGCTAGTTCACACAATTAAAAGGCCCCTCACATTTAATGCAACTCTGCATGGTGCTACACAACAAGCTGTGACCACAACAGGATGAGCATTCACTGTACAACAACACCAACACAACATGTTTTCATGCTTTCCCTTGAAACTGCATGCTTAAAACTCAGAGGTTTGAGTTTAATCTCAGAATTCTGTCATTAAACTCAGAATTCTGACTTTGCTCTCATAGTTCTTCTGTCAACTCTCAAATTAAACTTATTCTCAGAAGTCTGAGTTTGTTCTCATAATTCTGGCATTAAAGTCAGAATTCTGAGTTAATTCTTGATATTCTGATTTTATTCTCAAAATTCTGGATCTGTAATGTTTTTATGCGATTTGCTCCACTTTTTTTCCTGAACACTTTTATTTGTCTTGTAAGACCCAGGGATTGACCATCTTTTTGAAACATCACTTTCAACCTTAAATATAAAAGAATTAAGAAACAATGAATGACAGTACCAGAGAATTTTTTTTAATTTAGTTTGATGTTCATGTATTCTGTTTACAATAACGTCAAAGAGATTGTTTTTACAATAGTTTGTGTACACATGACAGCTCAAAAATGAGGGTAAAAAAAAAAAAAATCTCTGTGCAGGACTATTATGGTATGGTTAAGGTAACCATACCAAGAAGACCATACCAAGAGAGTACTCCTAACATTGTCCCTGAACATTGGTGATGGACATAAACGGAATTATCCAATAGGGAATTCCCAGGAATACTGGTCCCGTATTTATTAATTCTCAACAAATTATTAGATACAGAAGAGGATTAGGGCCACATGTGAAAAACCTATTTGAGTTCTGACTTTTAACTCAGACTTTAAACTTTGTTCTCCTAATTCTATTTTGTTATCTTTGTTTTCATAATTCTGACTTTATTCTCAGAATTTTAACTTAATTGTCAATATTCTGTCTTTATTCTCATAACTCTGACTTTATTCTCAGAATTCTGACAGTAAACCATAAAAAAGAATAAAGCCAGAAATCTGACTCAGAACTCAAAATAAAAATTTGACACAGTCCCAATCCTTTTCTGTAATTCTTAATGCCACGATCTAGTCATTAATGTTACAAGTCAGACATAGAGTGTTATTTTCAGACAGAGAATACATTTAAATTTAACTGATAATACAACCATTTTGAATATGTTCCTACACAGACACTGTTGAAAATGTGTCTTTATAAATCAGATTTCTTAAGGCAGTAACGAGTGTGGACAGCCTCTACATGTTCATGTTTTCAAAAATACAATGTGACAACTGATAGGCCAACTGGTCACACAAACATAACTCTATTTAAACATTTGGAACTGTAAAATGAGAACATAATCTTGAATATATGCTTGTGTCATAACGGTTTCTTCTTCTTCACTTTAACATGAGAAAGACACGAGGCACGAGTGTGAGAACGTGTCACTCTCTGCCTTTAAAGTTGAAGATCTTTTTACAGTGTACTGAAGCAGAAAACAGAGTGATTACCCATGTGCTTTTTCTTAAGTTAGAAACCAATTTAAGTGTTTGCTTGGACTGGTGTGTGTGATAGTAAACTGATTAGAGCGTGATAAAGGACTTCATTAAGAATCAAACACAACACGCTGGTGCCATGTGTGGATCTACGCCCAGGCACAATCAATATCAACAAAAGGCGCAAGTACACAAACACAAAATTCATACGTGTCCTTTCAGCTGCCCACTTAATCCATCAGTCGATATGAATAGCACCGCACATTCTGACTCTACCAGGCGACGGCAGAAAGACATCTGTGCAAGCACAATCGATACAGTGACTGAAGTGGAATTCAGCAAGCGCAGTCCCCCCGCCGGGCTTCTCTATAAGAGCAATAATGCAGCTCAAGTATATTCAAGTCCAGCCAGGGAAGAATTTTCACATTAACTCCAGAAAGCTGCACAAAATTTGAAAAAGATTCTGTTGGAAGGAGCTCTGAGAGCCGAGAGGTTTGTGATTCCAGTGACACAAGAGCAGAGAGGGGCTGTTAAAGAGGAAATGTTACACTAGTGCCTGTGCAGTGGATGGGGAGCTGGGCCAGGCTACCTTAAGGCCAGTGTTGCTTCCTCTTAGTGTACAACATGAAGCCTTCTATTTAATGTGAGACAACATGACAACAGTCAAGGCCTCTGTGAAGGGAAAGACAAAGAGCTGGCAGGCCGGGCTCTTAAGTAGAGGTGACATGCCATGATCAAAGGAGAGACTCTGGAGTTACAAGCTCATGCAGGGTCAGAGGGAAGGCTCAAACAGCGCCACCAGGCACGCCACCCAGCAGCCGCCCTGATCTGTGAAATCTGAACTCACAAACTGAGAGAGAACATGAAAAAATGGAACTCTTCAACAATAAAATGATGTCATTTGCAATTTAAATCGCATCAGCAGTTGATACAAATCTGTGATCTCTCCGGGCTCGAGATCCAAACAAATGCAACAGACCCGACGTGTGAAATAACAGGCTGCAGAAACGCAGCACGCCAAAATATTTTCCCTCCTCCATTCTTTCCCTCCCCTCCACTTGCCCCCGCTACACCCACAGCATATCACTGAATGAAATGCAGCGTGCAATTACCCATTATCCAATCAACTGGAGTCGACACTTAACCATTTGTGCGGCTTTGGGCTCGGCCAATTATCTGTCAGGGCTCTCAGTGGGCTCTCAATAGCCGAACCGCGTTGCATAATCGTACACGGCTCCAGATTCACGCCGCGCCGCCGGAGACGGAGCAGGGCTGGAGGAGAGCCGGGCGGCTGTCTGAGCCGGGGTCACTGTTGTTGGATGAACGAGGTCTGGTCACTGACAGCCGTGGCGACTCGGGCTCCAGCACCCCGGGGCCCCAGCCATTAGAATACATAATGCAGGGCTAGTCATTTGGAAGGGCTCCAGATCGTGCTCTTCAAAACCCTTTTAGATAATTTGCTACATCACATTTTCATCATCCCCCCCTCTCCAACCGATTCTGTCACCCATGATTGGACATGCGGCCCTAAACCCCCCCCCCACCCCTCTGCCTTCCTTGAATCCTGCGTGGCCTTGACCTCACAGCACTTGCCCCCCATCCTAAACCAGCGCCCCACCACCCAGCCCCTATCAGTCCAGACTGGTCCAGTCACTGGTGGCCGGTGGCTACTTTAACCCCCGAGGGCCCGCGGTGCTGGGGCCCCAGCTGAGGAGCCGGGGCAGCTGCCAACCACGGGCCACTTCAACCCTGGCTGTCCGGATGATTGCGTTTGTCAAGCCGCCACTCCGCGTCAGCCGGGTGCAGGCCTGATCACCCACAATTAGAGGTTAAAGAGAGGGAGGAGGTGCCAGCTCTGTGAGGTAAAGTGGGGGGGGGGGGGCTTCATCCATCCTGGCACTGAAGAAGCAGGTGCTGTGTTTTATTTTGCATTTGGTGACAAATCAGTGGGATGTTCCTCTCATTCCTTCTGTGTGGCTGCAGCCATACATCCACACACAACTTTGACTCCATCCGGCTGATAAACTGCGGCCAGTGTGTTGTTGTGACCCCAGTGACCTCATGACTGGAAGCAGTCACACTGCGTACACTCATTTTGCAAATAGCAGCTGACAAAACCGAGGCCTCCAAAATCACATCAGGGTGCAGCTCATACAGCTCAAGGGCCTGCAGAATTTACCACTGCAGCACCTGACTTTAATAAACTAATATTTATTTAAAGACACTTTTTTATTCAAGTATTAACATTACAGCAAATTAGAATCTATTAGCCGATCAAAACAAATTCAACTGCCAACTATTTTAATAATCAGTTGATCCTTTCAGCCATTTTTCAAGCAAAAATGTCAAACATTTGCTGGTTCCAGCTTCTTCGAAATTAGATTTTGCTACTTTTCTTTGACATTTATGACAATAAATGAAGAATCTTTGTGTTTTGGACTGTTGGTTGGACAAAAGAAGAAATCTAAGAAGGAAATTATGAAATTGAGAATTGTTCACAATTTTTTGACATTTTTTTTATAAACGATTCATTGTGAATCATAATGAAGATAATCATTAGTTGCAGGTCTAATTAAAATATATACAGTTCATACAGATAGAAAAATATGTTCTATTTCAACAAAAGTCTGCTTCTGCTCAAGGATTCTGCCTGTTAAAGGTAAGTTTTCACTCACCGCTGTCACCTGGTACTTACTTAGGTGGGAACTATTGGGCCTCTGTAAATAATATAAAGTTTATACATAGTATATATATATGTATATAGTTTAGACCTGCTCCATATAAAAAGTACATTTGACAATGTAATCAAATTGGATTGGACTTCTTAGAAACATCAGGGATTCATGTGTTCTCGCAAACAACAGCACAATAGCTCTGTAACAAATGTATGAAAAGATTCTTTTGAGAACAAAGTCCAACTGAAACAGTCTGTCAGTGGAATCATATTGTGATCAATCAATCCTGATCAAAAACAGATTTCACTGCTTTAAATATCATTTTGTCTAGTTTGTATGTTGTTCTGCAGATATTTTGCCATATCACATAGATACAGACCAATAACAGAGAATATCTTTCTTCACCTCACAATATAATAATGATTTCAAGCATATTTTCTCAGAACCAATTTAGATCACTTCAGGTTTTGAAACTGTTATGGGGGATGATTATGAAGAAATGAGGCTCCATACACACTCCTTTTTATGTTGCCTGGCTGCAGACCTCTGAGTCTCTGTTCACATCACAGTTCAAATACACAATCAGTCAGTAATCAAGTGACAACAAAACTGCAATTTACTCTCTATTTTTACTCCCAGACCACCAGTGAATTCCTGACAAGACAGAATGCTAGCAGACAGAGCTGTTTGTGGATAAAGTCTGCTGTAGAAAAAGTGCAAATCCATGTAGGTCTTCAGCAGACAGAGCATTATCTGTGATGATGGCTCCCTCTAATGGTCATGACACAATATTGCAAATATTAACACTTAATTTGAAAAGATCTACTCAAACTCAGTCAAAGATTCTTTCAGTATCACATCTGGAATTTAGACATTTTTAGGCCACTTTGGGTTTTGAAAAATACAAATTTTTGGGGGCATCACCGCTGAAATGTGAGGAACCACGGCCAAAGACAATGGTGCAAAATCAGTAAGTGATAATTACACTGCAGGAAGACAACATGGTATACAATCAACACTTAGGAACAGTGTATTGAAAAGCAATAGTCTACTGAATTTATCAAAACTGTACAATGAATGTCTGACTCTTCCACAAAGTGCAGATTGATTTTTTTAAAATGTGAACAATTCATGAATAATAATAATTACATCAATAGTTCTTGTTGTATTTTAATGATACAGTTAAGTCTAGAAATGAGCTAAGTGTGAACAAAATTAATCTGAACAAGTTTCAGTACCCATGCAACTATTAGCATTTGAAGTGAATCAGTTACACCCCAAATTAAACACTGATTCATAACAATGTTAATTCACTGTCTATCACATGTGTGTGAGAGTATCTGAGGAGTTTTTTCCAGCTGTTACAAAAATAATTACCCACTTTGCTGCTTTCTGTTTGGCACTAGAGAGATACATGTGCATGTACAATAAGAAAAAGGCTTTTTGACAGTGGGGTTTCTTCTATTTATTTCTATGATTTCAACAGGAAAAAATAGGCTGTGTCCATTGGAAACATCAGTAGAGAGTGTAATGAGTCCTTTTCAGATTTTAATGCAGGACACATACCTAGCAATATCACTGTATATTGGAAACTGAATATTACTGAATGCTGTGTGGGCTCAAGTTTTGTTTTGGGCTCAAGTTACTGGGTGAAAATGGTTTTGAGTTTATGATATTTACTCGCAATTTCGTCTTGTTTCCTTTCCATTTCATGCTTTGTGTACTTCCTCCGTGGCAGTGTACGTTCGTAGTTAGCCAACGTTCCGCAGCAATATTCTGATAAACTGAATCAATTTCCATCCCTGACAGAAATGTTTGTTTACCAAAGCCCCGTACCTGGATCCAGCGCCGGTCCAGAGGGCGGTCAGCAGGGGATTTGAACCACCTGCATCACGTGACCATCGAAGCGATCTTTCTGGAACCGTCACTCACCTATCGGGCCGTCCTGGGTTTGGGGCGAGGGGGCAGACCCCGGTCTTTAGCTGTGCTGGGTTTCTGTTTGCCTCTCCTGGGTGGCTGTCCTGGACCATCAGTAGGATGTGGGCCTTTACCCAGGAGGAAGTGCTCCCAGGCTGGGATGGACTCTTCCACAGATGCCCAGTACCTCGTCTACACAAGACAAACGGTGTAAACCTCACTGTTAAATCACCACATTTGAATGCATCGTGAAATTATTTCAAGTATTTTAACCAGCTGGAGTGAGGTTATTCTGAAGCTGGAGAAGCTCTGAGTGCTTACTACTTACTAATTTATTCATTATCAGGAACATTTACACTTTTAAAACATAGTGCTGGCCTGGTCTGTAACCATATTTTTTATGAGGAAATCTACAAATATCTTTGCACATGGAGCTTTATTGCATTTCAGAGGGCAGTACTACAAGGTGAGCTCCTGTATGAACAGCTTGTTACCTCCAGAGCCAGCAGATCTGGGCTTGCCAGCTGTCTGCCTCTGAGACGATCCTCTATCTTCTGTAAATCCTGCAGAAACAGAGAGCAGTCATCCACACACTCTTGACTCTCTATGCAACCTTAAAATTTAGTCAATAAATCTCAGTGTTGATCTAAAATGTTTGAACTTTCACTTTATATGACTTCTACAATGTCTGATAGAGTTGACTTGGAGAGGTTATGAACACAGTGAATAAATCAACCATTTTCAGACAGCAAAAGTAGATTTACTCCTTATGGCTTACACTGTTTACTACTATATAAGATATTTTTTAAAAACTAGTTTGGACTTGTTTTGACACTCCCAACAGCCCCGACTCACAAAACCTCCTCTCCTTCACTCCATGTCTCTTCTTTTACTCTGTAGAAATTCAACTCACAAAAGTAGATAAATGAGAAACACACTGAAACACCAAAACAAGAATGACAGAGGTGTAACAGCTGCCACAAATGATTATTCCATTTTCTGTTCATTTTAGTTCAAGTTAATCCATTATGATTTGTTTTTATTAGCTGTTTAGCCACTAAAACATCTCACATTTTGAGCCTGGACACAGAGAACAGAAGTGATTTCCACTTGATAAATGACTTCAACAGTTAAGTTGTTATCAAAATTGTTGTGATTAATTTTCAGTCTGACTAATTAATTAATTATCAAATCACTCAAAGGATATTCCACTTTGCCAGAATAACCACTCAGTATGTACTCACTCCTATGCGATGTGAGATGGGATGAAGATCTTCAGTTCACAAAACATCTGGAGTTTTAGGAGAAACAGAGTAGCAGCCTCATCCAGTACAATGGCAGTGAATGGAGACCACGGATAAAACGTTAAAAAAAAGAACACAAAACAAACAAAATGTCTCCATCCTGCTGTGTGGTGTAATCCAAGTGTCCTGCGAGCCGCGACATTAAAAACCGCAAAAGACGCCATTTACGCCATGTTTTTAGCAAATGTCAACTGTAGCATGTAGCAGGTAGGATGTAAACTCCAGGATTGTTTAGTGAACGAAGATCTTCATCCATCATCACATCGGCATAGAGGTGAGTACATACTGAGTGGCTTATTCTGGCAAAGTGGAATATCGCTTTAAGCACTAGCTGCCAAAAAGCAGAGCCCGACTGATACTAGGTTTTTGGATGCTGACACTGATATGACAGGAAAAGGGATAGAGAGACAGGGGATGACACGCAGCAAATGGGCTGCAGGTGGGAGTTGAACCGGTGGGAGGGAGTAAAAAATTTTGATATCAATATATCAGCAGATACTGGCTGCAGAGGTCAACAGAAAGGCTTGCCTGCTTGTAAATCTGGCAACGTGTAAAAAAGAAATATACTATTAAACTATTTTGATAAATGATTAATGGTAAAAAATATTTTTGATGCAAAAATGGCAGATAATTCTGTTTTCAGCCTCTTATATAGAGAGATGTGCTGCTTTTCTCTGGTTATTATCACATTAAACTGAATGTCTTTGGTTTTGGACTAATAAACAAAACATTAGAAGACATCACCTTGGACTCTGAAAAACTGGGATAGACATTTTCACTGTTTCCTGATATTTCAGAGATGTTGCAACTAGGCTGCACAATTAATCGAAATTTGATCAAAATCACAATATGGCTTTCTGCAATTTTCTCAAATCGTGGGAGATGCAATTTGTAAAAGGCAAAATGAGTCAAAAAACTTTCAACTGAATGAATGTGGTGAGGCAGAGACGTCCTGTCCTACACAATATCAGTCAAAATAATCACAATTAAATATTTCTTCAGAATCGTTCAGCTCTTGATTAAACATGACAATTAACTGTAGACTTTGCTTATTTGATAAGGGGTATTAAATAAAACCATTTTAATGGGGCAAGTAAAAACTGACTTCAGCAAGCAGAGTTCCCGAGGCAAGTGAAAAATACTTTCACGTTGAGTCCAGGACTGCGCTGACAAACTGTGGCTGGCTAACTAGACATGGCGGCTGTGGATTATGTTAGAGTTATACTGAAAAGAGGGAATAATGAGGTCATTGTTAATTTAACTTTCAAGGGATGTATTTCACAAACTAGTTAGCAACTTTATTGTGAAGACACAGCTTTGTCTCCACCAGCATCTGCTCAGCTCTGATGTGTGCTCTGCTTCATGTGCTGCACACAGTGCTGACTGTATTGTAAACGCTGGAGTCACAGCACACTCTGCTGGACAAAAACGTTATTACAGCATTTCTACCTTACCCCAAACCCCTTTTTGGCTTTTTGTTCTGTTAAAAAACACACACACACAAAAAAAAGAGTTTTCATATCAGCACACATTGGACAACATATATGCCACTACGATAAAACATTTAAGTGTAAGACATGATACAATTTCTGACGATTAGCAACAGTCTCTCAGATGCAGATGCAGCAGCAATGTGTTTTTTTCTCCAAACTTTAAGATATTAACACATAAAAAAGAAGTCAGTCATGTGCTCTGTTAATGCTCTTCTGAAAGAAACAAAACAAAACAAAAGACAGCAATCAACTATACATACATAAATAGATAAGCAACTAAATAAATACATATTAAACAAAAAACACAGAAAGAAAAACATGGGGAAAGTACTTTAATTTTCATTTTCACTTCAATTTTCATTAGAATTGGATTGTTTTGTTGCTTGGTTATTTTTCCCATTCTTATATACGTGTGAATGTGGAATTTGCCTTTTACGATCAACAAATTTAGAAGACACCAAACTCTACTATCATTATGTCCAAAATATGTCATGATATTTCTGCAGTCTAACTTCACATCATGATTATTCTACATGATATATGATCCTTCATTTGAGTCCAAATACTGACTAAGTGGACACAGTGATAAAATAAAATATGTCACAGACTCGGATTTGTTGTTGCAAATTTGCATTTGCTTTCAATATCTACAAATTTAGAGAGATTTAAGTTTGCTGAAAATATCTTGTGTAAAATCTTGTTGTGTACCTCTTTAATCTTAACAACAACGTGGGTTTGTTTTGTGTCATGGAAACACTGACAACACAAGGACATGATGTCATTTTAAATCACTGAGAGGTCTTTAGTGTAAAACTTGATGAAATGATTTCAGTGTATGTATTTAGTACTTTTTGAACATTTTAGCACATTTTAACAATACCACAATGATATTCATTACTGATCATTTTGGTCAAAAAATCCATACTATTTCATCTCTATCTCTGACAGGCCAACATTGGCCTATAAAATGAACTGACTGATATGCTGGTGAGGCTGTCCTAAAGGTAACAAGGAGTCAAGCAAGTTGTCAGTAAAGTTGTTGTAGTAGTTGCAGCAGCCTATTGCATTTAGTCAGTACCATCATGGCTCTTAAGGTGTGTGTAATATGAGTCTTTCCTACCTGCAGCAGTGCGGCGTTCCTTTGGTGAGCAGTCTCAGACTCCTTCACCCGCTGCCTCCTCTGGATCTTCAGCTGCTCTTTGCGACTGTCCATCTGCTCCAGCAGCTCCGCTCTCTGTCCTAAACTGATGTCACACACAGCGGAGAGACAAACAGTGTCAGATGGACACAGCTAGCCTTCATGTTCCACTAATAACCCAGATATGAACACTAGTGCAGTTCACACCACCTGTTGCTGTCAGAGCACAAACTCCTCTCCCATTGCTTAGATTAACAAGTGATATTTCAAAGAATTCAACATTTATGTCATAAAACAGAAACAGAAAAAGAAGATCCTGCACACTGCTCTTACTTATAATCTCAAGTTACTGATCACCTGAACGTGTCAGTCCCTCTGGACCAGGTGTGTACCAGAGGCGCTTCTTAAACATACTGTATGCTCTTAAATCATTTTCTGTCCTCATTTTGTCTCCCTCCTCCAATGCCCCCCCAACAGACAGCACTATTGTTATTTATCTTCTGATTGCATAGAAAAGTAAACTTCTTTAAGCACAGATTTGATGCACATGGTGGTGTTCTTTATACTACCACAGAGGGGCTGCAATTAATGATTATTTTCACTACCAACTACTCTATCCAATATTTTCCTGATTCATTGATCAGTTGCAGTCACAAACACAACTGTAACTGAGTAAGATTAAAAAGATGGGGTTAAAGGAAGGAAACAAAGGGTAAATTATGAATGAAATGATATACACATAGAGAATGTGCCAGAAAGAGAAGGAAAGTGCAGCAACTGAATGAGCTGGAAACAGTGACTGTACCTGTGTGAGCGCGTGCGAGATAAATGATGAATAAAGTAGACACGCAGTCTGCTAGACAGCTAGTTCATTAGCTAGCTAGCTAACCGTGTGGAGAGTCGTGCTCTTTATAGAAGAATGACAGCAGCCGTTGTCTATCAAACTGGACCAGTTCTAGTTTCTATGAAAGAGGACACACTCACATCTCCTCGTGTTTCTCCAGTAACTCCATCTCTTCAGGTAGAGAAGCTTACATGTCTGACAGCGGAACTCTTCTGACCCTGTGAATGAACAAGCTGACCGGAAACGAAGCGATTTATACTTCAAAATAAAAGCGCGATTTGTTTGGAGGAGAAAAATAACAGCTGGTTGTTTGTGCGGAAACCGTCTGAGTGCTGCCGCTCGGAGAAAAGGTTGTTTACATGATAGTATGATCATTTATGATGAATTAGAATTGACTTATTAAAGCCGATGTGACTACACAATTGATTAACATTTTGAAATTGTGTTCGGAAGTTGTGATGCTTATCTTGGGAGACTTCACTTCTTTTCTCTGTGAGGCGTTCAGTAACCATAGAAATTCAGACAGGTGGTTAGCTGCCTGCTGCCCCCTGTTGGTTCTATTTCAGGTAGCAACTTTGATGATTTAGAAGCAAATTGAATTTCTGTTGTGTTTTCCTAATGTGCCTTTTGTGTCTGTTTTGTACAGTGAAGTCAACATAGATTATCTTTCTTAAAGTTCTCTCTCTATATATATATAGTCGTTGAAATCTACCATTCTTTTTTATAATGATTTTGACAGACTGGTTAAAAATCATTCGTCTGTTGCACAAAAACTGCATACAATCAAGATTATGCAGTGTATTAATAGATTTGTCTGACCATAATATGACACAGATACTGAAAAGAACTGAAGAACATTCAACCCCAATGCAAAAAGAGTTGGAACATTGAGTAAAACCTGGATATAAACAGAATACAATGATTTGCAAATATTTTTTGACCTATATTCACTTGAATGCAGCATAAAGACAATACATTTAATATTCAAACTGTTAAACTTTATTGATTTTTGTAAATATACACTAAATTTGAATTTGATACCTGCCACTTGTTACAAAAACGTTGGGACAGCAGCAACAAAAGACTGGGACAATTGTGGAATGCTCAAAAAACACCTGTTTGGAACATTCCACTGGTAAACAGGTGAACTGGTAACAGGTAACAGTATCATGATTGGGTATTAAAGGGGGAATCCTCAAAGACTCAGTAGTTCACAAGCATGGGGTGAGGTTCACCACTTTGTGAAAGTGTGTTGGCAAATAGCCCTGCAATAAATGATGTTAGGAATAACATTTCTCGACATAAAAGTGCAGGAATTTAGAGATTTTATCATCTACAGTCCATAATATTATTAAAAGATTTGTAAAATCCAGAGAAATCTCTGCACATAAGGGGCAAGGCTGAAAACCAACATCAAATGTCTGTGATCTTTGACCCCTCAGGCAGCACTGCATTAAAAACTGCATTAAAACCCACATCACTGTATAAAGGATACTACATGGGCTCAGGAACACTTTGGAAAACTGTTGTCAATAAACACAGTTTGTCTCTTCATCTACAAATTAAAAGTTAAGACTCTACCATGCAAAGAGAAAGACATATATCAACAACATCCAGAAACACTGCAGACGTCTCTGGACCCGACCTCATCTGAGATGGACTGACGCAAAGTGGAAAAGTGTGCTGTGGTCTGATGAGTCCATGTTTCAGATTGTTTTCACTAATCATGGATGTCGTGTCCTCCAGGCTAAAAGGGAAAGGACCATCCAGTTGTTACCAGCACTAACTTCAACAGACAGCAGCTGTGATGGTATGGGGGTGTGTTAGTGCCCATGGCATCATGGGTAATTGTCACATCTGTGAAGACTCCATTACTGCTAAGAGGTACATACAGGTTTTGGAGCAACATATGCTGCCATCCAGATGACGTCTTTTATCAGAGATGTCCCTGCTTATTTCAGCGAGATGATGCCAAGACACATTGTGCTCCTGTTCCAACAGCATGTCTTTCGTACTAAAAGAGTTCAGGTACTAGACTGACCTACCTGCAGTCCAGATCTGTCTACTATTGAAAATGTGTGGTGCATTATGAAGCACAAAATACAACAACAGAGACCAAACAGGACTGTTGAGCACCTGAAGTCGTATATCAAGCAAGAATGAGAAAGAATTTCACTTTCAAAACTTCAACAGTTAGTGTCCTCAGTTCCTACTCGCTGACTGAATGTTGTGAAAAAGAAGAAGAAGAAAAAAAAGATGTATCACAGTGGTAAACATGCTCCTGTCACAACCTGTTTGAAACGTGTTGTTGGCATCAAATTCACAATGTGTGAATATATACAAAAAATGAAGTTTATCAGTGTGAACATTAAATATCTTCTTTGTACGGTATTCAATTAAATATACTGAAGGTCAAAAAAGATTTGCAAATTACTACATTCTGTCTTTATTCACGTTTTACACAGCTAGCTGTACATGATTTTTCTGTACGTATGTCTCTGTTGCAGCTAAATGGTGTTTATTTTTAATGCTGTCTTCTTACCAGCTCTTTGAAATGCCATCAGTTGTTACAAATATAGGAATTCTCATTGGCATATACCAATTCTTACAGACAAAAGCCACTGTTGATTATGATATGCTGCTATTTTGTGAGACCTACAAACTGCTCTTCTCTCATGTTTCACATGAAAGATTTTATCTAAGCTTGACCAGCACAAAACTTGTCAATGACAGACTCAAAAGCACAAACAAATTCAGGTGCTGGGATCAAGACAGTTCGATAAATCAAAGTTCATGCTTATATTTTTGAGGAAAAGAGAGAATCTGAGAATGGCAAGAGGTAGATTTTACCAGGATTCACCATTAAATCCACATCACAAGTGCCAACCTTGGCAACATTTTGGATCAAAACCTTCATCTTTTAAGAATATTTTTTCTAAGAGCCTGTGAGCTCACTTTTTCATCTTATCAAGGTTGAAATTGACCAAGATGCTGTTTTGGAACTGCAGGTGGTCCTTGAATGCTACTAGGATGGGTTAAATTCAGAAAATGAATTTGACTGTATAATCGTACACTGCATGATGTTATGATCACAACAAAGTTGACCTTTATCTTTATGTATTTGATAACCACAAAGCAATGGAGAAAACATCAACTCCCCTTAAACAGAAAAAGCCCCTCTGACTCCAACTGTGGTCACAGAAGCAAAAACTCAGGTATATTAGTTTTGGAGGTTTGGAGAGGTACACAATGTATCAGTGCACTCAGCCCCAATATGTACAGACAGGAGCTGAATCTAAAATTGTTCATTCATTGTGTAGTTGTTTTGGGGCAGGCAGCCTTCCTCAGCAGGCAAATAGGTAATGCATGAATAAACAAATTTCCATTTGATTTAGAAGTTTAGAGCTATAATGGAGAAGGATTTTTCACTTGGCCTCAAAGAGATTTTGGAAGGAGAGGCAGGGTCAGGAAAATTGCTGACCTTTACTGGCTCTGGCCAGTTGTTGTACCTGCAATTCAGAGGGAGTAACGCAGATTCCAACCTGACTGAATAACAGTGGACCGGCTCTGTTCTTGCGAAGACACCAGAGGGGTCATGGAATCATTAAAAGATCATGTAGATCTCTTTGCTTCATCAGACCACGACCTCAGATAAATACTGGTCTAGTTTGTAGTTGAGTGTGAAAGCACCAGGATGAGATCAGAACCTGTGTGAGGCCATGGTACTCTGCCTGATGGCTTGCCCCCATCACCCATGAGCTGTGTGTAGATTGGCAGTGACACAGTGGTATATCATTGTGAAGAGGGCAATGAGCATGAAGGCAAACCTGTGGTAATTACATTATAACCCTCACTTTGGGTATAAATGGCCAAAAAGAGTCTCCCTCGTTGGGGCCTGGAATCATCCTTAAGGACAGAGCGAGGAGCACGGAGTAATAGGTCCATACCACTCTGTAGAGAAAAGAAGAGATACATGTGGGAGTAACGACTTCCATAGCAAGTTGGCTGATGAGGGCCTATCTTCAGTCTGCTGATGGAACACAATTACCAGTCATTTATTCACCCAACTATTCTTGTTATCCCCCATATCTGACACTCAGGTGGAGGTACACATTGCTGCTTGCCTGGCTGAGCTCTCAAACTGGATGTCAAGGCTGGGTTAGGTGATGTCTACCAAACTGGCTTATGATGATGTCAGTAAAACAGTAAAACATTGCAATGGACAATGATATCATTGATGAGTCTAAAAGGGTCTTCGTCTTGGCACCACATGTCCATAATTTTGTTGCGTTAATAATAACAAACACAACATGGATGTGTGCTCATGTCAAAAATGGACGTCAACTCTACTGCAATTCTGAGAGGACACACTACCTAAAATACAAAAGGCTTTTTAATCACAATGTTACAATGGTACAGGGCTGAATGGTTGATGACTGTCATCCATTGTAATGGATGATGGCATCGTTCACTGGCCCAACCCTTTTCAAGGGACCACCTAAAGCTCAACCTTGACAAGACTGGGCTTGTCTTTCCCTGGGGGAAAGGGTCCCCTCACCAAGACCTGTTTGTCACCATTGAAAACACTGTAGTACAGCAAGGATCATGGGAGTCCCCCCTGGGTGATGAATGGATTCATGCTTCCTCATCAGGGAGGTGGCTGAGGTGATCATGCAGGCACACCACTCGTCTTATTCCACTCACTACACTGGTTTTCTGTTGTTAGTCACATTCACTTCAGAACTCTGGAGCTGGCCTTGAGGACTGTGATCTTTGGGTGATGAACTGTCATTTTTTTGGGAAAAGATGCAGCAGTAGCCTGCTTCTTTACAACATGAGGAGGATTCATCCCTTGAGGGAGGCAATTATTCAGACCATCAGGGAAAAGGTGAGAAATATATGCAAATCTATTATTTTGTAACCTAACCCTGCTGGAATCTTAGACAGCACTCGTCTGGCAGCAGCACCCAGTGTCTCTGTCTGTCTCCATCTCACTGTGCACCCCAGGCAGGAGACTGACAGTCTTTAATGTGTTTATGGGGACACTCTGTGTCTTGGTTGCTCTGAAACCTTGCGGCAACAAGCAGCAGACAGTAACCAGGTTTGTTTCATCCACTCACCACTCAAACTCAGTCATGATCCTCCCCCATGTTTTTGTGCCCACCAACCCTGGCACGAAAACTCCACCCTTGAGTATATCAGCATGCTATCTCCATGTCTGTTCTCTAGTAACTCCTCAATATTTACCATATATAGACCATTTTACTGTTTGTACACAATGAGCAAAATGCATGCGTGTGCATATTGGCAATGGAAGTATGGCGGACCACAACAGCTTGTCAGTGGGTGCTGCAAACACGGGCAGTTTTGATTCAGTCCTCAGTCCAGTCAACACGTTAAATAGTTTGCAGCCATAGACGCCATCAATTGCTCTGAAATGGTTGTGATCCTGTCATAACCCTGTACAACTTGAGGCAACCGGTGGATTATTGATTCTGACAACTGTCCTTGCGACAGCCAGACATTTTGGTGATCTCGGTGCTTGTGGCTTGATAACTGGATGACTTGGGGAGACTGATAATATACAGCTTTTTAATGTCGTCGGCTGTAAAAGGGTCTAAAGTCCACAAATCTAGAGGAATTACTGATTAATGTTTCATTAATGATCACTCCTGAATCATTCCTGACTTGTTCCTTTGTACCTGTCACATTTTAATGTACTACCATATCAGGTTTTACTGTAAAATGATTCTGTAATGTCACATTCAGTTAATTTAGAAACACATAAATGAATTATAGAAAGTATCTGTGACCAAAAGCCCTTGCGCTGTGTATGTAGTGAGCTTATGGTGCCAACTGGTCGCGCTAACAGAATTATTGTGAGACAGTGGAAAATGACCACACCTTCATCTTTTAAACACTGGACTGAACTAATGTCCAATGTAGCAAGTTATGAACAAGTCATACCTAGATTCTCAGGACATGTTCTTAAAAAACATGGAGGCCATTCTTGGACTATATTAAAATGGACAATGCCCAAGGACTGATCTCACACGTGTAATGAATATCAGCTGATCCAGCCCGTTGTCAGCATATGTATAGGTACATAAGTTTTATTCAGTTTTTTTTCTTTGGTTTTATTGTTCTTTCTTGTTAATGTTATTTACATTTACCTATTATTACTATATTTTCTTAATGTGTGTTGATAAATTATCCTTTTTTTTTTCTCTTAAGGAGATATCAGGAGGGTTAAATGGGTGGGGGGTATCCACAACATGAAAAGTAAGAAAAGTCTTATAATGTATCAGTTTAAAGAAAAAAATATAAACATTTAGCTGGTAACAAAATGGAGACATTTTGTATTCTAAAGTGAATGTTTTTTTTGGTTTTTTTTTAAGCAAAAGTCCAGTAAATATTGGACACTGCAGAGGAAAATGAAATACAAAAAAAAAAAAGAAAAGAAAAAAAGAAAAAAAAATCACACAAATGATTTCAGAAAATTACATCAAAACCCATATTTTATTTTATGTATAGCAATACCATTTACATATTAAATAACACTATAATAGAATGCTTTGATATAGCTTTCAACGAAACAAAAAAAGAAAAAAGAAATCCATCTTTTTGTCTTATTTTGTTACAAAAGAGGAACGAACAGCCACCTTTCCAAAACGGGTCAATGGAGAGGAAATCATCTAGCGACTCACAAGAGGGCTATTCTATTGGTCACGTCTGACAACAGAATCATAGCCTCCAGAGGACGAATACCAAAAGCCAAAAAAAAAAAAAAAAAAATCAAAAGAAGAGGGGATTAACATCATAATATCACAATCACTGCCTGAACGTTAATGGAGGGCGTGAAGCTGGAAACTGGAATATGATGATGACCACAAGCCGGACGCACGGACACCTGGCTTCCACACGATCCACCACAAATAGCAACGCCATGAGTGAGTTCAAATGAAAGTGTTTGTGATTATAGACCAGACATGTGTGTCAGATTGAAAACCTTGTGAGAGATTTGTGGTACATGTAAAGAAATAAATTTGATTTACAAAAACATCTTAATACAAAAAGAGAAATAGTTAAAATTTTGAATTAAATCTGATGAAAACACTTCCTCTGACACAGTCAATACATACACAGTTTCCAGAGAAGGGCTGAGTTACAGAGGCAACAAAATATATGTACATTTCTTATTGACAGTACAGCTGTGTGTGCGCTTCAAAGGCAACACCAAACACTTTTCATTCCGAATGATCACAGCGATCAGGATCGCTCGAAAACTGGGATAAGAAAAATGGCAGAGTGACCACGTTAAGGGCCCGGTCACACCAGCATTGATTACAGCAACATTTCAGAAATCACTTCCATTTCATCTCATCAGTACATTCGACATTCGGATCCAGGCGGTTAACAACTGCATCCTGTCTTGACAGCGCTAAGCTTTGAGGGGTCGGAGATCCAGAGAGCTCATTTGCACTATCACATTAGCTGTTTGATATTACCCCACTCTGTCGAGAATAAACTGTTCTACAAAAGAGGTGCAGCATGGTCTGCACGTGATATACAAGAGGATGGTATCTCTTTGTTCTGTTAGTCTGTTAGGCACCAACAAGGATTGATTTATAAACCAGTTAAATCATGGCTTAACTTTAAATTATGGTGCACCAAAGTTTAAAACTAACATTAAATTAAGATTAAATTTAAGCCTCAGTTAAGATGTTTACTCAAAACCAATATTAGATTTATTTCTGATGCACCAGAACTTCAAACTACAATTTAAAATGTGATCCTGTAAACGTTACACTTACACGAGGAGAGTGAACTTTTTAAATAGCTGCCATTTTGAGGTGGATTGAATTTGCAATTGAATTTCATGATGCGTCTGCCAGTTGCATCCCTTTTTCCTCACTGTGCCGTTGTCCATTTTTAAATCTTCTATTATTTGGCCAAATTGCACTAATTCTAATTCTGCAAAAGAGTTTTTCCTCAAAGGAGGAGCTAAGCCATCATGAGTAGACTAGTTGACTTTTTATTTAGCTACCAAGCATGTATCATTTTGTTAACTTTTTAGTTAGCTAGCAAACATTTAACATTTTATTAAGACATATAGGAGATGCGAAAGTTAATTAAACTTTGAGTTAGCTAATTTAATCTGAGATTAAATGAATCTTTGTTGGTGCCACCCAGTCTTAGTGACTGGTAATTAGCAAACCAGTAATGCAAGTACTTTGACTGACTAGCACTAGCATGTCATCCACTATCCAGCATGTGAAAAGGTAGCTCAGTGGCAACAGTAGCTCAGAAAGAAATTGTTTCAAGGACTCTCTGGTGTGACCCGTCAATTAGACAAAAAACAGAGAAATGCCCCAGAAAGAGAAAACATCTTGAAGATGTCTTTCTAAAAGCTGAAGAGTTTAGCTTATATGGGCCCCATTTCACATGCAGATAACACTGCAAGAGAAACAGAAATAGAAATGTGTTGCATCTTTAATGCTCTCCTGTCTGCTCAGTTTATCTTTTGATGCATCTCTTTATCCCAAATGATGGCGTCTAACAATGACTGCAAGTAAGGACTTTGATGCTGAAGTTAAAGCAAACAGGTACTGAAGTGAGACTTTGAAGCAAACCTTTGTAAAGACACTGATACAGATACAGATACAGTGTGAGGGGGTGTGGGGGTGGGGGGGGCATCCAGTCAGGAGTGAAAAGCTCGCCCACCATCTTTCTCTGCACGGGAAGGATTTAAGTCTTTGGTAAAAGTTTTTAAAAAATCAAAATACATTTGTCCCCTTCGCATTCGACACATCATCTGTTTTGTGCTGTGTGAAAAAAACACTTTCACATTTTCATTCAGAATGTAAAACTACAAGTGTTCATTTCACGCCATCGATCACAGAGGTACAGAGTATCATCAAAATCAGTGGCTAAATTAGAACATCCGTATGTCAAAGAAATGTGTACGTGTGGAGGTGTGTGTGTGTGTGTGTGTGTGTGTGTGTGTGAGGGGTTACTGCAGCTAAAGCAGGAAACATTTCAGACTCTGCTCTTTGCTTGTAGGCCACAAAACCACTGAAAAATACATCTCTGGAGAAAAGGGAGTGAGGAATGGAAACTATGTACACAAGGCCTTAGGAGGTCGGAGCAAGTTATCACAACTCTGTCAACGAGCACGGATCTGGAACGGCCCTCCACCTGGTCTGCTTTGTCCAAATGCAGTTTTTGCGTTAGTTTTGTGGAAGGTAAGACATCTTCAGTCATGTTTCTGTGTGTTTATGCTTATTAAAATGATACGAGCAACAGATTATCAGGCCATGTGATCATTGAGTGACGTGTGTTTGGAACATAGCGACAGCTGCCAATTAGTTTTAATTAAAAGCATAAAGCTGACAATATTCTATTAATGTTTTATTACCAACAAATCTCATGGAAAGACCAAAATAAACAATGAAAAGATGCAACTAGTAAGTATCGTCTGTGAAGCTGAACCCTGACAGGTCTCAGTGTGTATTCATCTGCAGCTTAAAATTTATATTTATACAAATTTCTGGAGTCCGCTTGGAGGATAGGTTCCACAGCGCAGATGGTGTTCTGTAGCTTGTCGTTCTGAAGTGGCCTCATGAACAAATCTGTGTGGTCATAGTGGATTGGAGGTGTGCAGATGTCTACACAAAGTTTGAGTTACAGGGGAGCCGAGGGGAGCCCAGCTCCCCTGAAAGGGACACAAGCTCGCATGAAAGCCTCCTTTGAGAAATTTAGGGAGAGCTCTTAAATATGAGGTTCCTGAAATAAATAATGATAGTAACAATATGCCAATGTTGTGTATTTATTCAGTCAATTTCCGAACATTTATCTTTTGAAATTTTGAAACAGTATGTTGTTATTTGGCCTCTATGAAATGTTCATGACAGAATTAACTGTCTGTAGTAGTATCAGTGGGATGTTCTTTGCAGTCACCCTGAAGCTGACCTGCCACACACTTCCATATATGCATGTATATGTGACATGTTTTGTAGCGATGTGCATTGGAAAATAGGGCTCCCCAAAAAGCCACTGTGTAACTCGAACCCTGCCTTTAATGATGAAATCAAACGCAAGTGGACCCTCACAAACTTGCGGGCATGGAAACAATTATCTCAGTTTAACGCCTTCTTCGTTGTGGTCTTTTCACAGAATCTGTTGACAATAAGACAAATATGAAGAAAATTTAGACATATCTTTCAGGTCTGACACAGGAGTAGAGTTGGGTACAGCTGGAATTGATCAATTTAATTTTTTAACAGATACATTTATGAGGTTTCTGTCATAATTTGAGTAAGAAAAGAAAGCTAAATGTGTTGAAAATAAAGATGCATGTAAGCTGTTGCTAACAATGGGCTCAGGGCTCAACAACAAGGAATGGAAGTAAAACACCATGTCAGGCCAGTAACTAACAACTCACTTGCCTAATCAGGCAAGCCATAAAAAACATTAATGTGAAACCCTGATGAGGCATTTTATGTTTCTTTAACACAATCCAGCTCTTCAAACCCAACCCTACAGAGGTTGCACATGGATAAAAAATACAGCAACTTGTTGTCATTCATCAGAACTACAAACTTTCAATTCACAAATTAGGGATGTCATAAGCAAAAATATTTTAGTCTGATTCTACATTTTTTATACCACATCATTAAAGATGAACTATCTATCATGATAAGCACCTTAAGATTTAAAAGCTACATTCACACCTATGCATTTTGTTCTAAAACTCAACTTTTGTTACGTTTACGCCTAGTGTCCACTCTGTCCAAAATTTTTGAACCCCTACAATGGAGACTCTTGGAAACACAGCTGACTGCGTCTTAGTTTGAAAACTCCAGAGTCTGGACAGACACTTGCATTCACTTCCTGATCGGGTCTTATCAGACACAATGTGTCCTTCCCTGATTCGTCATGTCTCTAGTCCATGACCCTCTGCCGGAATGCCATCAGCCTTAACCAGCAGTTAATATAACATACTGTAGATAATGAAGCACAGACATTTCTGACTCTGTTGTCTGTGTGTTACTTTCAGTAACAGTTCCACCTTGTTGTCTGTCCAAGGAAAGAAATCTCTGGCCTTACTTTTTGCTCTTCTAATATTTTCTGTAACTAAGCAACCAACCGCAAAGTAGACATCCTGTTTACACTGGGACCTGCATGCCTAGTGTGTGTTTTTCGATATGGATGAGAGCAGCCATACATCACATCCCATGACCATGTCCCCCTTCTGGGTGAAAACAAGCACTGTAACAGCAGCCAGTCTGTATGTGTCTGTGGCAAACACTGTGTGCCGATTGTGTCTGTAGATCGAAGTTACCCAGAGAAGAGTCTTAGTGACGGTGGAACTAAAGTTTTTACAGTGAAAAAATATGTTGTGACTGTAAAACACCTGCTTTTTGATTGGAGTTTGGTTCAAGACAACCAAAACAGGTAAACTAAGTGTCTTAACAATAAAATAAAGTGAAATACACAATCTGAAGATTCAGTATGGTAGTTGTCAGTAGGGCTGAACAACTTTGAAGAAATATCTAATTGCATTTATTTTGACTGATATTGCAATTGTGATATGATTTGTGATATTAGCGGGAAGAATAACTTTTACATCATTATTCTCATTTTCATTGAAAACCACATTAAAATGATTATGTTGTGTTATTTTTTTCAGGGATCTGTGCTGAACAAAGATGTTCTCTGAAGTCTAGAGAATGATGTGTTGGCTAGGACACCTCTGCAGCACTGCAATATTTAATTTAAATGGTATTCTGACACACATTTCACCTTTAACTAATATTGCGCATCCTGCAGATGCAGCAGACCATATTGCGTTTTTTGATAAAAATTTCAATTAATTGTTCAGCCCTAGTTGTCAGGTTTAGCTTAAAGGTGCCTTCTGTAACTTTCTGTAACTTGTCCTATGTAACAACGCTGATTGTTGATTGGCTTAGATGTAGCATAATTGCTCACCTGACTGGCCAGAGGATTTGGGCTCTTAAAAGCAAAAAAGTGATACAGTTTTCTTATTTTATGTGATTTACCTGTCAAAGACCACATAATTTGTATTTACCGCAAGTCAAATTTGAGTGCTTGTTTTCATCCAAAAAGGGGTGGGGCATGATGCAAGAACAAAGTACCCAGATGGGCATCCATCAACAGAGAAATGTGATGAAAATGATGGCTGAAATGGTGCCAAAATGCTAAAAAAGAAAACGGACGGAGACGTGTTTGCATTAAAATGTAATTTTAAATTGAAAACATATTAGTGTGGATGTAGCCTTAAGCAGAAGAAAAGTGAAATTTAGCAGTTTTAGATAACATAAGTGTTAACAAATGAAAAGTCTACAATGTTTAAATAATCTAAACCCACTGTAGTGAGACGAGGCAAATCTGCCAAAGACAAAGAACTCAAAGACTGTTTTTAACCCTGTTTCAGATTTCTAAAACCTAACCAACGTGTTGCATAGAGCTTGTTTTTGAGTCTGCCGCAGATCACACTGATTTAACCCTATAATGACGCACAGGTGAGGGCTCCACATACAGCACAGGCCTCTGTTCTTAATCCGTGCTTGTCTGCCAGAATGAATTCATGACCAAAAAAAAAACATCTTTAACATAATTCTCAGAAAGATGGGGGATGTCATATTGTTGTATCACCTGTTGTAGTTGTGTCTGTGAATACTGCAAATGTAAAATCACTCACTTCTGGTGGCATCTGTATGTCTGTCTGTGTGTGTGTGTGTGTGTGTGTGTGTGAGTTGAGATGACGTAGCAGCATACAGGAACGTAGAGGACTGAGGGAGTCCGCTTCCAGATGGCTGGGGGTCAGCTGTGAGAGCTGGAGTGGACATGGTGGAAATCAACCGGCCTGAGGCGAGAGGCCACAAAGGACATGTACAAAAATCACAAAGTTATTATGATAAGGATATATTTATATATGTATACATACAGTATTTCCATATATTAAAAAGCATAATATGAATTATACAAAGAAATAATAAAATTTCACAGTAGCAGTTGTTACACCACCTTAGGTATTCTAACATGGGTGTGACTCGCTAATAAGAAGGAGAGTGACAAGAAAACAAGGCAAGAAAAAAAAAGGTGAAGAGGAAATTTTAGAAAACAAGCGCTACTTGTCTGTGTGTGATAAATGAGTGGTAATATGAGTAGTATAGATGAGCAGGGCGGAGGAGGTCACGCTGACCAGCTTTTTGTTACTGAGGCGGAGAGTCTGTGCCTTCCTCCGTCCGTGTCTGTCTTAAATCAACTGGTAGGTGGCAGGCAGAGCAATGTCCTTCACAGAAGCAGTTGGTTTAATAAGGGCCAAAGCCGTGGAATGTCAAAAAAAATCTGAGCTCGAGTGGAGAAAAGCCAAGTGTGTCAGCTTTAGTATAGGCAGTAACACTGACATTATATAGTGCAAACAAGAAAAGACAGAAAAGTGTTTCTCGTTGCCTACCGACGCCGTCGTGAAACTTAAAACCGCAGGTGCAAACCCTTCAGTAGGAGAACATTAAGACATAAAATGGCGAAAAAATAAATATCAAAAACTTTTTATCAGTGTAAAAAAGTAATCAGGTTATTTATTTTAACCAAGAGTCTGGCAAAAAAGGCCTCAAAAAGTCTTGTCCACAATAGTTCCTTGACGTTTTACAAAGTTAAGTGCCTCCTTTGTGGGACCTCTCAGGGTGTTTGGACCCATAGCTCCGGGCCCCTGAGGGGCCTCTCTCAGACCAGCGACTCCATGCTCTCTGCCTGGTCGGACTGGTCGGACATGGACGCCATGGTCCCGTTAATGTCCCTGGCCAGAAGACCCAAGCCATTCTCCTTGGTGCTGACGAGGCTGAGCAGAGCTTTGTATAGGTACTGGTACTGCTCCTGTGGACCCATCAGAGACAGACAGAGAACAGACAAACAGAGAAGAGACAGACAGACAGGAGAACAGGTGAGAACAATATATCGGATGACCACCAGGCTTTTTTCTCATTGGACCATATCCTGCAGTTTTTCTGTAGCTTATTAGCTGATGAGTGTAGATGAAAAGCTGATATGTGCTAACCAGTCATCTTTAGAAACTGTTTGGAAAAGGGCAGGGACTTTCAAAAAACACTCGGCACGTGATTGGATGAACCATCTGTCTATCATGTCAAACATGGGCTAACTTCAACCAATCAGATCAAACTTTTGCTGAAGCCAGTCGGGAGAAGAGTGAAAACATCTTTTACATCAGTAAAAGCCTTCAGTGTTGTTCTCTGCTCTTCTTCCAATGAAGAAATACTCTCCAGTTCTGATATAACTGATGCTATCACAGTATCTACGCTAACATCTTCGGGAGTTGCCATTGTTTGTTCGCAATGAGTAGCTTCCATGGACGCGTCTCACTGTCGACACACCTAAAACCACGCCTGTAGCTGCCAGTAGTCCCTCCTAGGATGCTGATTGGCTGCGCTTTGGGTCAGACACAAACGGATAACCTGAAGCCTGGCATGATGGATTCTCTCTTGATCTCATGAATCCAGATGCATTGCAAGGTAAGACATGTGGCTTGAAGATGTCTTATTAAAACCAAGGGACAAGATTTTGCAATTGGAAGTTGTCTAGTTTCTGTTTAACATATGAGCAGTACTTAAGAATCACATTTACCTGGGTTTGGCTGCATGCTAGTAAACTCTGTGTGGAGAGAAAAAAAAGCAGAGTGCGTTGGCTAAAATGCAATCTCTGAACCTATCAGCTACTATCTGACAAAGATTTAGATTTTTATTAGCATTTTTAAAAGAATATCTGCATACATATGCAGATATCTGTAGAGATTAGTGTCCAACTCCATTCTTGCATCTCAAGTTGCTAAACAGACTTTAAACAATGACAGGTGCATGGAGGAGGAAGTCTTGCCCCAAATAATCACTATTGGGATATCTTCTGACTAAACCAGGATCCCAGAAACATTAGACGTTGTCCCCAGAGGTTAAACTGTCATCAGACAAAGCCAATGAGTTCTGAGATTACTGCCTAATCGTGCCAGACCCTAGACCCACTCTAGATTCTGGTTCTGCTTGAGGTTTCTGCCTCTTAAAAGGAAGTTCTTCCTTGACACAGATGCCACAGTGCTTGATCTTGGTGGGAATTGTAAATAATTTTATAAAGAGTACTGCTCTATATGAAAAGCGCTCTGAGATAACTCCTGTTATGATTTGGTGCTGTATAAATTAAATTGCCTTGATTTGACCATAGTGAGCTAGATTTATCCAGAATATACGTTGTTTTCTTCTACAACTCTCAGCACAACCCAAGCAAACCGGCATGTGGACTTCTCGGAGACAAGTAATTGTGGCATTTCTGTCTCAGTAAATTTCCTCTCACTTTGATAGATTATTTATTTCGATCGCTAGCAAGTAGACATGGTACAGTATAAGGAATCTGGCCTGAGGTTATGAAAAACAACACACACTCGTCTTTTCATACATATAATCAATATAGTGGAGTAGAAAGTAACATCACGTGGAGATACTTCAGTAAAGCTCATCAAAGTACAATACACAAGCAATGCTGAATTTACTCTAAAGGGGATGAATAAAGGTACGTCACATTGTATCGTATCGTATCTTATCTTCATGAAATTCCACCACTGTGTATGCCTCTAGATATTATTTCAGTTGCAGTTGTCAGACTCACAATGTCTGTGAAGACCCCTGGCCTCATGAGGTTGATCATCTTGGCCACTTGATAAACATCGACGGCGCCCTCGCTCTCCAGCTGCTGAGACAGTGTGGTGAGCGCACACAACATGCCGGCTGACACCGCTCCCAACCTGACAGACAGACAGACAGACAGACAGACAGACACAGGGACTGGGCTTAGCATGTACCTCCACAATAATCTCAGAAAAGCTCTTATAGTTTGTTCTCCTCCACTGATTCATTAACATATTTTTGATTTAGTTGTTTTTACTTAAACTTTATGTTTGTCTTGAAGGTCTCAAATGTTTTGGGTCCATTAGTAGATGGAAATGGTAGTCTGACAGAAATCCATCCCTGTAGCAACATGTCTTCTTACTGTGTTTTTACAGTGTGGTTTAAATCATCTTCAGCAATTGAATTTTCATGACAATTGTATATGGTTGTACAGAAATCTGCTGGAAGGGCAATTATACAAAGCTCCAGCAAAACCAAAAAGTTGTTTAGTCCATGAAGGCATTAGCTGCTGCTAATTTGTCAACACTGTGGCTAACTTGGCTAAATCAAGCTAGCTTTAGAGTGTGTAACATTACTTAATATTAGCGTTACTTTACAGTTCCTCCATGGATGTGAGCTTCAGCTGTTGGGGTCAGTGTGGGAAAAGTTGGATAACCTGCAACGCCAAACTGAAATATGAATCAGTTCTCTCAGTATTGATTTTGTTCAAAGTAAGGAGAACTTCTAAAGATCTTAAGTGTTACAGATATTGAGCCTCATCACTCACATCTTTTCTCGTAAAATGTCTGCTATATCAGTAACATTGGTGCTGTCATGAGTTTATGAAACATTCCTGACCGTGGCATCCTTACTGTTAATGACTCCTCAGCTTGTTAGATTGATGGTGCATTTGATGCTGCCATTTATTGCACTGTTCTTCCTATAAATGTTTTTTCACCAGAGAAATGGTCTTTCACTTGTTCTGTCTCTTCTGATCTCTCAAATTCCTGATTTGGGATTCTGTGCAGACATTTACAACTCAGCTTTTGAGATGTCCTTGACAGCAGCTCAGCCAGGGAGTGCAGACCGTCACAGATCAGGTATGTCACCTCTGAGATTAAAGATTTATTAGCAAGTGAATCCACCTGAGGACGACAGCTCAGCCCGGTGCGAGGCTCCCTGGAGAATGGCGGGTCGCCTTCACAATGTAAAGGGTCTCCTCTTCCATTAGCGGCCCTGTCAGGAGCTCAGCAGAAACTGCTGCTAACAACCCATGCCTGGCTGAATAATGAGCGCACAGACAATTAGGACGAGCCTCAAACTGACAATCTCTTAGGTGCTGTGAGCCGACTGCGCCATAGCAACCAGATGAAGTGCTCAATTAGTCACTTTTCTTCTCGAGGATGCGACAAGCAATCTTCATTATTCTAATGAATAAACATGAGCAGAGCTTCTGGATTAGAGTGTCATTCAAGAACACTAATGTGTGTCAATACTAAAGACACTTTCATTATGTTTAATTGGGCAGTTTGCTGGGGCGTCTTTGCTCACTATGCCTGCAGCAGGAGAGTCATTCTGCCAGTGTCTCTGCACGCCTGTTGAGGTGAGTCAGTTTGTTGTTCACATCATTTTGTGTTCACAGACAAAAAGATATTTAAACCTGGGAGTGGGACATGATTTAAGTAATCAATATTGTAGATAACCACAGAATGATCTAAAACAAGATATATATAATATATATAATAATATGGCTGTGATAATTGAATCCTACAGAGGTTGAATTCTACTTCTTTCAGCAAAGATTCATGTTATCCATTTCAAAAGTTTCAAAACTATTGCAGGACAACATTTTAAACCTGTGTCAAAGCTCAGTCAGTGGAACTATAGCAACTGTGACAAAGTGTCACATCCAGGTTTGTCAGGTCTGTGTTACAAAACAGCCCAACGGCAGGTCAAAACTGGCACAAAGCCAGCCCAACGGCCAACAGAACCGGTGCCAGAAGGTGGAGAATACAGGTACATCATAGTTGCGTGTTTATGTGGGCTGAAAAATTAATCGAAATGTGTGTCAAAATACAATTTTAAATGAAACACTGTGGTGCTGCAGAGGCGTCCTGGCCAACACATCATTCTCTAGACTTCAGAAAACATCTTTGTTTAGTACATGTCCCTAAAAAATCACACACTATAACTGTTTTAATGTGTTTTTCAATGAAAATAAGATTAATGATGTAAAAATTATCCGTTCCTCTCATATCACAAATCGTATCGCAATTCCAATATCAGTCAAAATAACTGTAATTAGATATTTCTTCAGAATTGTTCAGCCCCAGTGTCACGTGTGCCAGGTCCGAGTTTGGTAGGATTTAGATAGAAATAAATGATTTCATTTCAAATATGGATGTGTATTTATAGATATTGCTTATATAATTTGCATGCAAAATAGGTCACTCCAATGAGTGGACAAAAAAATTCATTCCTTGGCAAAAACAATTCTGCAGAGAAATGTGGAGCTGGCAACCATGGTCATGTCAGACATTTAACTTCAAGATTTACAAATACATGTTTTTTTTCCCCACATTTTCTTTGTATGTCCCAGATTGATAAGTTGTCTGACTGGAATTTTAAGGGACCAGTGTGTAGAATTTTGTGGCATGAGGTTGTAGACTGAATGCCCCTTGTATGACCCTCCTCCTCCAAGCGTATAAGAGAAGCTACAGTGGTCAAAAAACTCCATAAAAGAGGCCATATCTAGAGGAAGTGTTTAGTTCAACACATCCTCATACCTGAACCACTGCTTGATTGCCTAAAATGACCTGTAGAGAATAAAAGCATCAGGTGCTCTCGATCTTGAGTATGTGACTTCAGACACATGATGTTAAACACATGGTTGGAGTTGTGAAGCGGTCACAGTTTGACATAAGTCACGGATTATATTTGTCATATATTGTATATATGACAGAAGTCAAGTATGTAATCTAGCTTAAAACTTAAAAGTAGTCAGTGTTGACTTTTGGTTTCACATGGGACCTCCTCACAACTTCCCTAAGCAGGCTTTTAATCTCTTTTTATACTACATCACCTGACTTCCTCCTTTGCGCCGTCATAATTACTATGACCAGTAGTAGTCGCCACCTAACCATAAATGTAAATATGGGGTGCAATAAGTTGCTTGTGCAGACCTATATGTCTGTTTTTCTGGTGAGGACGAGCTGGTTTAGTTTGTGCATTCTGGGCTACATGGTGGCCTCCGTCTAGATATAAAGGGCTCATTCTGAGGTACCAAAAACACAACAATTCAAGTGACTAATCTTATAAACACTTCTGCTTATGAGCATTATATTCCATTCCTGCCATATTGTGACAATAGATCCTCCTAAATCTTACCTTTACGGCTGAGTTGACATTAAGTGTTTTCTGGGTAAACTGAAATTGAAAGCCTGCCACGTTTAATATCAGATGGTGGTGACTCTTTGACTGTATGAAGAGTTCTTTTTTCTTTTAATCTCACTGTACAAGATGCATGTAAAAGATAGATAGAACAGTTCATTTGAAATCTTATTACATGACTCTGCTGAAGGCTTGTCAATATATCATAAGACACAACGATGCATCAAAGAGCCACAGCAGGTGCTGTAGTTCCTCTCACTCTATTACTGTATTTCCAACTAATGCAGCTGGAACCAGTGAAGTACAATGTTATCTACTGTAAAATTCTATTTTCTAATTTCACATAATTTACAGTACCCATCTAAAGATGAGATAATATAAGTAGAGTAAATAAAATGTCAGACTGACTCATCGTGGACGATGGTTGGTCCATCGCGGGACGCTGCCTCCTCTTTAATGATGTTGATGAGCTCGAAGGTGCTGCTGAGCGGAGCGTCAGGGTTCGGCCACTTGGGGCACTGAAAGTGACGAACCTCTAATACATAATCATCCTGGTGGACAGACAGAGGGTGAGACAGGCAGGCAGAGAGACAGCAAGAGAAAGAGAGACAAGGTTAGATGAAGCATGTTTGGTTTGGCTATCAGCTTTAAAGTCAGGGCTCTGACTTCACTTTCAGAATTCTAACTTTAAAGTCCTCCTCCATAGTTTCTCAAAGGGCTGCTATCAGTATTGTAAAATTATTGGTGGTAGTGTTTCACTCAAAACTTTTGCTTTTTACATTTACATTTTCAATTTGATATAGAAAAAAATGTGTTCATCTTTTCCAGATTTCACATGTTTGATGAGAAACCCAACCTGAAAACCAGTACAGACCAATATTAAATTGAATTCTAAGCCTTGTCGAAGTACATCTTGCAACATTACCACAGCTACTGCTCCCCAGACACACGCGGAGTCTGAGGGCCCTGCAACGCTGCTTGCAGCTTTGATTGTAGTACCGTTTCTTATGTCTTGTAATTTGTGTATCTTTTGAAAAGTCACAGACGCTGGGCATTGGGACTGACAGAGGACATGTATCAATGTTTCTGTCTGTTCAGCTTGTTTCTGTTTCACAGTCAAAGTCTGAAGGAAAACTCTTGGAAACAGTTTGATGTTATTTAGGAGGTGTTACATTCAGGTCAGAAGAAGTTTGTTTTGCTCTCAAGTGAAATTTACACAGCAGAGATGAAAAACCTGAGAGGCAGGAGTGTTGAGGGTAGTGAGCAGGGAAAGCCGTGTTTCTTGTTCGATTCTGCAGACCCAGTTTCCAGCCCCCTCTGGAGGCTCCAAACATCGATCACACTCCGCTCTCTGTCCTCAAACACTCTCAAAAACTTTCACTGCAGTAATGAACCTGAATTATACATGCTCGCTCTCAAATCTTCAGCTGCAGACTGATTATTGTTTAAATTGACTTTGCTCTCAATCCACTACCCCCTCTCTCTTTCTCTCTGACAGACACACACACACACACACACACACACACAGACACACAGACACACAGACACACACACACACACACACACACACACACACACACACACACACACACACACACTGAGTAACCTGTGTAGCTTCCAGGATGAAGTCATGGATGCTGATCTGCTCCTCATTGGACAGACAGAGTCGGTCTTTACTGATGAGGGTGACAGTGAATGCCTCGCAGTTCATGGCCTCCTCCCGACTGGGCCAGTACACAAACTCATCCTCCGCCTGCAGAGGAGCACAGATGTTGTTTCACTACAGGGTTTATTCAATCACCTCATTTAGCCATGAATCACAGGATTTGTGTAGTATATTCTCTGTTATCATAAATAAATACCCTGAGGGAAAATGTTCTAAACACAACATTTGGACTGATATTTCCACTTAGGTTGCAACAATAAAGTCATGGCAAGAATAATAGCAGAATAACAGACTTAAATGAGCAACATGTAGCAAAAATGAGCACAGCGGTCCAAATAGCGAGTTGCAGCCATAGGCTGTATATTAAATAGGTTGTAATCCTGTTTAATATATGATCTATGGTTGAAACGAGTTGTTTGCTCCAGACACAGCAGAAACAGGCAGGCTGTAGGAGCTCCACAGGAGCGTAGGATAGGTGCAACAGCAAAAACTGACAATAACAAGCGATGATGAGTCTTCCACTGTAAGTTGATCAGCTGTTTGTAACTGTCAGTTGTCTGTCAAGGTGAACTTCAGCCTGTTATCCTGAAAACAAAAGCCCACCGCTCTGAAATAACACTGGAGGATGAGTTAAGTGGCTGCCTGTCTCACTGCTGTCAAACTGCATTAACATTTTGCTCAATTTAACAGTTAGAAACATCTACTCCTTCTACAAAATTATGAACTGATTAAGATGAAATGGACAATCAAAACAGTTTTCAAATGGACAATCAAAACAGTTTTCAAAGGGGGACAGTGTCATGTCAACAGAAGTATTTCAACTTAATGTGTTTCCTTGATCTCTGTTGATATGTTGTGGACATTTTATGATTTATTAATATATTACAGACTTCTCCTTTAAATATTCTTGTGTTGTCCTGCTGTCCCTGTTTTGTGAAATGACCTCTTGCTGTCTCACACTTGTCCCTGAATCTGCCACAGTTGGATGTTCCATCACTCCTGCAGAATCTCTGTCCTGTTCTGCGTGTTGACATTGAGGCTATCTCCTCTTCAAGATGAACAGAATGCAGTGGAAAACACTGAGTTTATCTGTGACCCAAGTTTTCAATTACAGGCTTGTTAAAGGAGTCCCAATTAGGCACTGTTCCAGTTAGTTAACCTGCACCTATTGACCTACCATGTAACTGCCAATTTGCAAAGCCTCATTGCACGGGCTGTATTGCTGGTATAAAACTAATGAAAGCTTCTTGTAAAAGTGCTCTTCCTGCTACTGCAGTTTCCTAATTGTACTTTTGAAAACAACTCTATCACCTAACATGGTTAAACTGTATGTTTGTGTATGTCCAGATCCTGTCACTTCTGTGGCTGCCAGTTTGGTATGGGGCTGATCATGCCACTTTCACTCCCAGTCCTGTTGCAGTTATGATAGACAACCAGAATTACACAACATCTCAGGTGTCTCATGAGGGTGTGTGTGTGATTCATAACACCTTAAACACTGGCTTAGTAGGCAGAAATTGCACATAATTGTCAAAGTGGTAGATGGCACCAAAGACACTCCACAGTATACAGTGTGTGTGTGTGTGTGTGTGTGTGTGTGTGTTTCCTACCAGTCCGTGATTGGCAGGTAGCATAACAATAATTTGTGCATTGTGGTCCCAGATCATTCTCCAGAAGTCTTTTGTGGTGTGGGGCAGAGGATGCTGGGTAATGATGAACTCATTACTCCGATAGTAACCCTGAAAAATTAACAAAACAACAACAGGTCAGTGGTGGAGTTACTCCAAACCGTTTACACCACATTCATGTGGATTTAGGTTGCACTTAAAACAGTGTAAACACGCAGTTTAAACAGTAATGACTACAGTTCGTCAGCAGAGAGTCATCTGCACAGTCTGATTTGGTTTCATTTTAAAGCAGTAAACAGCTTTGAGCAGTGTGAAAGCTGCATCTGCTGCTGAGAGAGAAATCCTGAACTGCTGTAAGCTGAGCTGATTTCACACTGTACAGAACAACAAGGCAGTGACCTCACCTGACTGCACACACCAGCCAGCAGCACATGGCAACTCAACTACCCACTTTTTGCATGCTTTTGGTTTCCTCTTAGATATCGGCCTGTAAAGATGTCTGCCTTCTCTCAAGTATAATGGTGCTAAATGGCACTCGGCTTGTGATGCTCAAAGCACCAAAAAAAAAAAGAAGTATATTAAAAAAAAAAATGGAAACCAGTGTCTCTTTCCAAAATTCATGACCTGGTTACTAAAGACAATCCACACACCTTGTTGTGAGCAGTTTCATGTAGGAACCACATTCTGTTCTATTAGAAAGAAAGTAGTTCCAACAGATTCTACTGCAGAGAGAAAGTAGCTTCTACATGAAACACATTGCTCACAACCATAGACTTATACTAGAACTAGACAGGATGTTGCCGCTCAGCCTTGCCGCCAATTATTTCCAGTGGCCAAATGTGGTATTGCAGTGAAAAATTCCTCACTGGCCCCAAAAGCACTTCCCCCCACCATTGGTCCACCTTTACAAAAGAGATGTGTGTCAAACTGTTGACAGGACACATCCAACTGCAAACAAGATCAGTTATAACTCTTTCTACTATGAATTTTTGATCCATTGAGTTTTTTGTGTATTTGTAAAACTTTCCTTTTAGCCAAAAAAACAAACAAAAACGCAAACAAGGACAACAAAAACTATTTAAAAATCTGTACTGTCATCATCAGAATGTAAAGTCTATGGGCCCGAGCAGGAACTTACAGGTGGGGGCAAGGGAAACACTACTGCGCATTCAGTCAGCCATATAACCAGGAGGTAAAACCAGAAGCTAGAAAACTTTTTTGGCTCATGTGCTAGGTGAGCAACTCTCATATATGTATTCTGTATAAAATATGTATTCTTGCAACAAGGTGTGTAGATTATTTTGAGCAACTGGGTCATGATTTCTGGAAAGAGACATTACTGTTGAATTTTTCAAATGTATTTTTTTGCTGCTTTGAGCACCAGAAGCTGAGTGCCTTTTAGTCTCATTATACTGGAGAGAAGGCAGACATCTCAACAGCTTATATCTCCAAAACTCTGCAACTCACACCAAAACTATCTAGATCAGGGGTGGGCAATTATTTTTCATGGGGAGGGGGGGCACATGACAAATTGATCAGGCTGCTGTGGGCCAGACACAAATGATATAAGGTCCTAATAATGTCCAAATCTCTAATAATGGAATGGTCAGAAGTGTTCTGTATAGGGCACCTCCACTGTTGGTCACCCTTAAAGGGATATGCCAACATTTTTTTGTTTTCGTGTCTTGCCTCACTCCCGAGTCCGTGACAAGAAGATAGACACACAATTTCTTTCAACTGTGTGTGCAGTAGCGAGGGAGAGACGGACAGAGCTCGCCCACCGCTAATTAGCTTAGCTCAAACACTGGGAGTCAATAGGATGTGTTAGCCTGCCTCAGCCTACAGTCATCTGATAAACTCTTCAGCAACTCTAAACGGTCCTGTGTGCTTGTTGTGACTCGTTTTTTACCGCGTTATGTTACGTTATCTATTTTTAGACTAAGATCAGCACTTTTATGTCATTTTTGAAAGAAATACACAGGAAACTAAACCGCTGTTTGCACACACGCGCAAACCACCGCGGATTGCTTGTAAGTAGGTCAACAAAACAAAGCCTCTGTTTACAAGTAGAAGAACATTTCTACTACGGATTATGGCCGACTTTGAAAGAGAGGACGAGGATGATTTCTTCGGGACTGACGAAGATTCACAACCGTACCTATTTGAACCAGAATATACGGAGGAGGAACTACATGTTGTGGAAGCTGAGCGTGCACGAAGAGAAGCTGAGACAGTCGAGCAGCCTGGGGCCGAGGAGAGAGTCAGAACCGGCATGGATTGGTGGTGTAGCTGTGGGGCTTGTCAATCCATGCCGACAGAAAACGAGTGCTTCTGCTGTACTGAGTGGGAGTTGGTGCTGCCATCGATGGGGAGGCTTGATATATCTGGCGAAGAGGACAGTGCACAAAGAGATTGTGTCACAACAAATGACGCTTTTCCAGCTTTAGTAAATCCCGCAGTTGTTGAAACTTTTTTCCGTCTACCCAAAATAAACTGGAAAAAACGCCCCAGGCCGTCTGGACCTAATGGACAGTTGTCCGTAGAGTAAGTGACTATTATAATTATAAAGATGCATGGGGCACATGTTGACTAACTGTGCACACAGCTTGCTATATTATAGCAAGCTGAGGGAAAAAAGTTTCAACAACTGCGGGATTTACTAAAGCTGGAAAAGCGTCATTCGTTGTGACACAATCTCTTTGTGCACTATCCTCTTCGCCAGATATATCAAGCCTCCCCATCGATGGCAGCACCAACTCCCACTCAGTACAGCAGAAGCACTCGTTTTCTGTCGGCATGGGTTGGCAAGCCCCACAGCTACACCACCAATCCATGCCGGTTCTGACTCTCCTCGGCTCTGACTCTGCTCGACTGTCTCAGCTTCTCTTCGTGCACGCTCAGCTTCCACAACATGTAGTTCCTCCTCCATATATTCTGGTTCAAATAGGTACGGTTGTGAATCTTCGTCAGTCCTGAAGAAATCATCCTCGTCCTCTCTTTCAAAGTCGGCCATAATCCGTAGTAGAAATGTTCTTCTACTCATAAACAGAGGCTTTGTTTTGTTGACCTACTTACAAGCACATCTGCTGTGGTTTGCGCATGCTCGCAAACAGCGGTTTAGTTTCCTGTGTATTTCTTTCGAAAATGACATAAAAGTGCTGATCTTAGTCTAAAAATAGATAACGTAAAAAACGAGTCACAACAAGCACACAGGACCGTTTAGAGTTGCTGAAGGGTTTATCAGATGACTGTAGGCTGAGGCAAGCTAACACATCCTATTGACTCCCAGTGTTTGAGCTAAGCTAATTAGCGGTGGGCGAGCTCTGTCCGTCGCTCCCTCGCTACTGCACGCACAGTTGAAAGAATGGTGTCTATCTTCTTGTCATGGACTCGGGAGTGAGGCAAGACACGAAAACAAAAAAATGTTGGCGTATCCCTTTAATGAAGTGCCATGTGATAAATTGTGTCGTTGCCAATGTCAAAAACCTGATGTTTTACAGTGAACCATGCAGGCTGCATACAGGTTGCAATGATAGTAGCTCATTCATGTCCAAACTATTCCACAAAGGGCCATGTGGCTGCAGGTTTTTTGTTCCTACCAAGCCAGAGCACACCGGGCTCGACTCATTTAATGAACTAATTTCAGCCTTCAAACAGCTAATTAGTCAAATCAGGTGTGCTGTTGGTTGGTTGGTTGGTTGGTTGGAGCGAAAACCTGCAGCCACTCGGCCCTTTGTGGAATAGTTTGGACATGCCTGTAGTAGCTGCAAAAGTAGAACAACAACATAAACAACATGGATGTACAACACTGAGTGAATAAAGTTACAATTTAACTAGTGTGGAATTTGAAATACAGTACATAACACTGTGACACTTGAGAGCTGATCCATTTTTGTATGGACATTGACCTGTACTTGCAAATAAAAGTCATATCTCACCCTCTGCTGCTGCTTTGAGTTTGTCATTTCTTTTTTTTTAATGTGTATTTTGCTTTACGTAACTTTATGGAAGTGTAACAGTAAATTGCTGGAGTACCCTGTTAAAGGTACAGTCCTAAAATCAAATTCTTCCCATTCTGCATGATGTTTTTAAACACAACTCTGAGCTGCATTTGAATGAGCTGTCAAAATATCAACCTGAAGACATTTGGGGATATGAGCAAAACCACAACAAAATGATTGCGTGTGTGTTAAAACACACAGCCAGTGACACTGACTGTGTGTGTTGACTATTTGTGACCTGCTCTGAGGAAAGATCAATGATTGACAGAAGAAGTGGAGATGCTGACCATGATGTAAGAGGCATTAATGTAGTCGGTGCCTTTGATGCCGGGCAGAGGTGCCAGGCCCACCCTCGCTCGCTCCGCTGCTCAGAGAGAGGGAGAGGGAGAGGGAGAGGGGAGAGGGAGAGAGAGAGAGAGAGAGAGAGAGAGAGAGAGAGAGAGAGTGAGAGAGGGATGGGGAGGTGAGGATAGAGAGAAAAAACAGCCATTTAGCAGTTTATTAGAACAGACCAATCACAGTGAGAGGCCACTCTGTGTGCTTTCATTCATGCTTTTTGCTGTTATTGGTCGAGTGTGGACAGTTCTTGGAAATACTTGGCTGCTGATTCAGAGAACCGTGGAACAGCCAGTGACTGTCAACACATTGTGTAACAGCTGCAGAACACAGAGGGACTGAATCAGGACTGTAAACAATGGAGTAGTTCACATTAACGTTTGGCTAATGAGTTTTTGCAGCAGGGTTTAACATTAATGTTTTTTTACAACTGCCTGTCAAACAAGTTGTGCAGAAATATACTTGCCCAAAGTCAATTTTTACTTGCCTGTACAAATTCTCTTATTTTTTAGAGGTTATGAAACAACAAATAAGTAATCTGGTAATCTAGGGCTTGCAGCGTCTGTCCAAGTCCAAGGTGATGTCTTTAAATGTATTATTTTGTCTAAAACACAAAAACATTCAGTCTAATATTGTTATAAACAAACAAAAGTGGGGAATCTCCATAGTTGAGAGGCTGGAAACAGCTTTTCTGCCATTTCTGCATGAAAAATTGCTGTAACAATTAATAGTTTGATTCTTTTTATCACTTGAGTGAGTTGCCAGATTTCTTACCTGACATGGCATTTTACTCGCCCTGGGCAAGCAGCGTCCTTTATTGCTGAGTCCTTTTTAAGGCTCATATAAAAAGGTAATTATAATCCTTGTAATAAGCATTAGTTAATAGGTAATAAGGGATGATGATGCTTATTAACACTATTATGTGTTAATAAGACTAAGTGTTGATAGCATCATAACATGTTTATTGTTCAATTATAATACATGTATAAGCACTTATACGACACTTACTACTAACTTACTACTAAAAGCCTTATGAGTTTCTTATAATTTAAACACATTTATTAAGTTTAACTGACTTGCCTATTATATCATTTTTAAACCTTTACTAAGCTTTTTTGTTGCTTTATTAACATTAATAGATACTTATAATATGCTTTTTTTGTTCACAAAGTCAATATGTTGCTTATAAGTGCTTATAAAGGTATTATAATTAACTAGTAACACGTTTATGATGTTATTATTAACATCTATATAGTATTTTTAACACATAATGATGTCATTCAGCATCTAATAATTCCTTATATGACGGTGGTATTATAGGGCAGTTGGACAGTTTATAAACTGCTTAACAATGTCAATGTCTTTCCTAATAGCACCACAAACAAGTTTAACTAACTTGTCATTGCTAAACCTTAACTGAGCTTTTGTGTTGCTTTTTTATGATTAATACATACTACATTATATACTATATACATTTATAAGTGCTTATAACAGTCTAACTAATTAACTATTAACATGTTTATGATGCTATTATTTACATTCATGTAGTTACTTTAAATACATAATAACTTCAATAAGCATCTTATAAGGCCTTAGAAAGGCCTTATTATCTATTAACTAACATTTATCACAAGGGCATTAATATAAAGTGCTACAGTGTTTTATTTTTGTGTGCCAGTGTCACAATTTGTAAGTTTCACATGATAACAAATGATACAAATTTAAAGTCATTTAATTAGGACAAAATTAAATTCTTTTAATACGTTTTAGTCACAGCTGTGTGAAGGACAAGGTAGTGTATGTTAAATTTGGGGCTGACTTGATCTGTCATGGTCAGCAAACATATGTTTTCTTGACAGACCATGACATGTGTGAGCACGCATTTTTGGAAAAAGAAGAATTTTTGTTCAACCTATAACTGCTGAAGTGAACTGTGACTGGAACATATGGGGTTTTGAAAGCTGATGCTGGTTCAGTTCAGTTGGTTCAAAAGGGCTGCTCAAACATACAAGAATTAAAGAGAATTAATTGGTGGTTGGCTGATGGCAGCCATGTGTTTTCATCCAAAAATATCAACATACAGATTGTGGTACGACCTTTGACCAAGGCAGTGTCAGCCATCAGATGTTCTGTGTCAAGCTTTTTAATAATGAGTTAAAAAAAAATCATCTGTCAGTGTGGAACAGAACAGAAATATTCTTTAAACTCTGTGTATCGTCTGTCTGTAATGCTGTAAACTCACAGGTGATCTGTTCATTTAATGTCAGTGGTTTCTAACTGCAGCTGTTTTTACTGGGAGTTATTATTTTCTGCTGTTTGGTTCTTCACTTCATTTCAAATGTAATATGTTTTACATGAATGTAACACTTACAAGGCACCACAGAGGAATTTCGGTTTTTCTCTTTGTTGCAGTCCTTCTGAGCGTTGAAGCATTCCATGAATCTGGCGTTACACTGTGTTACCAACTGAAACACAGAAGGAAAACAAGAGGGTCAGTGTGTGTGTGTGTGTGTTACACTTTGTCAAACTTTCCCTTGGCAGACCAACTCATCACAGTTAGGAGGTTGTTTCATTTTACAAAATAACACAATTGTTGTCACATATTGTATTTCCCCATTCACTTATTTCTCCTTACCTTAAAGGGGCAGTTTGTCCCAAAATCAAACATACACATTTTCCCCCTGGCCTTTGGTGCTATTTATCGATCTAGATTTTTTGATGTGAGTTGCAGAGTTTTGGAGATATCAGCTGTAGAGATGTCTGCTCTCTCTCCATATACTGCTACTAAATGACACTCAGCTTGTGCTGCTCAAAGCACCAAACAAACACAAAAAACAAACATTTGAACAATTCCAATTTCAAATTCCAAAAATCATGATTTGGTTACTTGAGACAATCCACATACCTTGTTGTGACCAGTTTCCTGTAGAACTAAAGTAGTTCCAACAGATTGTACTGCAGAGAGAAAGTAGTCCCTACATGAAACTGCTCAAAACTTGAGCAACTGGGTCATGATTTTTGGACAGAAACACTGGTTTTGATTTTTTCAAATGTATTTTCAAATGTGTTTGGAGCTTTGAGCACCACAGCTGATATCTCCAAAACTCTGCAACTCACACTACAACTAACTAGATGGAAAAACAGCACTACAGGCCAATAAGTATTTTTGATTTGGGGTGAAGTGTTCCTTTAACCTGAACCCAGCAGTCATCTCTAAGACAGCTAACCAACCTGGCATCACCAGACTAATTGTAAATTGCAAATGTGAATTAGTCTGGAACCTCTCGGTTCATTTTAAATTTGTAAGGGGCGTTATCAACATGTGCAAACCAAAATGCCTCTGGATGAACTGGATAGACCTACAACCAATCAGAGCAACGACACGTGTCACGTAAAGGTGCTTTCCGCTTTCAGGCAAAACACAAGATAGTGGCCACCTGGTCGCAATCCGTATTACAGCTAAACAGGACACTAAAATATGTTTCTGAAAACATTTGAGTCGAGCAATTGCGCAGGAACAGAATCTTGATTGATATTTGATCAGCACTGCCTAGTTTGACAGTTTGATCAGAGTTTCTGTCAATCAGCATAAAGAAACTCTCTGAAAAACTTAGCTCTGCACATTTGTTTGGTTCCCAGGCTAATGGCCACAGAAGGCAAAAGTACACACATTCTGTACTCAAGTAGAACTACAAATACTGATTTAACTTCTTTACTGCAGTAAAAGTGAAAAAGTACAGGCTCTGAAATATACTCAAGTAAAAAGTTGCCATCTGAAGGACATTTCTACTGACGTTTCTGTGCAAAGCTAACTGAACTTCACCTTTTCTCCACCAGAGTCTCCCTCTCTGTCTGTGTCATCTTGCTACATGTTTTACGTTGTTTTCGTCTTGTTATGTCTGTTGTATGTGATACACACTGATGGACACTCCAAAGAATCCTCTTTTTCTATGTGTTATTATTCCATCCATTTAGATTGAAATCAGTTTTGATGTTGTGAAAGTAGTGTGCAGTGATGCAAAGTAAAAATTATAACTTATAGGTTTAATAAGTTTTACAGTTTTTGAAAAAAACAGAGTGATGGACTTCATAATTTGCAATAGGTTTAAATGTACAAAAGTTTCTTCAGTATTGGGGCTACATTGTGGTGAAAGTTGTAAATCTGTAGCACATATGGTTGATTTGTTGTGAATTTTCAAAATTTTGAACTTTAGAGGCTTGCTGTAGCGCCACCATCAGGACTATTGACCAGTTTTTGCAGCTGAGACAATCTGGCATGGTGATTTTTCACGCATGGGAAGTAGGATTTCCTCGGAAGAGGAAAGAAGAAGAAAGAAGAACATGCAGGATAACAATAGGGTCCTGGCAGCTTAGGCTGCCTGGCCCCTAATAATCACTAATGCCCCTCAAAACCAAAATCCTAAAGTAACAAGCCTGTTTTGAAAATGTAAGGAGTAGAAAGTACAGATATTTGTGTTAAAATGTGGGGAGTAAAAGTCAAAAGTTGCCAGAAAAAGAAATACTCAAGTAAAGTATAAATACCTGAAAAAGTACAGTAACAAAGTATTTGTACTTAGTTACTTCTCACCTATGCTAATGGCTAACCATAACCTAACCTCAGCCCTGACTCCAGTTACAGAAACATTATCCAAGTGGGAAAACAAGACGTGGACATGTTTACCCTGTGTTAGACAAAGACTGGAAGCAGATTGAAACTAGAAGGTTCCACCAATACTGTTTTTATTATGAAAGGCATCTGCATAGGTAACCTGCTCACTCTATAAGGTAGTTATTGTGTATTTCATATTGTATTTTGTACTGTGCAATGTGTACCTACTTCTTGTATTATATTTGGCACCTGCATTTACTGGAGTCTGTATTGCACTTTAAATTTCATTCATTGTGTCTACTTACATTACGTCTAGGACTACAGATGGAAATTAGCGCCTCGCCAAATCTTGTGCGACCATGTTTTCATTTTTTGTAAATGATCAGTATCATTGCACACTGTCCTTTTATAAATCAAACAAACTAAACTAAACCAATATAGAAAAATATTCCTTCCGACAAACTTGTTTATATGTTATCTTTCTATCTAGGAAACTAGCCGCTAATACATCCGACAATCCCCAAAGGAGCTCCCTCTGTGCTGTCCATACATAAATGAAACTGATGTCAGGTTTGTTATCTCAGTGAACTCCCAGTAAGCAAACGAGCTTACTTCCTAAAATCTTGATTTTAGTAACTGTACCTTAAGTTCAGGATAAAGTTGTACTACAAACTACAACAATCTACTTTGCATTAGACAAAGTGAATGTCTCCTTTTCATGAGGGCCTATTATGTGACTTGTGGAAAAGTACTACAAAATTAGATAACTGCACTTGTTCCATACTGCTGTTTTTGAGCATAAAGTGCACTGTGTCTGCGTGCCCCTGAGCCTTTAATTCAACAGTATCAGACTCTTCAGAATGCTTTGGCCACGACAGAGAAATTCTGTAACAGAACAGAAAGCAGCTCACAATAGAAAATCCCCAGCTAAGAACAGAAAAACACTAAAGTGGCTCAAAGAAGTTGGGAAAGAGAAGAGGAAAAACAAAGGAGCTACAAACAATGACTAAATTCAGCAGGAAACAATGACTAAATTCTAATCCTGTCATGAAGGCATAAAAGCATTACCATGACAAAAGAAGCTATTGTTCTGCACACACACTCCGTCAAGTCTAAACCTCGGACTTGATTGCAGTATATTGTGATGAAATAACAGGTTTCACCCTCCAACCAGCCCTCATCAAACCAGAAAGAAAATTTAAGAAACTGATCAGGAGAACATTCATTTCAGGGGTGAATTATCCATAAATAATGTATATATAACATTGTATTATCATTATTCAACTGATACCTTCATTTTCATTTGCAGCAGAGAAAAGAAACAACATTAGTCTTGATGAACTCATAAAAACAATATACATTTTAGTCCAATAATTACTAAATGCATATAGAGCTACAGACAAGAGAGAAACCTACAGATTTCTGTCTGCTAAAGGAGTTTCCCACATAGTCAAGGTATTCATTGAGGTAGATGTCCTTAATCTTTTGATATTGAGCCTCTTTTGATCCCAATTCTGATCAGATTTATTTTTGAATTCATAAACATGTATTTCAATAATTTGTTTCAGTGTGTTAAAAACTGCATTGGATCAATACCAACACGCTCTCTTTTCCAACTCATCAAATATGGCAGCTTGATTAGTCCTTCAAACCGTGACGCTGCAGGTAAGTAAGTAAACTTTACTTATAAGGAGGCTTTTGAAAGTAACACGGTGCCGTTCAGGGCAAACACTGAAGAAAAATGGAAAGGTAGGAAAAATGGAACTCCGCTAGCATCAGTTTCACATGTGCAGGGGTCTGCAGTCAAGTTAGGAAAAATAAATAAGCAACGTCCAGGTAGACTTTCACAATAAAGGTTCAAAAACTACTTGGATAGATTTAGGATGAAATCATTGTTAAAATAAGTATGTAACATAACATAATGTAATGCAGCACAGCACCAGGGACACAATCCCCTGTCTCCTGGGTGAAAGTCCAACAGGTGCAACTTCGATGCAGACTTTCAAAATAAGGGTGCAAAACCTACATGGACAGGCTTAGGAAAAATTAATCAGCATAGCTTACATAGCGTCAAGAAATCATTGTTGACTTTTGGTTTCACATGGGACATGAACCTCAGTCTCCTGGGTTAAAGTCTTGTGTTTGTTTGACTCATCCATCCACCCTACCTCTCCTTACATGACTTTCCCTTTACATGCACTGACTTCAACGTATGTCAAACCAGAGGGAGCCTACAGAAAAGTACAGTATCATAGTTTGAAGTATAGGAGCACTGATCAAGCTGCCGTATAGTGTATAGTGTGTAATATAATGATATTGGGCTGTTAGTGTGTTATGTTAAAAGTCAAAAGCTAACAATATTAAACTAATACAGCTAGTCAGCTGATAATGAGCAAGTTAATCCAACCAGAGTAGTATGATAAATGTGGAATGAATAAGAGATGTCGTTGGTCTCTTCACCTTGAACTGTTTGTCCAGACGTGTCCTGCTGCCGTGTCCCGGCGCCGTGATGCTGTTGAAGTAGCTGTGAAGCTGGCCGGATGCCACTTCCGTCTCCTTCCCCAAAATGGCTTCCATCAAGGCATCATGGATGAAGACATACTGCTCCTGGATCAGCCAAAAGGTGACAAAAGACAAATTTAGCATGCAATATGGCAGATCAGTACAGGTGGACTTACATGGACACACACAGAGATGAAGAATTTTGTATTTGGCAGACCTAAACCATAGACCATAGATTTACACTGCAACTGCAATTCTGCAATAAGATTAAGGATCAGATATAACGAACTTCTCGTTTCTCTGAGGACGTTAAATATGGTTAAATTGACTGTCTTTCCTATGCAAAAGGTTAAAAAAAGGCCAAATGAAGTAAAATGATATAACCACACACACACACATTCTGAACACCCCCCTTCTTAAAAGATGTAATATGCAGTTTGGTTTGAACGAGGCGTGTGTGAAGACCAGATTTACTCCTGGTTATTCATGGCTCATCTGACCCCACATTTTCCTGATATTCACAGTGGATATTCATGGTTCCTGGAGGATGAATTCTAATGTTTTCTGCAACCCCCCTGACCTTTACTCTGTTGCCACTGCTTCCCACATGACTTTTTCCAATTTGGTCGTCACGTGACCTCTCTTCTGGTGTTTCAGTCCAGATCATTTACTCTAACAAATAAACCTTTCACAGGGTGTGAAGTTGCCATGAATTTGGTTCATTGTGTATATTCATCGTCCCCACAGAATGATTTCTATTCATGATCCTGGTATTTCCTCATTACACCAACATGTTCAACAATATAATGGGACTAAAAGGCACTCGGCTTGTGCCAAAAAATACATTTGAAAATTTCAAATCAGTGTCCCTTTCGAAAAATCATGACCTAGTTACTGAAGATAATCCACAGACCTTGTTGTGAGCAGTTAATGTAGGAACTACTTTCTCCCTAGTAGAAAAGTAGTTCTGTCAGATTCTCCTGCAGACAGAAAGTAGTTCCTAAATGAAACATCTCCCAACAAGGTCTGTGGATTATTTTGATTTTTTGGAAAGAGAGGCTGGTTTTGAATTTTTCAAATGTGTTTTTTGGTGCCTTGAGCATCACAAGCTGAGTGTAATGTAGTCCCATTATACTGGAGAGAAGGCAGACATCTCTCCAGCTGATACCTCCAAAACTCTGCAACTCACACCAAAACAGTATAAATGAATAAATAACACTTCAGGCCAGGGGGAAAATAAGTATTTTTGCACCCTTTAAGGGCTTCTCTGCCCAATAAGAGTCTCACAAACATTTGGTTCACACACACAGACACACACAGATATACACACCTCAGTCTGGACTAGGTAGTTGCGTTGGGTACGTATGTGTTTGAGGAAGCCGAGTACATTAACTGTGCTCTTGTCTTTGATCTGCTGCAGCATGCTGTCTATGACGATGTACGTCCCCGTCCGACCCACTCCAGCACTGCAACACAACAGCAAGAGAACAGACAAAGAAATGTAACATGGTTTATATGTGGGAAATTAGCATTCAAATGGATGTGAAATGGTTCTTTTATGGCTTTATTACAGAGATTAAAACAGGAAGCTGTCGAAATGAGGGTTTCAGACTTAAAGACATACAGAGATATTGCAATTAAATGGTCATCACTTATATGCCTTTTCTAATGACAGGCTTTTAATTAATTGCTGTCCACAACATACTTACAGGAGCATTTTTCTGCCCTGTGTGATCAGAGTTCCAAAGCAAAATCCCTTAATTTTTTAAATAATTTGTTTTGGGTGGGTGGAGGTGCAGATATACCGCAACCTTGTTAAAAGCATTGTTGACTACTTTACATAAGCCACGCGATGTTAAACACATGGTTCACATTGTAAATGGTTGCAGTTTGGTTAGGTTTAGGCTACAGCTGGGCCTCTGTTTACTATGAAAGCTGCTCAGTAGCACATGAAGGCAGCTTCCATGTATGATCTCCCTTACACTGTGACCTATAGAGCAAACACAGTAGAGACTTCCACGGGCCCAAGCCGCTAACTTCAGGTTTAGTCTTCCGCTAACATGAATGGGGATAAAATGATAATTGTGTGGCTTTCTAATCATTTTGCTGGGGTTTATCCATCATTTTACAGCTGCTTTTTTCACAGTATAAGTCTATGGGAAAAAGTCTTTTTGGCCCGCAGTGCATCACATGTCATTGTCATTACTCTGTTTGGCCACTATGTCAAATTGTCCCCAAAGCCTGGAGCTCTACCTGGGGACTTGTTTGACATAAACGTGTTACATTACTTAGGTTATGTCACTTAAATCACATGATGAGAGTGATGTAACAATTTGTTCATACTACATTAGGGTGACCAGGTCCCAATAAACCAAAAGAGGGACAAGGGGTATGTTTGTGAGGGACAAAGTGGGACACCGCCTGTAGCTGCATCGTCTCTTCTTGTTTGGCGTCTCCCCCTCCTCCATTTCCAAAGAAGAACGTGCGATGTGAGTGTCATTCACTAGCTGTCACCTCAGCTGTTGGTAGCGCGGAGAAAATTAGGGGCGGGCCTAAACGCCGTACGTGCGGTGCTACTATGACAACAACAAACAGCCCAGAGTGCAGTAACATCACCGGCTTCTCATTGCTGGGGCCTGAGGGGGATGTTGTGCGGGACATGGTCTCAATTTGCGTGATGCGTGAAAAGAGACAGAAAATGCGTGAAATCACGCGCAAAGCGGGACATCTGGTCACCCTATACTACATGCTGGAGCAGCGTGTGTGCATGGTGTTAACTGCTGGTTTTCATTTTGGTGCCTATGTTGACTGGTTAGAGCATCCACACCAGTGTTTCCCCTATCCTGGTCCTCAGGGCTCACTGCCCTGCATTTTTAAATGTTTCCCTGCTCCAACACACCTGATTCAAATGATCAGTTCGTCATGAAGTTCCTGCAGACGCCTGATAATGAGCTGATCATTTGAATCAGGTGTGTTGGAGCAGGGAAACATCTAAAACATACAGGACAGTGAGCCCTGAGGACCAGGGTAGAGGAAACACTGCACACAGCCCGTTTGAGCAGCGTGACTCATTCGTGACCCTCGCCTATTTTTTCTGCGTGATGTATGCGCTTCTTGGCAAAAAGCAACAGCAACAGGACACCTCACTACAGAGTCATTGTCTACATCTGTGCAGTATGTCACAGACATGAAAAAAATCGGGTGCAGGGCAGTGTATTTTTGTCTCTTTTTTCTCTTCTTCCTCTATTCATCCCCCCCGAACAACGGTAAAATTACTGATTGCGTTCAGAAAACAGCTATTTCCTTCTCTTCAAACTCTTCTGCAAACTCTATGTAGAAAGATAGAACTTTGAGCAGCCGCCTCGCAGCAGAAACACAGCCTGTGTGGACACTACAGTGTGTGTGAGCTGCAGCAGTTCGGCGACGGTGCCGTCACACACTGCTCCAGCGTGTAGTGTGAACCGGCCATAAGTCATGTGATGCAAGTCACATGTGAAACATTATGTAACTTAAAACTGACTATTGGCTTCACATCGGACATGAACCCCAGTCTCCTGAGCCATCCATACACCCCAGCTCCTCCATATGCTGACTTTCTCCCTCTTTCTACTGCTCCTGTTACCTGCCATTACTCTGGCCAATAGATGTCAATGGCTAAAAATAAACGTAAATAAGAGTCGTAATAATCTGCTTGCACAGACGACATATATGCCTGCTCTTCTGGTGTTGGACAGGCTGTACTGAAACAATAAATTAAAAGAGAAAAAATAAATTCACTAAATTCACTGTGCAAATTTGTTATCAGAAAGACTAATTAGTGAGAACAAAACACTAATTAATCAACATGCTGGTCCAGATTTCAGAGTGCACAGCAGCAGAATTTAAAACTCACAACTTCTGATGGGAGGTCAGGACAGAATGATCTAATTCATGTTTTTGCAGACATTCTCTCTAAAGTTGTGTGCCTCAATTTTGGCTGATTGTACCACTTGTGTGCATGTAATTATCTTGTCATGAGTGAGATCAAATGTGACCTTCATCTGTGATGAAAAGAAGTGAGCAATTAAAGGGAAAATTATGCACTTTTCATGTGGATGTCCAGTCAGTGTCGATGGTAAGTGTGGTCATTTGAAGCAATTAATTCCTCAGTGTTGCTATATTGATAGAGAATACTCTCCTGAATCTGCTGTTCCTCCTGAACCAGTGATGTCACAGTGATGTCACATGGAAGGAAGAACAGTAATCTATTTTAGGATGCAGAATAGGATCAGGACCACATGTGAAAAATTTGAGGTTTGAGTTTAAAGTCAGAATTCTGATAATAAACTCAGAACTCAACCATCAACATTGACTGGACATCCACACAAAAAGGGTCAGCTTTCCCTTTAAACTATGAAAATGAGAGCATGAAGTGTTGTTGAACAGTTTCTACATTTCTAAAAGTTGTCCTCATGGCCATCGATACATTTAACACTAATACTGTACTTAAGTGAGGACTTTCCAGTTGCTTTAAAGCAGCAGGGCAGCAGGGTGACTGTGAGTGTGTCTCTGTCTCCTCTGCTTCTTGCATAATGAGTGGGAGGATGTCTGTGTGTCTGTGTCCCAGCACAAACTGCTAGTAATGAGTGGTGTGTGTGCAGCCACGGCGGTGAGGCGGTGTGACAAGTTATTATCGACCATCACAGTGCAGATGATGGCAGAGAGTTTCATACTCATCCCTTCCCCCCCAGGGGGGCTGCAGTCAGCACACAATTACCAGTCATTTCCCCGCTTGCCTTACTGTAAAATGCCCTTAAATACAAGCTGGCAGCTGTGACTGCAGGTTCACTCCTGCTGCTTATATATGCAGCTGTGCTAAAAACAGCTGGAAGTGTAGAAAAGCACAAAGGTGTTAAGCTAACAGCTGTAAATTGATTTGTAATATATCTGCTTAAAATACAAAGAATCAAATCATGTTTTGTACATCATAGTATTTGTTGATTAGATTGATGTATTTACTTCACAAATCCAAACAGAATGACCACAGATGTTCTGCTCTCACTGTGAACGGGGGGTTTGAAATAATGACACATATTCACCATCACAAGTACACTCTTAGAAATAACAGTGATCACTAGAAACATATAAGGTTCTTTGTTCCCCATACGGGAACCCTTTTTGGTTCCGGGTAGAACTTTTTATTAAGGTTGCACCAGGAACCCTTTCAGGGGGCTCTACCTAGAACCCATCATAAAGACTTATACCTGGAACCATCTGTGAAAAGTTCCACCCAGAACCTCCTGTGAGAGGTTCTACAGAGAACCCTTCTATGGCATAATGGTTACATCTAGAACCCCATCTGTCAGTTCTATTTAGAACCTTTCCAACTTCTAAGGGTGCCAACAAGAACCCACCCAGGGGGTTCTATTAAGAATGCTTATATATCCTCAGGGTTTCATCTAAAACTCAACCACATTGTTCTGCCAAGAACCATTTTATAGTCCAAGGTTTCATCTAGAACCCACCCTGAATGTTCAACCAAGAACCCTTTTATATTCTGAGAGTTTCATCTAGAACCCTCCTTTTTTATATTGAAACAAATTCATCTGTAACCCAGTGAGGGTGTTCTGGGTAGAACATCAGTCCTTCAGGAAGAACCCTTTTGGAACCCTTCTTTCTAAGAGGATAAATGGCAGTCAAATGGTGAAAGACAGATGAGGGACACGATGAAGGACATCACAGTGAGGTGAGAACGGTGCAGAGACATTACCTGCAGTGGACAAGCATGGGTCCCATGTCAGGCATCTGGGCGGCTGAGGACCTGCGGACAAAGGTGAGGACGGGCAGGGTGTACTCGGGGACACCCATGTCTGGCCACTGGGTGTAATGATACTGGAGCACCGTCCGTTCGCTCTGGGCCCGAGCCTTGGGGTTCCCCTTCCCACCCTGAACGGAAGAGAAGATTTTCTATGTCCAAAACTTTGACTTTTTAGGAAATGAAAAAACCCTGTATATTTAAATGACTTGAATGCCGCTTAGTCAAAGTTAGCAGCTCATTTTAATACATTTCAGTGGTTAAATAGTTGTAAAACCCACAGACATACATAAAGGGTGACTAACAGCATTGAAAAGAAATAAAATAAATAAATAAATAAAAATGTCAAAAGATGGAGAGACCAGGTTTGCGCCCGACAGCAGTGATATTTGAGCTGTGTTACTGCTGATGCTGCTTCACATTAAAAGCCTTCCGCTGGTGAACTGGCTGGATGCTTTGATTGTGAAGAAGGTACAGGAAATGCAATGTGTTTGTCACCAAGTTAGCATAGCAACATTAGCAGTGCTACACTCCAATAAATAAAAAGGTCTAACCAACCTGAAGGACATATTCTGTATTATTTAATCAGTGGATTAGTTTTAAATATCACAGGGAGAAATGGTACAAACTTTTAGATTTTTTTTTTCTAATTTTGAGACTAAAGTTAAAATGATGAGAATAAGATTGAAATATTTCATATTATATATTTTGACTTTATTCTCAAAATGCAAAACTGAAAAAAATATTAAAATTTTTAATAACAAAGCCAACAAAAAAAGAAAAACAATCAGGTTAACAGACAAAGAATTCACAAAAAACAAGGTAAGACAGAGATAAGTTCACAATTTCTTAGCCTTTCTATTCATTTTTCCACATATTTTAGCAACTTAAAATAGTTGGCAAAATTATGATATGATATAATTAAAATATGAACCCCTCTCATTCTCACCTTTTTGACTTTCGTGTTGCGCAGTGTGAAGCGGCGAACAGTATAGCAGGCGTGAACATTAGTGCTTTTCAGCGAGACGACCATGTTGCCGTACTCTTCACTGTTCTCTGTTGGCCAGTACTGGTCACATTTCCTCTGTAGAACAACACACACACACACACACACACACACACACACACAGATCAGATTAAATTACTGTCAACAAACTGTGGAGGGTGTAAGGCAGTAGGTGCTGAACCAGGAAACTGGGCAGGTGGTTTCTCTAGGACTAAACAGAGTCAGAAGGATACCAAAGTGAGATGAAGTATATCAAGTAAATCCTTACGCTTCAGGAACTGTTCCACACTTACTGAGAACTGCTTACCAAGAATGAGCTCAAAGTCTCTGAACAACGCAAGATCATGATGTGTCATGGCACATTCATATACCTCCAGGAGAGAGATGAGTACTGTCAATAAAACAGTGCTCTCTCTCACAGTACAAGAATCATCTAATAGTTGATCAGTGGACACTCAGATATAAGTCAAACACAACATCCACATAGAGGAACGTCCACCCATTAACCTTGGACAGTTGCATGAAGCACTGACATTGAAACCGTTCTCACTCACAACTCGTCTAATCCAGCAGCCCTGTATCAGGGGTGGGCAATAATTTTTAATGGGGGGGCACATGAGAGATCAGGCTGCTGTGGGCCAGACACAAATGTGACACAAGGTTCTAACAATGGCCAAATCTCTGATATTGGTATCGTCAGAAGTAGGGATGTGCGCGATTAGTCGACTATATGATTAAACGTCGCCATCCTCACTTGTCACCACCAGAAATACTAGTCAGTTGAACTATTAATCAATATTTTATTCATGGAAAATGACAGTTAAATGCTAAGATGACTCTAAGATGATATCCAGCCACCTGCCACTAGTCGGGGCTGCAGCATCATCAGACAGCAGCACCTCTCGCCCAGCACGAATGTGCTGATGGCCCACCTAACCCCAGATGTTTTTATCAGCAAAGTCAGACAGATGACAGCTGTTAAAACCAGCACAGTTTGACAGTGTTTTTAAAATACGGTTGTCTGTAGGTTGTGTCAGAATAAACTGGTATATAACCACTCAGCTGGAGCAACATGTCACCACATTCAGCGCAGACATGGACATTAACCTGCAAGCAGAGCAGCTGCTGCTCCTGCTAGCACTGCTAACGTTAGCCACACTGTGTAGCAATCTGGCAGCTAATGTCAGCTCTGGGTAAATGGTGTCATTTACCCGCAGACACTGTGATCCTTTTTCGGTCTGAAAAGATGAAGCATTTAGTGAGGTGTTGTGTGTGCAATGCAGTGTCACACATTCACCAGTGTTTAAAATCTGATTTGGTGATTATAGACTTTGGTGATTCTTGGACTTCAAATGGCTCTTAATACATGCAGTATTTTTTCAGACAAGGTTTCACATGATCAATTAATAAATTGTGATCAAGTTGAACTGCTTTCTGAGTTGTCTCTTACTGTTAAACTAATTAAAATTTGTGTACAATCATCAGGAAAATTAATCACCAGGAACATCCCTAGTCAGAAGTTGCGGCACACGTCTATTAGCTAATAGCTGGCTAACACAGGAATGAACTTCTACTGTTGGTCACCCTGTCTAAACTGCTGTGTGACTGAACTGTGGGCTAATTGTTTTTGTTGGCAGGGTCCAAATCTTTAAGTTTTGCAGTATGTGATGAACAGGTGGCAACAATAGGTACAGCAAGAGTAGAAGAACCACAAACGACACAGACGTACAGCAGTGAATGAATAAAGTTACAGTTTAATATAAAAGATACAGTTCACTATCATTACTAATGAACACACTGAACACTGAACCCTTTCAGAATAAAGGCCTGATAACAGTTTACTGGTGGGCAAAATGATACTGACTGTCTTTGTTAGATTTTAATTGCCATACTTCCAAACGCTCATGATGGACTTATGAACCACACGGAACCTTTCAGTGGGCAGGATCTGGTCCTCTGGCCACATTTTGCCCAATTCTGCCTCAGTTTCTGCCATCGAGTTAGCAATAATAAATATGAAACATCTGGTTGTGCAAACTATTTAATCCTAAGCAGTACTGGTTTCTGTTGTTCTGGTCACTGAGTGTATATCACTGTGTATTTGATTTTAACAAGTTATGAAAAATTTTAGAGCATTGTCGTAACCATCCAGAGACCTACACTGAGTTTGTGTGTGTGTGTGTATGAACGTACCCGGCCTTTCTCCACTAAGTTGGTGATCATGACGATGATGCCAGTATTTTGCTCCCACACCATCCTCCAGAAGTCCTCAAACGTGGACTTGAGAGGTCCCTGGGCTGCGATGTAGGCTTTAGGCTTATTGTAACCCTGATGGATGAATGACACAAAGACTGATTATTAGTTTGGCAATATGGGGCATATAGAAATGAAAACTATTCCTCAATCAAAGTTCTTCCAAAACTTGAGAGAATATCTATAGAATCATTACTGTTTTTAGAGATGGTCTGATACCATTTTTTCCTTCCTGATATTGATTTTGATGCCTGAACTCTGTGTATTGCCTAATACCAGGTACCAATCCAATACCAGTGTGTATAAAAACAAATGTCCTGCTCCTTACATTTCCAAAACAGGCTCATTGCTTTTGAGGCTTTTGAGGGGAAATATTGATTATTTGTATTTTGCATCATTGTGCGTGGCATTCCAACATCAACACCAAACACAGAGAAAAGACGATTCCATGAGTGTCCATCAGTGCATTTCACGCAAGACAGGTGCAATGAGACGAAAACACCATAAAAGACGTAACAGGATGAAAATGACACAACATGGCAAAAAACATGTAACGAGATGAAAAAGCCGTAATAAACGTCACAAGATGAAAAAAGATGTAAAAGACGTAACAAAATGAAAAAGACGTAACAAGACAAAAAAGACGTAACAAGATGAAAAAGATGTTACAAGACGTAACAAGATGAAAATGACATAACAAGACATAGCAAGAAATAACAGAATGCAACAAGACAAAAACAATGTAAAGAACGTAACAAGACAAAAATGATGTAACAAGACAACAGTGTAACAAGAAGTAAGAAGACAAAGACGATCTTACCAGCAAAATAAGACTAAAACAACGTAACAAGATTAAAATGATGTGACAAAACCTACGAAGATGAAAACTGTGCAAAAGACATAATAAGAGAGGGAGACTCAACCGCAGAAATGTTGTAGAAAGATTCTTCAGGGGATGACTTTTTACTTTTATAATTTAAATTTCAGAGCCTGTACTTAGTCACTTCTACTGAAGAAGTTGAATCAGTACTGCTGCTTTAACCAGAGCTGTTTGACATGTATCTGTCTTCTGCTTGAGGACAGAATGTGTGGACCTTTGCTACCTCTGTGACTAACCCTGTATGGATGTGATATGATTGCTATAATTGCTGTATGGCCTGCCTCAGGTTTAAATAAAATTGCCATATGGGACACAGCTGGGCAGTAGCAGGGTCCTGTTTCGGGGCTAATAAATTTTGTGGTGTTTCAGCATTTTAAGCTGTATCAGAAGCATTTCTGATACTGGTATCGGTATCAGAACAATCCTAATTGTTTTGTATTTGTTTTTGCAGTTATTATCTCCAAAATGATTCTCCTCATCATACAAACACAGACACAGCTGAGTGCTGAGATGTCTCGGTGGAAGCACTCACATCCACATAGTTGGCGTTGATGTAGTCGGTGTGTTTGGAGTCCTTCCCAGCCAGCGGCCTCAGCTTCACCCTGCTGTGGTCGTCTGAGGAGGAAGCACAGAGCAGTCAAACGGTGAGTGTGTTTGAGCTAACCTCCACGCTAACCCCGGCTCAGCACTGTCCATCTATTGTTGTTGTCTTGGTGCCCTGCCAAGACACCTGCTCCCAAACAGGAAGCGCATTAACCTTTGAGCCTGGAAACAATGGTCAAACTGGGCTGTGGAGCTTTTTACAGACAGCTCAGCAGCGTGGCACCTGCCCTCTGCTTCCAGCATCCACTCTGATACACACAAGACTGAGCAGCTCTCAGACGCAGCCAATGCTTGCATGAGACGCGTGAAATATTTATTACACATTGATGGAGTCAAGCAGCAGCCTGTGTGAGGTGTTTCTGCAGTGTTTGGAGGTTTGCTCTGCTGGTGCTGGAGCCCGTGTGCTGCTGTCAGCTGGAGGTCTGTTTAACCATTAACACTTCAGTTCAGACAAATATCTGTGATTTGTGCTGCATTATATTTTAAAAAGTAGAATGTAGCACAAATTGCTGTAAAATCTGTGGACTTCTTGACACCTGGACAAGAAAGATAGCTATGTGTTTTTCACACTACTTTATATAAGAAATATCTAGCCAACTGCTGGCCAAATTTTCTCGGATGTTTAGCATGAGGATTTTCAGTGAAAATTGGTAAAAACAAAACATATGAAAAAAAACAAAGCAAACAATAAATAAATAAAAGAGAGGCATCAATGTGACTTATCTATTGAAAACAGCTGATTAGTATTGATTTTCAACTAAAGTAACATTAGTTTTTACTTAGTTTTCTTAGAATTTTATTACTTAGAAAATAAAAACATAAAATGCCCCATACGGGACACTTGGATTATGCCAGACAAGCCAGACAGTGTGGAGACATTTCATGTTTTATTTCCATTTGTTTTTTTTACATTTGAAAACTGGTCACCATTCACTTCCAGTGAAACTCCAGCAGTATTTTGTGGACTAAAAAACTAAACCCAAACCTAAATAGCCATGAGAGCGGGGAGATAATGACTGAATTTTAATTTTTTGAGTGAACTATCCCCTTAAAGTGAAATAATTTGTGGAACATCAGACAATGGCTGAATTTATGGTGACTGAAGAGAAGGAGGAGACACCAAGACACATTTTTGAGAACAGTTTAAAGTGACTGGACTCTATGAATGATGTGCAACTTGTTTGACGTTAGCACTGGCAACTTTGTAGCTAGCTCAGCAAACATTAACACAACTGTCTCATATATTAACACAAGCTTTTTTGAGGCTTGCCAGTTTTTGTTGTTTGTCTCCTTTCTTGCCATCACAGTAATATTTTCATATTTATTTATCACTTCATCTGTTTTTATTTTCACAGCAGATTTCTCACATTTTCTTTTGTCAGTTACTTCTTGTCACATCATGTGTATTTGTTCTGACTGATGATGTTCTTTTGCTTTCCATGTTCTTCAAGGAGAACAACATTCTCATCCTCTGTTCAGTTTGGCTTTCTTTCTAATCTTGTTTTCTCATCGTTGTCCATTTTGAAGAACTGAACAACTGACAATAATGCCTAAGATGCTTCATGCAACACTCTTGAAAGAACACTTTAGCTTCTGGAAATATTTTGCTCAGGGGACAAACTTAAATTTGAAACTTTATGCAACCAGGTACAGATCTCAAATCAGTTTTTCACAAGGTGCCCAAGTCCTGTTCCGTACACATGAACTAACTTGTGTCTCTTCATGTCTTCGTTCATATAAGACATCTTCTGCCCAGCAGTTCACATCCCAGTGTGTCCTATATAAAGAGCACAGTGGGATGTACACTGTGTGGTGTACTCACAGGCCACTATGTTGATGTATCTGTTCTTGTGCTTGTTGTCAGGGTGGTTGGAGTGCTCTGATGTGATCTTCATATCTGCAGTGCACCGTTGAACCTCCTATTGAAGATAAACACACACACACAGACACACCCCGTCAGTCTGACATGTCACACACTGTACAGGAAGATATCACGACAATGGCTGCTTAAAACCCCATCTGAATTCACACACCTCACCACACTGTGTGTTTTACTGCTGATGTAGTAAACTGCACTTTTTACGCACGGCTGTCATAACTTTTTGGTCTCTTGCACAAAAGCTGCTGTCCTAGTTCGACCAGTTCGGCCTGATTCCAACTCCCTCATTCTTTTTTCATTCTTCCTCTTTGACCATAGCATGTGTTCCTTTCTTCAGAGCTTGTGCTTAAATAAGCTACATCTCTTGCTTAGCATCATCATTTATTTTCTTGACCTGAGGGCAAGCAGCAACACATTCTTCCCTCCAAACCACCCTGGAGATCTTTTTTTGTTTACTTCCTACGGGCCATTCTACCGAATCAGTGCAAACTCCTGTCCAGCAACCAAAAAACAACTTTAAAAAGTATTTATGTGCATAAATCTAAGATCCTCTGATTAACTACTGAAATCCAAAACAATATTTGAGATAGCGGTAATTCTAATATGTACAGAAAATCATCACATTTGGGTACTTTGAACTGGGAGGTGTCTGTCATGAACCCTAACCCTGAAATTACAACTCATGAAAATGAAATTAAAATGATTTTTGCAAACTTTTCCATTGTTGTTTTTCATCTTCTGGATGATTCTGCTTTCAATATGGATGATTTTTTTTTTTATTAAATCATCAATTTTTATGTAAACAATATTCCTTCATTTTCAAATCAGCACCAAAACAGCCTAAGTCTGAGTCCACGGACTGAGACTGATTTTAGCCACACCCCTACACTTCTGATAAGTCTGTCCGTGTCCCTTTGTCTCATGGCTGCATGGTGAGGAGACAGATGCCACTGTTTTTAAGAAAATTTGTTTCAGAAGTCCGAAAAATCAGGGTGTAACTTTAAGACATATCACTTATTTGGTTGTTTTTCCAGAAAACTCAGTTTTTATGTGTACAAGTGTTGAGAATGAGCATCTTTGAGATCATAAAAATGAACATGATAAAAGAAACATGATGATGTTTATGTTGTGACAAAAGAGAGTATTTAATCCTTTATTTGAGGGAAATAAACACATTCCTAGCCCGTTAATGCAAATTAGAAGTACTTTAGTATAAACTAAATCCATGTTATTTATAATTCTGCAATTTGACAAATACTGGATCAAATATAACGCTTCTGTTGTCACTACTGTAAAAGTCACAACTGAAATGTAATGATGTTTTGGGTATGGCATCATTGTTTCAGTTGTGACAAAGTAAAATGTAACCCTTTATTTGGGAGAAAAACAAAATTTTAGCCCAGTTTTGTCAATCAAAAGTATTTGCATATAAAGTCCATGTCATTTAAAATTCTGTAACATGACAATGTTTGAATAACAGCTGAAATATAACACTTCTAAAACTGTCACTATTGAAACCTGGGATGTTTTGTCAAAAATAAAATACATTAAACGATCAACTAAGATGTTATTATAGTGTTTGATTCAGTGTATATTAAAACTAATAAATCCTTAACTTTTGAATTAGTATGATCAATGTTATGTCCTTTACAAAGAAAAGAATGATTCAACTGCAATGGATCTCAAAAATTACACTGAAAAAATTGTTAAAGTCATAATTCTTATTCATTAATCTTATTATGATATTTATGATTTTGGTAGTGACAAATTTTGGGAGAGGAAAAATGTCTGAAAATACAAAATGAGAATTAACTGTGCAATAACAAGAAATGTGTACCTCGAATGATATACAATACAATACACACATCCACAGTTCTGTGAAAATGACACTTCTATTTTTAAAAATGTTTACCACTCTGACCTTGAACCAGTTCTGTAGGATGGCCCATATATTTATTATTATTCTCTTACAGTATGTGAGTACTGTCCTGTGGCTGCTGCTTACAGTCCTAAAAATGACAGAGAGCAATTCTGGGCTTAGCAGCCTGTGAGTGTATGTCAGTGTTTAATGTCGAGTTCCTGCCAAGCAAACAGCTGTTGGCTGCTAGCTCAGCACAGCCAGCAGGGAGGCCAGGCTCTGGATTTGGCTCTGACCCCTCGGTCTCATTTCCTCTGGAGCTTTACAGGCCGACTGCCTTGTTTTAGCACTATTAAACATGGATTCATCACACTAATTGGGATGGGGGGGCGTTATTTTGGGCATGGCGGGATTCATGGTGAGTATGTGTGAGCAGATCGGGTTGCAGGTATGATTGGAAGAGGCAGGATCTGACTGTCAGACAGGTGATGTGATCAGCAGATGGTGCTCAGACACACACACACACACACATATGTGCAGACAAGCACATGCAAAACACACTAATATCTGTTTGCACACACATGCATTCACAGACATAAACGCATCTCCTGTTTCTGTTGCTATCTTAGAACAGAGGGATCATGTGAGAGTGAATTTATGTAATGTGGTTCAGTGGGCTACATGCAGAGTGTCATGTACTCTCAGGCTGACACAGTGATGTGATGGTGTGTGTCACATGTTATCTGATTCCAGATTCATGAACCTGCTTCAAAACAGATTAGAATGCACCTTTGACAATTCACACAGCCAGATCCCTCTCTGAGACAACTGCAAATTTCAATAGCAATAGATTTTTGAGTTTTGAGCCCAATTCAAACACTTAAGTTTTGAAATAAACTTTAAAAAGTTTTGCTGACCTGTAATCTTTAGTTGAAATAATTTACTTTTCCTCTTTAGGTAAACTTGAATCTCGGAGTTTTAGAAACTCAAAAAAAAACAACAACAACAAAAAAAAACTTATTTGTCTTTCTTTTAGTGCCTGAAAAATTAAATAGTTTTAATTGAAAATATTAAAATTTACACTTGCTTCAGTGAATTTACTCAATATTTCTCTAAATATAATGTTTTGAGTTTCTAAAATTGAAAGCTGTAAGTTTATCTAAAGAAGAAAAGTAAATTATCTCAACAAAACATCAGTAGTCTATTGTAGTCTGTTGCCTTTTTTCTCAACTTTTTTGTTTTTACAGTGCACGGCGGTCAGCACAGGAGAAAGGTCTGGCTCCACACATGAATATTTTGCTTTAGGGGAGAAAAAAGGGCCAGCCTTGTTTGGCTCTCTCTAAACTAACTACTAACGTTTTGGGCAGAGCCAAGTCCAGGATGCAGTGACGGTGCTGCTGCAAAACAGTGTGGGGGGAACTTGTTTTGATGGATCATTTGCATGTCAGGGGGTGAATCCTGGCATTAAAATGGCTAAATCATTGCAAAAGAAAAGGTAACTGTTGCTAGCTTGTTTATGTTTGTACCGTTAGCGTCCCAGGTGCTAATTTGCCATTTTCAGGGTTTAATTTGCAGCCATAGTTGCAGTTTGAAGGTTGTCGTTGCCTCCTGAGGACTTTGAATGTGTAGATAGTGGATGCCACAGTGCCAAATGAAACCAAGCAACAAATGGCAGACTTACTTATGTGCATCGGGTGAGTCAGACTAATTGAAAGGCAAACCCAACATTATGTGTCTTAATAAGTGAGAAGAAGAATTTTACTGGAGGGATGTGCAGCATTCCTCCAAAAGGTATAGCCTCATTCTCTGATTTGATGTTGGTGCCGGAGAGATCAGTGGACCTGCAGAGCTCCTCTCCCAAGGCCGCAGCTGCTGTCCAGCATCACCTGCGCTGTGTGCTGAGCGCTCCTTTACGCTGTGAATTAAGGATTTATTTTGACCAAACCAGAGTTGGTTATTGTTGAGTCAGTGGAAAGAGGAACCAAGACGTTTTTGTTGAGTTTCTGTGAAGCTGAATGAAGCTGACAATGATACAAAAGGATTCTGGTGAGTTTGCAACAATAGAAACCTGATCCATCACCTGCACGCTCTGCGGGTACATCTGGATGAGGTGCAGGACAGCGTGTCACGCTGCTTTGTGTAGGGTCTGTACAGACAAATTTGTTGTAACTGCGCAGACTTGTCTGTGGTAAAGACTTGTCTGTGGCTATGACTTGTCTGTGGCTACGACTTGTGCCCAGCTAAAGTGCATGTGCAGTCCATTCCCCTGAAGTGGAAACATACAGTATAAACAAAAGTAATAGGATCGGTGGTGTGCGCAGCTGTATGTGTAGGTTTGGGAGTATAATCCAGACGTAACCCTCTGTTTGAGTCTTGATTGCTCAGCTACGTTTCTTACACCTTGATTCCACAGGGCACGGCTCTCTGATACAGTTTTGATCCGTCCTCCACAGTTTTATGTCCCACTAGCTTAGCGTTTATTGACCTGCTCAGATTTTCTTGATTTGGTCTTTTTTCCTTGATTTTTCTGCTTCTGCCATGGGGAATTAAGCGATGTAACAGTTTGTTTCTTTGTCTGATTTTACAATTAGAAGTTTGCACAGGTTGTTTCATTTTTAAAACTGACTGGATGCTCCAAGCTATCTCTGTGTCCAACTTCTTATATGCAAATGGCCGCGATCAAGTCCGGCAGAATGAAATGCAGCTGTGCCAGTTACATAAGATGATAAGATTCATAAGCACAGAGACGCAGCCTTGTGTTCGACATGCACTTATGTAGCTGTGACCCACAACTTTTTTTTTCTTTTTCTTTTTACACTTCAAGCTTTGAGACGAGGCATCTGACTATTTTAACACAAGTAACAAATCGTAATAAATGCAGCCATACGTTCATATCATCTTTGAAAATATTTTATTTGCCATGTTTGCAAGGATGTTAGAAGCCAGTCAACCACAAAACAAGGTCAGACTGTTTTATAAATGAAATTTTGGAGCAGTGAGGTATAAAACCTATTCATTCAATCCACTTCACACCCACTCCACCATGAGCACTTTGTGATTTTGTTTTTTTACAAGCTCATCTTCTCATTGCATCTGTCCTCAGGCACTACAAACTTACTAACTTCTATGGAAGCACATGGTTAGTCGCAATAATGAGGTGAAAACGTCAAAATGATGAGATAAAACGTCAAAATTATGAATTCTTATCTCATAATTTCAACTTTTTTACCTCATAATTTTGACTCTTTATCTCATAATTATGACCTTTTATCATAATTTTGACTTTTTATCTCACAATTATGACTTCTTACCTCATAATTTTGACTTTTTACCTCATAATTGACATTTTATCCCATAATTTTGACGTTTTTTATCTCATACTTATCATTTGAGTTCTCTGAAAAAAAAAAGAATCTGAATGTGGGTGTAAAACATGCACCTCTATCAGCTGCCTGTGAGGGCCTGTTTGGTATTTCACTCACGGTTTCTCGTTTCATTTGTCACCCATCCTCACCTACGGTAACTACAGAATGGCTGCATCTACATCAAACCAAAGTATTTCCTCCCATCTCTGGAGCATTTGCTGCTACTTTAGTTTCTTTGGCTGGGTGACAGCAGTGCCATTACAATGTAGATGAGACTAAATAGTGATGATTGATGCCTCGGCCTCCCTGAATGCACTCTGTCAAAGGAGGAGAAAGTGGGACAGCGGGGATGGCGAGGATGTGGGAGGAAGATAATTTGATTTGAGAAGGGGCTCCCTTCCTAAAGCACTTTCCAGTGTCCATCGAGCCTAAAGCGGGACACAGGGGGAGGGCGGCGGGGGGCTGCTAGTGTGTGAGGGGCTCTGTGTTCCCAATTAAGTAACTCATTCAGGGGGACCAGCTCAGCCCACTCGCTTCTCTCTGTCCAGGAAAAGCATGGAGCAGGAATGCAGAGTGATTGGAGGAAAAGCAGAAAACAAAGCAAGGAGTGAAGAAAAAAGAAAAGAGCGAGATATTTTCAGACCACAATTGCAGAGGGAGCAAGAGGCCGGTGTGATGAAGCGTGCAGGGGATATAACTAAACTAAATTGCCCATCGCTGAAACATCCTTCTCGTTTTCGGTGTGATAACCATAATCATTCAGTATGCAGCCTTTTTTGTCTTCATTATCTCTTACTATGTCTGCTTTCAATATCTGTGTGCTGTGGGAGTATTTAGACAGCAGAGAGCCCACATTTTCTTCCCCTTCAAGATTAAATACACGGAAAAAATATATTTTAAAGTGACCAGTTCTATTTGAGTTTTCTCAGTACATACTGATGCACTATTAACAATATGCTAGTTAAGCACATTCTTTTATTAGTTTATCACAGCCTGGCCCTACCCTCTCTGATAACAAGTCGGTTTCTAATATGTACTGAAGGACTGGTGCAGTCTGAAACAAGAATGGGCAGGCAGTGAAGAGCTTGGGCAACACACAGAGGTGTGGCTATTAGCTGGTCTGTGGTACCAGGTGATGTCATGTGATAGGCTAGGAGAGATGACAGCGTCATTTTTGGTCATAGCAGGAAGCTGTTTTCAGCAAAAAAGCTAAAAAACACCAGACAGCAGACAAACACAGTTTGGAACAAGTGGAGCATTTAGGAGCTAAAGAGCCAGAAGTTGCCCTCAGGAGCTGGTAGAGACCAAAACCAGAGCTATAAGTGATGCTTGTGATGAACAGAGATCTTCCATGGGACGAAAAGGGGCTTTTCATCACTGACACTTTTCCCAAAAATTTGATTTTTTTTTTTTTTTTTTTTCCAGGAACCAGAGCACACTATCCCAGGAATCCCAGACTTGACTTGTTTTTAAGGTATAATTGCAGCTATTGTCAAAACACATTGGTCATTTCAGGCAACACTTAATGTAACAAGGAGAAATATGGGTTCCAAACCTGATGGCTTTAATAGGACTGCATGATATGGTAAAGAAGGCATATTGCAATTATTTTGACTGAAACTGCAATATGCCATGCGTGGTATGATCAGTGGGAATGATTGCATCACAATTTTCATTTCTACTGAAAATAAAAAATTATTGTTACTATTATTAAATTGTGATGTGATATTTGTTGAGGTCTGAACTAAACAAACATGATTTCTTTCACCCAAAGAACAAGATTTTTAGGCCGTCATCAAATGCAGCACTACAGTGCTTCAATATAGTGCTGTTTCGTCAAATATTTTTCCTTTTTCAAAAATTATAAACCGTCCTTGCAACATGCAGCTTGAACTTCACTACAGCTGTGAGGATGAAATGCCAAGTTTACTGTCTGTGATCTGTCACTGTCTGACTGAACAGCCTCATGGAAGTAATTCTTCATATTACAAACAAACACACTTCCTTAAATCAAGTCATTTGGTGTTTTCATATTCATGATATTAAACTAAGACAGATTCTACACTGTTTGCATTTAGAGGCTGCTGCTGCGACTCCAGCCGCAGACGCGCAGCATGCGCACCCCTATGTCAGAAACAGTCGGCCAAATGAAGTAACTGATCACTCAACATTGAAAAGGAAAGCTCTCAAAAAGCTCTCACTCACTCGGTGTGTTTGGATGGGTTCTTTGGGAGATTTTGAAATCTCTCCTCAGTGAGAAGTACGTTTTGCCACATTCACTGTTGAAGGTAAATCCATCAATGCTGCCACCTCTGCCAGTGTTTCACCCAGAGGTGTTGTGGATTAAGTATGAATCCAGTGTCCTTGCACTCTTTTACATCAGGGAATTTCACTTTTATTTTACTGTATTAGCGACTAGACTTAAACAGTGTCGCTAACTATAGGCTGTGTGTGAATAAGATACAGCATAGGCTACATTTAGCTAGATGATTTCAAAATAGGCTATTGTTGTGGTCTTTTTTTGATGATACTGATACTGATGATACTACTGCATTGTGAGTAACAAATCTGTGTTGAAATCGGCAGGAGAAGAGATAGTTAGCTGTTAGCATCTGGTGGGCAGCAGAGTCTTGCAGTGTGTTTGGCTAACAGAGCAAAGAGCTTACAGCTAATAAAGCTAACAGCTAACAGAGCTAGTTTCTGTTCAGAGGAACATGAAGTGTTTTACAGTAAACTGCAGTTTAATATAACAACACAATGAAGTTTACAGTAAAGAAATGTAGTTAAGTATTTCAGCTAAGTATAGTTTGGAGGGGAAAAAAAACTTTAAATTTGGAATTCGAGTCAATTTATATTAGTGTCCAGTGTACCAAGCTTCATTTAGATGAAAGTAACCAAATACATTTACACTACAACTTTAATCAGGCCTGAAAAGTTAAGCCTGCCAAGGCTCAAGCTAAACATAATTCTGTCTGAAACTGACCCGCACCCATTCCGCATTTGCATATTTCACCCTGAACCTGATTAAAGCTTGACACTTTCCTTAACAAGCTTCCAAGCGGTGGGAGTTGGCAGTGACAGGGACAATAGATGGGGGAAATTTGAATTGGCAATGACAAAATTGGGGAGAAAAATGAAAAAATAAAAATAAAAATAAAAAATAAATAAATCTACTACTTCTTATAATAACAACAACAATAATAAGAAGAAGAATACAGCCCAAACCTGACATAAGCCCATGAAATATGTGAGAAATACCGCCCAACCCAACTCAAACCCGCTGAGTCCCGTCGGGTTTGGGCACAGATCTCATGCTCTAATTTAAACCACTGTATGTAAATAAGAAACTGTTTGCTAAGAAGTCCATCCTGTCAACTTAAAAGTTTCTGATATGTCAATGCTGTGGTCACGATTTTTTCTGCTGCCCTCTAATGGTCAGAAAAATCAGTTATTGCAGGTCTTAGAGTTTCAGCGAGGTTTTTTGTTCCTGTTTGGTTTGCTCGTACAAGACTTTACTGCTTACCTCAAAATCTTCTGAGAATCCATGTTGGTTGTTTGAGTAGAGTTCAGAGACGTGTTTGATGAACTGCTTGACTGGAATGGCTTCCATGTCATCTGCAGAGAAGAGACGAGAAGCCCAGGGTTAAACCAGCCTCACAGGAACCGTAACTTGCCCCAGAGCAAGGCACGCCCCCCCAAACCCACAGCTGCTACCAGGTCATTACAAAAACACAGCAACCTGTCCTTGACGAGACTGTGCCAGACCATTGTCATTGTTTCGTCAAATCAATTCATCCCTTCAGAAACAGTCTAGGGTTACAGCAGTATGAAGTAACCTTGCCAAGCTGGACTACTATGACTACAACTTACTCACAGCCTAGTGTTCATATCACATGTATGGTGGACCAATCAGTGATGTGACTCACCTCTTCAACACCCTAAACCCTGGGAGCAAATATTTGAACTAAGTGTTGCAGATATCAGCAACTGCATGGCCTACTGATCACCTCTGATTGAGAGACTGATTTGGATGGTTTTGAAGGAATGTGATATTTCCAGAACTGTGTCTTGCAAAGACCAGCTACAGCCCAGCGATCATCCATTTAGTGATTTCAACTGTTTCACACAATCTTCCTCATCAACGCTCCCAAGTTGCAATGAAATTATACTGCAGATGTTCAAATGTCATTTTTTTTCTGAGCTGAAAGTTAATTTTTGACCTTTGAAACTAAAATAATCTCACCACATGGCCCATATAGCAGCTGTTCCTGAGTCCTTCTGTTAAGTTTTTTAACATGAGCAAGAAGTTCTTAAAGTGCTAAAATGGTGATATGAATGGCTACAATTCCATGACAGCTGGGTCAACTCCATCTGCTGATCATGACCATGTGATACAATGAAAAGCTTCAAAATGACTGGATCTTGTCCTGAGACTGTTTTGTCTTCTGCTCGTTCAAGGTCCAGACCCAACTGTCAGTCTCATTGCCATTTATGTGTTTTACCAGTGGCGGACTCAGGCTGTCTGAGGGGCAGGGGTGAAAAAAAATAAAAAGGGCACCAGGTGTACTTAAGTTGAACTGCTTTAATAGTGAAACAGTTCCAATCCCTGGTTTAGATTAAAACTGTTGTATTCCTGGCAATTTTTACTGACATTTCTGCATCACTTTATATTATGTGGACGCATGCATATATACATTTGAAATACTTTATAAATGAAAAATAAATACCTTCAGGCTGAGCTAACAGGCCATCTCATTGTTTGTATTTCCTCTCATCAAGAAAACAAACCAAAAAAAAAGGTGAGAAAACTCAAAATTTCAAGGCAACTTACTGTAATAGAAGTTTTGAAATAGATTTAAAATGAACGAACGCACAAAAGTCAAAGTTATCTTTATTATGAAAGATGCAATGAAACTGCACGGCTGATTCTAAACGAGACGTGTTTGTCATCCATCACCGTGACAGCAAGTGGACTTTTAAGTGGAGATAACAAGTGGATTAGCCACGCTGTTTCAATCAGCAAGCGAGGAATAACAGAAAGCCCGGATGTATTATACCAACTTTCTTGGCAGGAGGTTGGATTATATGCATCACTGGTGCCGATTGGGTCAGTTTCTCCCAGCCAGGTTTGGGTCAAACATTTCACGCTCCTGTATGAGTCTGGATCCTCGCTTTCAAATAATAGATGGGTCTGGTTCAGTTCCAGATGGTACATTTCTGGGTCTTTTGAGTTTGGACACGAATATGCTGATGCGGATATGTTCTGAATGTTCATGCAAAATAATTCTTATTGAGTGTTCTTTGTTAATTCCCCTTGATACTGTATAGAAATAGACTGTTAGAGATCTATGAATCAGAATGCCTGGGTTAGGGGCAACTGCTAACAGTACTCATGATTCTAAGTGGTGCTTTGAGTAAATCCATTCTCTAGAGGTCTCTGCCAAGAATAATGCAAGCTCAGTAAAGTTTCAGTTCCACTGCTTCACCACAGGGGAGAAAGCAATTAAAAACACACCAGAAAGCTTGCATAAGTCATATTTTGTGTTGTTGTGATGTTTTCTAGCTTGTGGGGGCTTTTAGCGGGACAGCACAGGACTGCAGTGCATGTTTCATCAGATGGCAAACGCTTGTATACAAACAGCTGCAAAGTGGTAGTCGTTCTTCAGACGCTGACAGCATAAAGAGCTGAATCCGACCCAGATGATCGCAGCGTGTTCACTGTAAAGGATGCTAAAACATTACACAACAGCTAAAACTCTCTCGCAGCTCCCTACAGTTTAGTCTTCATCAAATATTAACAAGAGCACACACCAGCTCGCTCTCACTTTGTGTCTTTCTAGATGCTCATTTAGGTATGCAAATATGTCAGAATTATTTGTGTGTCAGTAAACGCAGCAGGCTGCTGACTGTTAAGCAGAGCAATCTCTTTTTATTGCTTTGACATATTACACAGACAGTACACAATCACTTACAGCATGGCACGTGCCCTGTCTAATGTATTTGTTGTTTTGTCCCATAGTACATGCAGAATACTGCAGTAACACAGCAGTTTACTGAAAAAAAGAGCAGAAAACAACCTGGCTTCCTCAAATATAAAAATCATCAGTAAACCTACTACCCTCGATAAAGTGGCAACAACTAATGCAATGAACAATTATTTTTATTATTAGTATTAATGTTGTTGTTATCAGTAAAGCCTGTATTAATATTAGAGATGGGTCATGATTTTCATATATAGTCATTAAATTTTCTTTTGTCTTTTAAAATCTATTTTCCCTTGTTTGTGTTCCTTGTTTTACTGATGACTGGAAATAACATGATGCTACCAGAGGCCCAGGTAGAATCGCTGACAGAATATCTGCAGACCCTGATGTTTTATTTAAGAGTGACAGGCTGTTTACTGAACATTTACTGGCCCCAAACTAACTGACACCATGTCAGAGAAGCAGCACAAATTGTTACATCCACCCCCCAGCCTCAGAGGACAGAAGAGTTGAGTGGACAGAAAGTTTATTTTTGAAGACAACATGTGTGTGGATTTTACTCCATCTGACTGCTTTCTTAATAAGCACCTGCCAGCATCGGTTCAAGCTCAGTGATGGTTAAATACCAGCTGTTGTGACCTGACTTCAAACTGAAAAGCTGTAAGTTCTGCTGTGTTTTGTGTTGTTTTAGTGTTTATTCTGCAGCTTATCCTGTTGAATTTGGTGCTACTACTATTGCTAATTTGGCTATTTGCAAGGTGCTGTTGTGTGATTGTGTGATATTGAGCGAGGGCAGAGTGGGTGGTCCAATCTTCGAATAACTGTCAAATTCTGCCCAGTGAATGTCAAATAGCATTTTGGTTCAAAATGCCCACCCCTAATTAATGTATCATATTGCAAAATGTTTCACAATACTAAAATGTAACAAAATGTGTATCACTCATTCTTGAGAAGTGGGAGAAAAACGTACTTTGAGGGGGTTTTGATTTTTACTCTTCAATTATGCCGGAAAATATATTTTAAAGCTCAAACTCTTGGCTAAAAAACCTTGTAACAAGCCAACTGCATAGTGATTACATGTTTTATTAAATGCAGACGTCATCTCCATCAGATGGGAAATTTGAAAGAGTTGACATTTTACAGAGTTGACAAAATGCTGCCTTTTTTTCATTTCACAGCAGAGTCGTAGCGAGCAGCCATTTTATTTTCAAAGTGTCTCAGAGTCTCTTAATGTTAATCAAAATACACATTTTTAAACCATAATTCTTATTTAGCTTTGATTCAGAAGGGCTACAGAGTTGACATCTGATAGAAATATTATTTAATAAATCAACATTTTTATTAATAAGTAAAAATAGAAAGTTTATCAGTGTTTGAACAGTATTCCTGCCTTTTTTAAACCAGGAAGTGAGACAGGGGTCTTTAGGGTATAGCTAACCATTTTTATGCCTGATTAAATCATGTTTTTGTAAAAATCTGACAGAGTTGATGGAAATCTGGAAAACAACTTTAAAGGGCCAACACTGTCATGAAATAATTTAATTTTTTCCACCTATGTTATCAGTAGGTATTTGTTAGTTTTAGATTTTGAAGGCTTTTAACACATTTTTAAATTGAAGTTGTGAATTCTTGTCTGGGACAAGAGTGTTTTCTAGCACAGAACAAGTTTAGAAATTTTAAAGCAAACCTAAACATTTTCATATATATCATGTGTACACAATATTTTTTCAGCCAGCGATGCCAGCAATATTAAGTAAATCTTAGTCTTAGTCATATGTGTCTCAAAAAGATGTGTGAGCAGTGCATGACTGAACAACATTCTGGCTCATTTTTACAAATGGAATGTGCATCTTTTTTTCTTTTTACAGATGTTCTTCATGTTGCTTCATCTGACAATATGGATGTTTGCTTTGAAAACAAAAGTTGGATAACAGAAGACGGCCGATTTAAAAACATTTTCCTCCTGAGCCTCTCAATCTGTCTTGTCTTTTAAAAATGAACTGAGAGATCCCACACTTGGCCAGGCCAGGCTGGTTCTCAAAACACCTGGAAACACATTTTGATGGTGTAAAATCACAGGATTCACAGTGTGACTTTTCACAGGTATCAGTGTCAGATAAACAGAATCCATAACTAAGATACTGATTCAAATCCTCATAAAAAAGTAAACAGTAAAGTAAAATGTTTGTGCGTGTGTGTGCGTATGTGTGTTATGTGGAGGGGTGTGTAGTGGCTGCTGCCGGCAGGTTTTAAAACCAGCAGAAGGTCTTAAAGAGGATTATGGGATGTGTGAGGCTCTAGGTCTGAGCTTATTGTGACAATTAACACAACAAACATATGGTCATACAGCGCAGCACCGTCTCTGATGTCCACACAGTGTGGCTGTCATGTGAGCTGTGGGCTTATTCCCTGATGTTTAGCCTTCAGCTGTGTGTGTGTGTGAAGCTACCTGACTGGACAACAAACCTATCATAGCACAGTGACGGTGGATCCAGACCAGCAGCTCAGAGAGCCAGTGTTCCTGCTGGGGGTGGAACACAGGCTCAATGGCAGACCCCCTCTTTGTGTGTGCCGGGCTCTGCCATGCCGGCCACGCTGGCCCTGGTGTGAATGGAGGCCTTTGGACTCAGCCAAGACCCATTGTAAAGAGGCCCCACAAGCTTTTAATTGATTTGACGGGTTTGGATCCAAATCCTGGACCTGAGGACCAGAGCTGGAGCAGCTAGAGAGCAGCTGACAAGCCCTGCAGAGGTTTTAAATATGTGTGTGTTCTTTGTAATTGGTGAACTGTGCACTGCCCCAACCCCAACCCCAACCCCCAATAAATTTTTGTTTTAATTTTTATATTAATTATTATGATTAATTATTAAGTAATTAGGGTCAAAATATGGGGAAAAATATTAAGGGACCCTGTTTTGACTTCCAAATCTGAGCAAGAGTTACGCAATTAACAATCCTTCATAGAGCTTAGGTCACTCCCTCCAGAATTAAAAAAGTAGACCCAAGCTCCTCTGATCTCTGCTGGCCTGGTTGTAGACAACTGGGAACCTTCTTGACTGCTAAAAGAATGATTTTATTAAACTGGAAAATTTGTAAGCCAGAATGTTTCTCAATAGCAGCATGGTTGCTTGAGTTCTTCAGTCTTCTTGGGACGGAACGAATAGCTGATATGATCAGCGACACAACTTTTTGAATTGGGACCAAATTTGGAATTGCATTTCAGCATTGGATCAACTGGGCCTTTGCCAATGTAACAATCGATCTGTGGAGTAATATGAGTCTTCATAGGTGAGTTGCCTGAATTTTGTACTTGTTTGTTTGTTGGGGCTGTTGGTTCTATCTGTTAGTGTGACCGTATCTTTAAATGGTTTGCATCAATCCAATCATGAGAATCTTAGCTTTCCAAAGATATATCACTGAAATACTCACTTAAACACAGGAACTGTGTTCATATCATAGCTGTGGACACACTGAATAGACCAACACACATACTGATGTGTGTTGGTCTACATGTGGCTTTGTATACTCCAGTCCAGCCCCAGTTTGGATTATTGCTGCTTATCCAGAATGTTTGGGCACTGGAAGCTGAGACCAGCAGGGTCTTCATGCTGGCCTGTGACCTTGGACCTCTGATGTAAGAATAGCCCTGACCTGCGACCCTGCAGAGTAGATGACAACCTAACTTGAACTGCGCGGAAACACTGCACCAAGATAGATGGTTGGTTGAAGTTGCACAGCTCTGAGAACTCATGCTACTGCTGCAGCTGAGGGCCCAGTGCCCTGCTTCAGAGCTCGTCAACAGCACGTGTTCAGGGGCAAGTGTCATTTGTCGTCATTGTCACTCTTGGTCTGACAAGGTACAACAGTACATCAGGCCAGCAGTGTTGCATGGACATTATACACGTGAGAAGTGCAGTGGTTGGTTGTTACCTGGAATTGGGATGACAGGGATGGTCTCATTGGCTACCACTCTGGGTGAACTGCTGTCTTCCACATAGAAATGAGCCGTCTGGAAGCAGCGCCTGACAGAAAGAAAGAGAGATTACATTTAACATTTTTACAGCCGCTTGACTTGAGCTTTGTTTAGCTCCTCTTCAGTTAAAAGATACACCTTCAAGCGGGCAGACCTGTTGTAATGGAAATGCATCAACTGATGGATCGAGTCAAACTGAACTCACCTTCTTCTCAGTCACACACGACTAATCATGTTCAGTCAAATACACGATCGAAGTATTGTTGCTGTAAATGTAACCTTTTCAACAAACCTAAACCTTCGAATTGAAACAAAGCGTTAGTTTGGCTCATATCTGATCTCTGAGGGACACACCTTCATAGGCCTGATCTCTCCAACTCTTGAACTCCTGAACCAGACCTCAGCTAGACAGAACAAAGACTTTCATCCACTCTGTGTACTGATAATCTTTGAGAGACAGAGATAGCAAGCATGTGTGGGCTTGTGTGTGTCTGGTCTGACTTAGGTCCACCTTGAGGGACATATTTCTAGAGCTGCAATGATTCATTGAATAAGAGATTATTAATTGATTACTAAATTAATTGCTTTGAGTAATTTTTCAGAATTCTATGATTTCAGCTTCTTAAATATTCTTAAATATTCTCTGGTTTCTTTACTCCTCTCTGACAGTAGACTGAATATGTGTGAGTTGTGGACAAAACAAAACATCTGAGGAACTTACCTTGAATACCGGGAAAAACTGATTGTCATTTTTCAGAATTTTCTTACATTTTATAGACCAAACAACTAATCAATTAATTGAAAAAATAATCAACTGACTATCAGTTGACTATGAAAACAGTTGTTAGTTGCAGCCCTATTTCAGATGAAAGACCAGGACAAAAGCCATGTCCCCAGTTGGAATCTGCTATTTTTTTCAATGGTTAGGGTTAGGTAAGGGCAGGGTTATGGTTAGGCAAATAGTGGTTCAGGTCTGGGTTAAGGTGAGTCTCCAGGAAATGAATGTAGGTCTATGTAATGTCCCCAAAAGTGACCTAAGTCAACACAGAGACATAGAGAATACAGTTATCATCATGGCAGTCAGCAGCTGATAGTCCTCCTCCCCTCAAAGTACATACAGATGGCAGAAATGGACTTTGAACTTCACTCACATGACGCACACACACAATTACGCATACAACACAAACACACACACACACACACTGCAGGCTTTTAAGCTTGTCAGAACTGAGACTTCTCATGGAGAACGTCACATTTACCTGCTGGTTTTACAGCAAAATGACTTGTCTATTTTCAAAGCATCATGTGCACTGTAGCAGACACACATACACACACAGAACGTGCCTCACTCCAAGTGTGTTTGAAGTCACATATGTAGAAGCTGTGGTGGAGGGAAGCCTTCAGGAGGAGACACATCAGTGTCACTGTCGTGTTTTTAGTCTGTGACAATTCACAAACGTGATGTTTTACATCAGAAGGCTTTGAAATGGAAATCTGCAGCAGGCTTTTAGAGACAAGTTGGAGGTAAAATACAGCAGAAAGAGGCAGAAGAGGCATCACATATCTTCTCTATTAAAAAAAAAAACACACTTAAAAAAGTGACAGCGAATCCAGAGAAAGAGAGCATGAAAGGAAGGTTACAATTGCAACAGTGACGTCCAACTGTCAGGCTTTTATAAGGTCGCAAACACTGCAGATAAGGTATGTTTCTATTAACAAAATAAACAGCCTGTCTGTGGATATTATTACTTGTGCACGTAATGACAAGAACTTTTTGTTACAATCTAAAATAACAAGTTACCCGGAGAACGAACCAGACTGAGAAGCAGTGTGGAAATTGACAAAATTAGCGTGTCTTGAAATATTACTTCTATTTTCTGAATCTCTTCCGAAATGTACTTCAGGAGGAAAACTTTATTTTGAAAATCTTCCAGCCTCATCAGCTGACCAGATGCTACAATAAACATGATGTATCCACTGCAATAACAAACAGTGTGTTGATTACACTTAATGGCTTCTGCATGTTCTTAAAACATAATCTCGTCATGATTAATAGAAATGAATGATAATCAGTTGGTACATATACAACCCTGAATAGCAATGCATGAAATAAATACTTTCCTCTTGGTGCTTAGATAAAAACAAGATGAGGTGCATCAATCATCTGTTTCAATTTCCTCACATCTAACCTCTGGGTTGTGTGAATAATGACTGTCTGATTGTCTGTCAGTAACAAGTAGCATGATGTTGTTATCGGGCTGCGAAACCTCTCGAGGAGAAGGTTGGCTTGACGTTTACCCTGTGTCTACACCTCAAACATCACATCAGCATTACGCTCGCATGATGACAGCATTGACCCCAAACTGAAGCCTCTGTTTATACTGGTTCCATCTTGTCCATGCATTTCAAAGCAAGCAAGTGGTCGCCATTCACTGCCATTAGCTGCAACCCTGTTTTCTGGTGAAACTCCAGGATTGTTTTGTGAACTGCAGATCTTCACCCACCCTCACATCGGCATAAGGGTGAGTACATATTGAGTGGACTATTATTCTGTGGTGGAATATCGCTTTAAGTTCAACCATGAAGTTGTTTAGTGGCAGTAAATGTACAGTTTGCATGAATATATTGTGCAGAAGAAGTTCAGAAAGTTGTGTGTTGCTTCCCAGCTGCTGGGTAAAGAGAGGGGAGAGTCTATGGATTACAAATGCTTTCTGGCTCAGGAGCACATTCTGCCTAGGTTTCAAAATGTAAATAAACACTGTGTATTTATTCACTGCCTTTTTTATTGGGTATCAACCTTGCATTTACACACGTATTTTCAGCTGCATAGATAAAAATGGGAGCATTTTTGTCACGTGAGAAGTGTGAATGAAAAACACGTCTGACTTGCTTGCGGTCGAGACACAGGGTGAGATGTACAGTGTCTGACTTTGACACAGGAGACCATTGCTGCCATTCTGCTGCTCTGTCACTGTTAGTTGCTGCTCACCACAAACTTCTCCCAACCTTAACCAGGTCATTTTAGTGGCCTAATCCTAACCAAAGTGGAGGATCAGAACATGCAATCGATGAATTTTGCCAACAATCATATCACTGTAGATTAGAAGTTTAGCAGGCATTACAACATGTCCCATGTTGTTTTGTCATGTTGAAGACTTGCTGGATGACAAACCAGGGTTCCACATTAACCGTGGCCTGATGGCCTCTGGCCAACAAAAAGTTACTCTGTGGCCACCAAATATGCCACATAGGAGGCCTCCTGTGGCCACAAAGTTTTAAAGCACATTCAAACACTCATCACATGGGCCCACTTCTCGAGTTGGGAACTTCAGACTTCAAAGTGAGTTTGGAAAAAACAAGGATGTTACTCGGGTAGGGAAGGCAGGGTGTATGCCGAGTCTATTTGTACCTGATTTGCTATCAGGGTAAATAACCTTTCTAAGTAATCCAGGTCCAGGTGTGAAGCTGGCAGCTGACGGTTACAACCTAATACTATTACAAATTCTATGTGAACAAAAAATTGATATGCAATACGTGAATTGATAAAAGATTAGCAACCAAACAGTTACTTTCATCCCCCATGTTCCTGGGTATATGATGATGCTGATGATCAACAACTTGGCAACTCATGTAACAAAATTTGGCTTGGCTTGCAAGTTGTTGTTCTGACTTGAGGGGGCATTCACATCAACTTTCCAAGTCAGGAACTAGTTTTTCCAATTGTTCAGACACAAAATGAATGCAGGATTATTCCCATACTGGATGCCTTCTCCAACGCAACGTTACAGTTCCACAAACATTCTGATTCCTTTTAGTTCAACATTCTACAAAAACATATTAGCTACCTACAAATATGTCAGAGCTACTGAGGTATGGGTTTAAGTAAACTGACTCAAACTGCTCATGTGCTCCTTACAGAAGAACAAAAAAACACATAAGTTGGACGGTGAAAAAATAAAACAGCACTGAAAATGTAGTAGTGAATGGAAGCATGGGCCATCAAAGGATGTAATGTACTGTGAGACGTGCTGTCAGTTTCTTCAACCAGCAGAAAAGTCAAGCTAGTTTTGCATTGGAAACACAACATCACAGTTCATGGCAAAAGTGGACAACACAGCGTCACAGTTAAAGGAAAACAGTGACATTTCCAACACCAGTCTCTTGAAGGGCACTGATTGTCCAAGTAATTGTCAAACTTACAGGTTGCAGTGTAAAATGTTGAAATCAGTCCATATAGTAATTAGAAATAGGAATAACTATCCATGATAATACAAAAACAGCATACAAACAACAAGTAGAACAAAACAAAAACATAAAAAACATCAAGAAGTCAAACATACAGATAATAGCTAATGCAGTTAGTGTCATAATTACAGTTCTGACCAAGTTAAGTTGTGTTAAATTGCCTTTTCTGTATTGTTTTTACATAATTTTACAAGATTTTCAAGTAAATATGACTGTAGAGGAGCACTGTATTACTGCCACCCACTATACAGTTACATTCTTCCATTCTACCGAAAAGATAAAAACCACGAATACAGAATCAAAAGAGTTGCTGAGGAAAAAATCAGTGTGTGTGTACTTCATGACCATAACATAAATTCCATCAGACATACAGAGACATTACTGAGGCTCTTAGCTCAGTCATCCCGTGGCTTCTTGAGAATTTTCATTTAACAGCAGCTGATGGAAGCAAACACTTTGCACTTGTTAGTGCATTTAAAATCAAAACACACCTTTGAGCTACACACTCCATTCAGACATGTGATTCAACAACTAAATGAAAGTAAACTCACTGACAGTGTAGTTAAGGACACCTTTATCCTTATTTACCATTCCTAGTGACAACAGTTACTCAACACCCACTGGAACTGTGTGTGTTTGTGGTGTGTGTGTGTGTGTGTGTGTGTGGTGGTGTGTGTGTGTGTGTGTGTGTGGCGCGCGCGCGCGCGCAGACCCTCCCTACCTGTATTTGATACAGAGCAGAGAGCAGAGAGCGTTCATCCTGGTGAACATGCAGAGGAGAGAGAACAGACGGACTGCCGCATGCTGCTGCTGCTCACATGAACTGAGAGACTGTGCACAGAGACAACACAGAGACACGCAGAGACGCAGGGACAGACGGAGGGAAGACAGAGGGAGGGAGGAGGGAGGGAGGAGGACGGCTTTCTTAACAAGGCATGAAGGGGGTTGTTCCCTCACACACACACACCCACAGGTCAATCCCAAGCCACTTCCTGGTGCGAGACAGCTGGTGTCATGATGCATTCAAGTCACGTGGGACAAAGTTGACAGAGTCATGCTGTGGTTCAGAGAAATTATTTACAAACGGAGAGGAAGTCAGTTCTGATCGTCTTTCTCACACTTGGGATTTGGGACCTGTGGGTCCTGAACTATTGCTCTTGAGTTTTGCAGAACTTAACTAAATATTGTTTTTCATGTTCCAACTACAAACCAACTACTATTTTTGATACCACGAGTGTTTTACTTAAAAAAAAAAGGGTTTTGCCTAAAAATACAGTATGAAACAAATGTCTTATCAAAGAATTAGTAAAATCACTTTTGGACAAAGCATTACAATTTTCTATTGTTTTTTAAATTTCTGTGATAAAGGCCAAGGATGGATATTTTATGTCACAATAAAATAATGTAGCTGCACTAAAAACATACAGCTAGTATAGCTTCAATGAACTAATATAGCTACAATAAAATAAAATAATATAGCTGCATGAAAATAATATAGCTAATATAGCTACAATGGACTAATATAACTACAATAATTAAAATAATAGAGCTGCAATAAAAATAGTTGTGTGTGCATTAGTAACACAAATAAAGCAGACATTTTAAGTAATGCAAAAGTTACTTTTCCTTGTAACTAATTACTTTTATATGCAGTAATTGGTAGAGTAATTCTGTTAATTTTGAGAGAAGTAACTAGTAACTATAATAAATTACAAAATTTCAGTAACTTGCCTAACACTGGTCTGCTGCCTGAAGTGTGAGGGGAGATGGAGAGACGTTGCGTTGCTGCCAGAGGAATGCTGACTGAGATTACAACATGTATGGAAATAAATGACAAAATAATAGATTTGTGTATATTTCTCACTTTCCACTTAATGGTCTGAATAACTTGAGAGGTTTGTCACCAGTCGCTTAATTCATATATTAACTGTTTTGGCAGTAAAAAGAGACCCATGGCTATACTGTAGGTAAGCAGTAGACCAAACCACTGTGAGGCATAATGAAGGGGAGCATGCGATCTTTCAAAACTTGAAAACACATTGTTTTGCATTTCTATGGCACAGGTGCTTTGTCACAATACCATATCTCATCAACTAACACTGACTGGACATCGACAGACAGCAGTGTTTATGTTTAAATTTTTTGATCACAATTATTGCATGTCATGTCCCAATTCCACACTTCTGGTAAAGGCTCACAAACCAGAGACTGAGTTTTAATATCACACTTGCATGTGGATGATCACAATCACCAACAAAGCATCAGCCTGGGAGCGCCCTGAGCTCTGAGATGTAGTGTGCCCCCCCTCCGTCCCGAAGTGAGCGACTGTAATTCATCATGCCTCATCAGCTGCACTCTGAAACACAGAGTTCTTTCCTTGCTGAAATGCTCCAATACAACCTCACATAGCTGTCTAATAAGTACACTGTGATAATATGCCTGTGATCCCTTGATGGTCCTCAGAGTTACTGCAGGGAAGCTGCCAAATTATTGTTTGACAATTAAAAAAATCAAGAAAACAAAAATACACATTAACATGAATCCAACACATTATTAGCAAAGATAAATCAGCCTATTCGTTACAAATGAAAAAAGGCCACCCATGAATCCTTGTGCAGTCATGTGAGCTAGCTAACCTGCTAAATCACTGTATGGCACCTATCCATAACAGTGAAATATTAAACTACATTTTATTGAAACATACTGACCACTCAGCTAGATTATTATACCAAGAGTACAGTCTTTGAGCCACAATGAATCATTTTGTAACATCACAAGCAAGAGACTCTGACAGACCCTCCACCTCAGAAACCACCAGCGGAAGCACAGACAGTGCAGCTAACATCGCCAATGCTATAACTGCTGCTGACTGCAGCTACGTGTGAGCACAAACAAAAGAAGAACCAAAAATATTCAATGCAATATATGTATTAGTGAGTCCCTGCTCCGTCTCTCTAACAGCTCAGGGGTCCATGGCCTGAAAAGTGTTAAAAAGACCTCTGCTAGAACATTAGGTCACTCAAAGATTAAGGCTGTATTTCTCTGTATTTCTGCTGCTACATTTATGCAGCAGATAACTCACTCTGTGCTCAAAAAGAACAAAAGTTCCTCCTCCCATTCCCGTGTGAAAAATGTTGCAATTAATGTAGTGAGAAACATAGTGCCCACAGGGTTTTATCTGTGAACACTCACCTTTATTGCTAAAGATGTTTGTGCAGCAGTAAATTACCTTGTATTTACAAATGCACGAGGGTATAAAGTCTTTCCTGAGTATATTTATGAGACATGACTTCAGGAGAGTTTGGGTTTCAACTAAGAAAAGAAAAGGATTAGATACTTCTCGTTAAATGTTTATATTTCAATTCACAAATGACCTTGTTGTTTGCAGTCAAACACTGTAAAAATGTGAATACTATCACACTACAGTAACAAAACATCATCCAACTCTCCTTCATCTGGAGATTCAAGGATTCAAAGACATTTATCATCATTATACAACACAGGCTTGTACAATGAAATTAGAGCTGCAGTTCCTTCATAATAATAAACACAAGTCCCAGATATGTTCAGAATGGAATAAGGTGAAAATATAAAACAAAATTATAGCTGCTGCGCAGCAATGGTCGGGGCCGGGCAATTTTAGGCAAAATTAGGCAATTCTGAGCAACAAGCAGAGTGTAGGAAGATGAAAAAAAAGGTGGCATTCTAATGTGCATTTTACATCAGTTGAGGCTTGAACTCACAATTTCTGGCACAAGAGACTCTGCATATTGACTGATGGCTAAGCCAAATAAACAGGGAAGAGAGACAAGGGATAACAGGGAAAAGTGTTGATAAAGAGTATTTATCTCTTCCCAAAACTCCCTGAATCATAATTATTTAAATCTTAGCAGTCTCTAATCCACATAGCATGATACCTGAACATAAGGCTTTCACATTTGAAAGTCCATCCTGCCTTAACTGAGGCTTGAACTCACGACTTCTGACACTGAAGTCCATCTTTTATCTCACTGAGCTAATTGGCAAGTGACAGGTCATGTGTGGCTTCACAAATTGACTAAGTCAAGGATCAGGGTGCCAGGCAGCAGCTATCCATGCCATGGAAAAGCAAATTTCAAAGTGAAAGTTCCAAAGCTGTAGCACATATGGTTGATTTGTTGTGAATTTTCAAAGTTTTGAAATTTAGAGGCTTGCTGTAGCGCCACCATCAGGACTATTGTCTTGTGTTTCCAGTTGAGGACATCTGGCATGGGACTGGACCTTTGTGAAAAGTTTGGGTAGATTTCTCATATGGAAATGTTGTACAAGTGAGGCTTGAACTCACAATCTTCAACACCAAGAACCATCCTCTATCTCACTGAGCTAATTGGCAAATGGAAACACCACTTGTAGCTTCACAAATTGACTAAGTCAGTCACCTGTGTGCAAGACAGCAGCTGTTAGTGTGTAAAGGCAGATTTCAAACGGCTGTCAAAAATTCAGTTATTGAGACAAAAATCCCAAAATACACAAATTGCATCTAGACAGCATGGAGATGTTGGTCATTAGTTTTTAACAATGATTTATTGGCTCCAAAAGTGAAAAACTGATGTTTAAAAATGCCATTTTTGCATTGACTCCAATTGTTCACATGAGAGTGAAATTCAAAATGCTGTAAAAAAAATTCAGTTTTTGAGATAAAATTCTGATATTTTCCAAACATCATCTACCATGACTCCAAAATTTTGTCATTTTTTTCATGAACATTGAAAATGTATTTAGCAAGAATTTGCAAGTATATGTTTACAATACTGTTTACAGTCAAACATTTTGATGCACTGTAGCCTCAATTTTTGATAAATCAAAAATCTGTGTGGATCGTTTGTGTAGGACAGTCTGAAGATGCTCTGTAGCAAGTTTGGTGCCAATTGAACAAAAATTGTGGGAGGAGATAGGATTAATAAGTTTTACAGTTTTTGAAAAAAACAGAGTGATGGACTTCATAATTTGCAATAGGTTTAAATGTACAAAAGTTTCTTCAGTATTGGGGCTATATTTTGGTGAAAGTTGTAAATCTGTAGCACATATGGTTGATTTGTTATGAATTTTCAAAATTTTGAACTTTAGAGGCTTGCTGTAGCGCCACCATCAGGACTATTGGCCTGTTTTTGCAGCTGAGGCAATCTGACATGGGACTGGACCTTTGTGCAAAGTTTGGTCATTTTTCGTGCATGGGAAGTAGGATTTCCTCGGAAGAAGAAAGAAAGAAAGAAAGAAAGAAGAAGAACATGCAGGATTACAATAGGGTCCTGGCAGCTTAGGCTGCCCGGCCCCTAATAAATACATAAAGTATACACATACATGTCTACATCCAGGAGATAATTCTGTAGTGCATTTTTTGAATTTGCATTAGGCTGAATGTAACACAGCAGCAGATGGTGATGATAATATGGTCGACATTTTCATGTAAAAAGTTCCACATCTAGGAAACACTGTCCATCAACTGTGACTGAGTTTGAGCACGAAGCATCATTGATGTAAAAACACAGAGTCCTCCTCCTGCTGGAGTCTTGTGTGTTGCGTCCTGTCACCTCGGACTGTGATCTGCTCTTCAGGTGCAACAGCTCGATCCAGGATGTTGTGGAGCAGGTCTCTCTGTCCAGACAAAACAGTCTCTGGTTTCCCGTTGTTTGTCCAGCCTGAGTCCCATTTCGCCCGTTTCATTTTCCTAACCAGACACGATCCAGGAGTAGTCTCAAATCCCAGCTGTAGGTAGCATGGCAGCTCAGTTGGTAGAGCATTTGCCCCCGTCTACAGAGGCTGTGAATCTTCTGCAGTGGCCGGGGGTTCGACTCCCACCTTCAACCCTTTGCTGCATGTCATTCCCCCATTGTCTCTCCCCCTTTCCTGTCATATCTTCTTCTGAATTAAAGGCATAAAAGCTCACACGTAGCTGCTCTTATCCAATCTCCTCCTCTCACCTGGGGCGGTCACCCACGGTGGTGCATCCAGCTGATCTGACCACATGTTCACAGATGCCGACTGCATTTGCTGATCATCTGATGTTCTGCTGCTCTTTAATTCAAACCACACATCTTCATGTTCCAATGCCTATGAGTGTATTTCTATCATAGATGATATGACTTGAGCACTGCATAATGTCCCCGGATATAAGTAATTAAGTAAGTAAAGCTTACTTTTGTGTAGCACCTCGTGTAGTGCTTTACATTGATAGAACACAGAATAGACTATTAAAAACCAGTATTAAAAATAGCAAAGACAAAAACAGCACAGGGATGAAAGTTAGAATCCACAGCAACAACAGATAATTGGGGCCAGAAACAAAACCAAATACAAAATACCAAACAGAGGTAACAGAGGAAAAAGCCAATAAAAGGCAATAAATATAATGGAGCAGTTATTCAGACAGCTTAACAAGAAGCCTGTCTGAATAAAATGTTTCAGCAGTGTCATAAAGACATCACAGGAGTCTGGGGATCACAGCAGTAAGGTACTAATATCAGGTGAGGTCCAACATGACTTCAACAACATTTACAGTGAATCCTATATTATGATGTAGGTAAACTTTCCTTTTTGTCCTCCAGGGAAATAAAGATTTATTGAACAGAATTGAATTGTTTTGTTAAGAAGCTTATATTTCCTCTTTCCCATAGGACCTGAATGCAGCAGGGCAACAGTTTGAGCAGCAAGGGCAGTACCAACTGCCACTGAAGGACCAATGGGAGCGCAGCGGGGGTGGAGTCTGTGTGGAACACAGGGTTGTGACCTGAGCTTTGCTCTACAATAGGATTAAATACCCCAACACACCCAGAGCACCTGCTGATGGGATGTGTGTATGCTTCTGCGTGTGTGCGTGTGTGTGTGTGTGTCTGTATGTGTGTGTGTGAGTGTGATAGATACGTACAGTTTCTCAACAGTGCATACCAGTGTTCTCAATAATAACTCTGGAAGCAAAAGTGGATTTGGTCAGTCTCACCGGAGATGAAAAAATGAAAAATACTCATAAAGGAAAAATAAAACAATAATCCTGTTAGACATAAGTCAGGCACCAAGTTTAATACTACATGATTATTGTGTCAGTTTTCCATACTATTATGTTCTGTCTTTGTTCACATGCCAACAATGATTTGTTACGTGTTTCAGATTTTAATAAAGGACTACACTGCTGGATTTATTTTTCCTTTATTGTGATGACAGACCTCTCCACAAGTTGATGCTACAGCGTCAATCAAACAAGAACTGACTAAAGTGAAAACCTTTTGAGCTACTGATCATAAAACCAGAAAGCTGCTGGAATAAAGGTTCTTAATTTGGTATGAACTGTTAGACCACACATACTAATATGTAATATTCTGCCAATAAATAATTTACAGTCACAAGTAAGTGTAAGTATGTAAGTAAATGTAAGACATATATTTTTGCCTATCAAAAATGAAGCCAACATGAAAGTGACAAAAACTGCAGTTCTTGAATGGCTACTTGACACCAAAAGCGAGTCAACAGACCCTTTGCTAAGTCCTGCCTCCAAACAGAAACTGTCCAATCAGAGGTTAGCAACTGTAATTAGGTGCTGGTAAGCTTTGCATGTCTCTCCATGTTGAAAGTGTGCAGGAGGCTCTGAGAGGAGCGATACTCTGCATTTCATGAGTCTGGATGGTGGCGTCTTTTTTGTCGTCTCTCAAAAACGTGAAAAACAAGAGCACACGTGTGGTGAATGGATTAAACTCTGTCTTAAGCTGCTCTAACATAAGCTGTAAACCTTAGCATGTCTGGCTAACTAATGCTAGCTTACTAGCTGCAGTAACTTTACCTCCAGACAAACATGTTAGATCCCACTGCATCTGCATTTGTTCTGTGGGGGTTTGAGGAGGAGGATGTGTGCTGATGCAGAATCAAAGTGGGTCTACGACGATGCATCTCTCTCTGGCTCACTGTCTCAGGTCTAAGCTGAGTTAGCTTAGCTCTTATCCCGGCTCTCTTCCTGTGGCGATTGCGATCCAGCTTGTCTGGCCGGGTGAGCAGTCTCAAGGTCTGCCGCACTAATCGAGTCCCTGCGGTTGTGTATTGTGTGTTTCTGTCATCTGTCATGTAGATATACCTGCTGTATTTCACCATCCAACCAGTGTTTGCTGAGATGTCAGCTAGCTTTAGCCTCAGTCTGTCAGCATTAACTTTATATCATGTACACAGCTGTTAGATAACTTTACATAAACACTTTCACAGGGTTCTTGTTTTAAAATGTGTCAGATGGAAACATTAAAAGATCAGCTCAAGATGAGTTAGCTTTAGTCTACATCAGCCAGCTACACGTATGAAATCTTTTTGTGAGTCATTATTTTAACCGACAAAATCCACCATCGTCAGCTAGAAATGAGGAATCACAGACTTCATGTTTCAACAATTACTTCCATTTTCGATGTTAAATCTGCCAGTTATCAGTTATCATTAAACTGCATAAATGTATCGCAAGAATGGAAAGTTTGGCAAGTCTAGCGACAGTAACTAAGGAGGGTGACGCTTAGTGAAGGGTCAATCTCCACAGAGCCCATATTAAAATGTCTTTACAGTAGGAATGAACATGTTTACAGCCTGGTTCAAAATAGAGTTTTGGTCACTATAACTTAATTTCTCATTCATGACTGTTCAGGGGCTGAATTTCTATATAAATTGTTAATTTCACATGTACTTGTGACAATAAAGGACTTATCTAATCTCTAAATCACCCGTTTTAAATATATTAAAAAGTTAATTAAAGGTGTGGCTGCTTTGAGTGACAGGAGAGTGGTGTCACAGATGGCAGGCCACTAGGTGGCCACATCATTTGGCCCACCTTAGTTCCACCCATGTTTCACCTCTTTGCCCATTTTTGGAGTTAGCTGAGTCAGGCACTGCCCAGAACCACCACACTGAGCTTCAGAAAGGCTCTTCAGAAGCCTATTAGTGATGTCATAGAGACTATGTCTATGTTTTATTCAGTCTGGGATAAATGCAAGCAAACTAGACTGCCAGGTTTGTACATCCAACCTAAAAGCTTGTGTCAAACTATCTGTTTGGTCTCTATCTGTTGCCCCTTGGTCATGTTATTCACCACTTTACCCCTGTGTCCTACCATTACTATGCCGATGATTCTCAATTGTATGTTTTGTTCAACCCTGAAAATCTCTGCACTGCTGCCTCACCACCATTAAGGACTGGAGGGCCTCCAATTTTCTGCAGGTGCAGATGAGACAGAAGTCCTGGTTATTGGGCCAGATCATATCTCACAATGTCACTCCCTACCTTGGTCCACTAGGAACTAACCTGAAACACTAAAAATCTAAAAATCTGGGAGCTGCTTTTGATCAATACCTCAGCTTCAATTAGCACATTAAGAATCTTGTCCAATCCTGTTATTTGAAAATCAGAAATATTGCTAAAATTAAACCAATGCCCCCCAAAAACATAGTCAAACTGTTAATCCACACCCTCATTTCCTCCCGCTTAGATTACTGTAACTCACTATTCACTTGCCAAAATGATGCAGCAGTTGCCCGTCTACAGTTTGTTCAGAGCACAGCAGCAAGACTCCTCACAAACACATCACTCTGGTCCTCACAAAACTACACTGGCTCCCCATCCAGTACAGAATTCAATTTAAGATCCCACTGATCACTTTCAAGTCCCTTTGTGGTCCAGCTCCACCTTACATTTCAGAACTGTTAACCCCTTATGCTGCCCCAAGCCCTCTCTGGTCACAGACTCAGATTTTGTTAAAAGTGCCAAGGCCCAGACTAAAAACAAAGGGAGACTATGCTTTTACTGTTTTGGCTCCAACATTATAGAACAAACTCAAGCAGATGAATCAGTACCCCAGTTTAAAAAGTGCAGACTAGTATTTTTATAAAATTTTATGGAAATGTTTATGTAAATTCTACATATATTTAAATATATTTAGGGTGGGAAAAACATATCTGCATCACTCAAACATTAACACCTTTCCAACAGTGTAATGAGTCAGTGCCGGACCCCAATGCAAGATTATCAAACCAGGCTCTGGTCCCCACAATCAGATGTAATACAAGAGTAATGTCAGTAATGGATAAGAGAAGTGAAAGCATGCAGCTTTAAAACAACCAGCAACTGTGAAATGCACCGCACAGATGAAGGAAAACAGACAGCTGTGATACAGAAGAGGAGTCAGCAAGACTAAGATAGTGACAGACAGAATCTGGTGTTGGAGCACCATAACAGATGAAAACATAATCAGTGACAGCACACCTTCACACACAGAAAAACTAAGCGGTGACAGTGCACCATAACACAGGAGTATCTAACAGGTACTGGTGCACCTGCACACAGACGAGAATATAATCTGTGACGGTGCACTTTTACATTGAGCCATTAGTATGAAGAAAAAACACAAGCGTGTAGGATGGTTATTAGTCAGATAAATAATAAATAAGTTCTACTTAATTCATATGTGCACTCTCCTTAATACATCCATGGGAACAACTCGTACTTGCTATTGTGTCTTTCAGAAACTTTCTGAAAGAAAACTATTTGTGGAAGCTTTGCTTTTTCTTTCTCAGCCGCCTCTTTCAATTTTCGCCTCCGAAACCAGCTTTTGTGTTTGTACTCCAGAGCTTGTTTCTTAGTTACTTGCTGTCTTGACCTTTCACTCACTAACTTTTCTTTGTTTACTTTCCCTTGCAGTAGTATTGGACATGTCCATAATTGCAATAAGCCAGAATTCTGCAGGGGCACACTTTATACATTTTTGAATATCAGACTGCCCATTAATCCTTATTTACACTGAACTTAAAAAAACACGACATAGAGGACTATATGTTTGTATATGTAAAACTTATTTTGTGTTATTGTAATGTTGTTTATTTGGTAAATGACTTCAAGTTTGTGACACTATGAAGTGTCTTGATTGATGGAACGCTATAAAAAACAACCGTGCAGCCAAATACATACGAGTGATTTACTTTGTCCATGCACTTTTAAAATGATAGTGGCAAATTACATAAGAATCTGGGCTTGCCTCTGCAAAACGAATTATTGGAGGCTTGTGCATGCAGGCCCTGATTGGTTGTGGGCCCTGATGCATCTGCATTAACTGCATTTGTGGTTGTTGCACCGCCGCACCCTAAGCCTATGCACAAATTCTTTTGATGAAGTGCTTCCCCCACTCTGACATCTTTCACATATGTTGCCTATATGCCAGGTAACGGCTTGTTCACACTACATGCTGGGGCAGTGCATGACGGCACCATCGTTGATCTGCTGCGGCTCGTGCGTGCTGTGGTGTCCATACAGGCTGTGTTTCTGCTGCGAGGCAGCAGCTGAAAGTTCTGTCTTTCTACATAGAGTTTGCAAAAGAGTTTGCACGTATGCCATCCAAGCAAGCGTGTGTTGGCAAGACAGTAAGCGGAGGTAAAAGAGAGTGAAAATCAATGCTTCACTAACACTGCAATTGAACTCTTAAGAAAAGAAGTGCACATCAGGAGGACAATATTTAAAGTGTTTAAAATGAAGTGGGCCACAGTGAACCGGGTACTAGTCCTAGTGGCTACTTAAAAAGCACCAGTGAAGTATTCACTAAAAATACTAGCACCCAGCGGTGCAAAACGGTGTACTTGGAGAGCTCAATATTTTCCGAGGTGGTTTCGTGGTCTGAAAAGTTTGATGAACATTGCTCTAGATGAATCATGGTGTGAGCAGCGCCTGACACACATGTGAGTCATGCTGCTCAAGTGAACTGAGTGGACGGTCTAACAGGTTAATATGGGCGCTGAAATGAAAACCAGCAGGTGACACCACGTACATGTGCTGCTCCAGCGTGTCATGTGAACAAGCTGTAAAACAGTGTGTTGGTAGTGAAATCCCCTGTATTGTGTTATGTGCTGCTGCAGCATAATAAACAGCACTCTGCTGCTGAAGACGAGGCCTTTCTCAATCATCTCAGTGATCAAATGATCCTCCAGTTATGACATTCAGGTTAATGAACATTAGATTTGGTCATTGTGAGACAATGCTGGTTTGGTGTGGCTGGTTCTTTCATGCAAGTCTAATACAGTCTGACAAACTGAACCAGGGTCAGCTCACCATGAGGTTTCTCCAGGAAAATACACTCTTTCTACAGGGAAAAATGTGTCTGTATATGAACAAAAGAAAAGTGTAACTCCTCACTAGTTTTGTTGCCAACCCAAAAAGCTAAATTAATAACTTCCATTTCAAAGAAATCTCATCTGTGGGACATTCACATCATATCTGGACTTGGTTTTGTCTCTGCCTTAAATGGAAATTATTTCTAAAAAGATAAATGTAGTTCATTCTTGGCTGTGATTTGAATACCTAAAAAGCTTATTAACTGAGCTAAATATTATCTGGAAAACTTGTTCTCTCTCTGTAATAGACACCTTTGAGGTTTCAGGTAATACACTTTGTATTTTTTTTATCATTTCATTAAGCTGAACACAACAAAAGATCTGGCGTCCTCCGACACCAGCACTCAGAGGACAGATTCACACTAAACGACTCCCAGGACCAGCCTGCCATGGAGCTGTACAGGAGGTCTACACAACAGGACTGACTCAGCATTATGTGCACATCTCCACCTCCTGCAGACACTGTGTGAGAACAATGTTGCAGGAACACATTCCCCAGTTTATAAGCACCTGTACCCTCATGTCACCACCAGCTCAACAATACTACACTCTTACAAATAAGGTTTACAAAAGGGTTCTTCCTGACAGACTGAGGTTCTACCCAGAACCATTTGTATCTGAAGAAGCCTTTTTCACAAAGATAAGGTTCTTTGTGAGAATCAGGGTTCCTTTTTTTTTAATCAAAAGAACGCTTTTTGGAAGAAAGAGTTGTGCAAAGATTGTTGATATCCTCTTTTGTCAAGAGATCTTTGTACCATAAAATAAAAAGGTTGTCAGTAGAACTTCCTGGGTGGGTTCTAGATAAAACACTTGAAATATAAAAAAGTTCTCAGTAGAAGCCCCTGAGTGGTTTCTAGATAAAACCCTTGGAATATAAAAGGGTTCTCAGTAGAAACCTTGAGCATGTTCTGGATAAAACCTCTGGAAAATTAATGGGGTGAAATAAAAGGGGTCTCGGTAGAGACCCTGGGTGGGTTCTGGATAAAACCCTTGGAATATAAAAAAGGTTCTGGATAGAACCCCCTGGGTGGGTTCTGGTTAAAACCCATAAGATATAAAAAGGTTCTCAGTAGAACCCTCTGAGTGATTTCTAGATAAAACCCTTAGAATATGAAAGGGTTGGTAGAAATCCCTGAGCAATTTCTGTTAGCACCAAGAAAGTGAAAAGGTTCTGTACAGAACACCTAGAGAGGGTTCTGAGTGGAACCATTACACCATCTGAGGGTTCTCTGTAGAACCTCTCATAGGCGGTTCTTGGAGAAACCTTTCACCAGTGGTTCTAGTTATAACCGTTTATAATGGGTTCTGAGTAGAACTCTCTGAAACCATCCCATGTTGAACCGTTATAAAAGGTTCTTCCAGGAACCAAAAAAGGTTCTCCTATAGGGACAAGCTAGAGAACCCTTGAGTTCAAGTCAGCGCCTTTATTTCTTGAATTTAAGTTGATGGTACTGTTGTACTCACCTCCAGTAGGCAAGCACAGCCAACAGAACCAGGAGGCAGAGGAACGTCAGAGCTGAGACCACCACCAGAGGAACCAGCCACTCCACACGGCCCAGCCCCGCCCCCGCCCCAGGCCTGGCCTGGTGGGTCAGGTTGGTCACAGCACTGGGACGGTCTGGAAGAAAAAGAGGGAGAAATGAACGAAGGAAAGAAATGAAGCCCACAGACCACAGGAGGGAGACAGACTGAGGATCTGACTGAGGAGAAGACATTAGTGACAGATGCTGTTGAGTAGAGACGAGTTAAAGAGCAAAATCTGATTCTTACTGAGAAAATCAGGACTGGATTAGAGTGAAAGTAATAATGAAGTAACAAGAGAAAAGAAGGCAAGCAGGAATGACAGGGTTAGTCTTAATAAGAGCCTGGATTATACATGATCAATGTTCAGTCTTTGTATTTGCCTACATATTACAGGACAAACACATGACAGCCTCCACCCCTTATCTCTCATCGTAAAACCAATTATATTAAGTCAGAAAGGTTAACATAAGCCCTTCTTCTTAACACTGAACACCACCGATCAAGAGTTGGGATCAACTGAAACAACATAAAATGACCTCTGAGTGCACAAGCAGCATAGTATGGAAGACCATTTCTGCCAAGGTGGTGAAAAAAAATCTTACAATGACTTTAGTATCTCAAAATAATGAGTTAGCATGTCAAATTAATACTTAGTATCTCAAAATAATGAGTTAGCATGTCAAATTAATGAGTTAGTATGTCAGATTAAAGAGTTAATGTGTCAAAATAATATGTTAGTATCTCAAAAAAACCTTAGTCATTATTTTGATTAAGTTTCTAACTATAATGACTTACAGGATCACATTAGCAGAAATGTGTTTCCATAAAAAACCTTTAACATCTGCAAAGACTTGACAATATATGTAACACAAAACTTAAAGAATAACTTTGGTATTTTTCAACCTGGGCCCTATTTCCCCATGTGTATGTGTGTGTATGATTGATAAGTACAACTCATTTTAAAATTGGTTCAGTATTGAGGGAGGCGGATGCAACCGGCAGCTGCAAAACAAGGTATAAACGGTAGATATGAGGGCAAATACGTCCCGTAAAAGTTTGTACATTAAAAGTGCTTTTTTTCACCACAGACCGGCTCAGATCACCAGTGTAATCTCTGTCAACAGCATGCTTCACTTACTGCTTCCTGTGTGTGACGACATCTCGCGGGATCTTTGTTTGTTGCCAAAGAAAAACAGAGGAGTCATGCTGAGAGCCGGTCAGAGCGGAGTTAGCTGTCCCGGAGTTCAGTTGAAAGTTTTACTGCAACTATTGAAAACAATGGTTCATGTTTGTGCTTAGCTGAATTGCAAGAACAGGATGTCGCGCAACACCCCGTACAGCTTTCATAGGCTGCCTTTGTCGGATGGCGAGATGCTGAAGTTGTGGCTAATTGTGCTACACTGGATGCTAACACTCCTGTCCAGACACTGCGCCTTGCAGACCATCAGGTCTGCAGTACACACTTTTCCCAAGATGACTACTGCCAGCCCAAGAAGAGAAGACATCCAATCCTGAAACACTTCACCAAACACACCTCAAGAAAACAGCTGTCCCACTCACTGCAATGACGACATTCTTCAACAAGCAAAGATCCTGCGAGATGTCATCACAGAGTGAACAGTAAGAGAGACGCTTTGCATGCTGTTGACAGAGATTACACTGGTGATCTGAGCCGGACTGTGGTGAAAAAAAGCACTTTTAATGCACAAACTTTTACGGGATGTATTTGCCCTCATATCTACCGTTATAACTCATTTCACGGCTGCCGGCTGCATCCGCCTCCCTCAATACTGAACCAATTTTAAAATGAGTTGTACCTATCATCATACACACACATACACATGGGGAAATAGGGCCCAGATTGAAAAATGCCGAAATTATCCTTTAAGTACAACTCTTATAAAGTCCCTAAACTTAAATGCTGTTTCCTTTTACTGCTGCTGTTTTTTTGAAGGAGCTGGAATTTCAGCACAAAGTGAGAACAACCACACACAGTGTGTGCGTCCACAAGCTGGAGAGTGACACTAGCGTGACAAGACTTCTGACAGCCCTTAAAATATATGAAACTGCAAAGGGCAGCTGTACACATTACAAAATAGAAAATTGCTTTTAGGGTACACTTAAATGTCACCATAAGAACAAAATGAAAATTATGTCCCTTCCTCTTTAAAGAAACAGTCTGACATTTTAGGAAATGTCTTTTGACAGATTTGGAAGGATGGAGCTGAGCTGACAGTGTCCAGTCCCTACTCCCAACCCTGTCTCCTTGAAATAATGCTTTTATATTACTAAATTATTTTCCTGATTACAAGCCTCGTGGTCACTACATAATTCCAGTCTGGATTATGTTCACAGACAACATTTCTTTGAAACAATACATTTATATAACATGCTGGATGACAAGGAGGTGGTTGAGGTGAGCGGTGCAGAACTTTAAACCACAGTCCGGGGTTCACATCCAGACCCCTGCAACTAAAACACTTTGGTTAAGGTAAGGACATATCATGCTTTTGGCTTGGTTTAGGCAATAATTGCACTTTGGGTAGACTTCATTATACTATCAGAAAATATGATTCTTTTTGCATTCTTTTGGCATTTCTCTTGAATTGTGTTTGCTGTTACAAATTATTTGTATACAAACCTAATTTCTAGGAGACAGGTCTGCAATTCCATACTTAAAGGGACAGATCACCACAAAATCAAAAATACATATTTTCCACCTGGCCTGTAGTGCTATTTTTCCATCCATACTATTTTATTGTGAGTTGCACAGTTTGGGAGATACTGGTCATAGAGATGTCTGCCTTCTCTCCAATATAATGGAACCAAATGAAACTCAGGAGGAACTGAAACTGAAACTGAACTGAACCTACTCACAACAAGGTCTGTGGATTATCTAGTCTGCAGGTGATTCCAAATGTATTTCCTATTGTGTTTTGTGGCTCTTTGAGCACCACAAGCCAAGTGCCATCTAGTTCCATTATACTGGAGTGAGGGCAGATATTTCTATGGCCGATATCTCCAAGAACAGACTAAATTGCCATTTTCTTTCACTTCATTTATTCAGCCTGACTGTGAGTGTGTATTTTTTGTTTTGTTTTGACCAAACCAATCAGTGTGTTGTCTTTAATGGACTCTGTGGTAGCTTCTGCCAGGGTAGTAGGGCTTTTTTAGCAACTTTATTTCCAAAAATTACACAATGTTGTAGTGGACTATATTATACTGCCAGGTGTTCCTAATGATTTGCTAACAAGATTTCCAATCATGCAGTTCAGTACAAACAGTAGGCAATTTGAAGTCCCCCCACCCACCCCGTTAACCTGCCAGCCTCCTCACCATCCCCTGGTAGCAGAGAGAGTGAAATTTAGTTGAATATGTTAGTCTAGTCTGCCTGACTCATTGATCCTTTATCTGACTGAGGTATGTGGCCCCGACCATGGCTCTGAAATATCAGCAATCTAAAAGTCATGGAGCTGTCTGTGGTGCTGAAGCTGCAGACACAGTTGTAATTGTGCCCTGCTGTTAGATTCTTCTTGGATCTGTGATAGTTGCTCAGGCTCATTCATTAGTCATTTGCTAATCACCGATGAAGGAAACAAACCAGGTCCATCCCCCCTGTTAAAACTGAACAAATTGCCAAGAGTACAACACCAATGCAAACTACAACTACAAGGATGTGATTGGTCCATTGTCTCTCAAAGCAGCAGTGAGCACAAAGCCAGCCCTATCAACTAAACCACTAAACAATCCACTGAATCAGGCTTTGTTCACATTGGAGAACTGACAACATCAAATCTTCTGACAAATGTTCATACACATACTGACTTCACCTGCTGCTGCACTGTGAAAAATGTATTTCAGTACTTTTTTGTGGATTATAACAACTTAAAATTACATTTTGTTTCTTTAAGCTGCTCTTCTTATGTCACTAAATATGAATCAGTTAGGTGTCTCTGAGCACTGTGCACCTGACATCCACGTCTTTTTTTCTTGGTGACTCAGAAAGGTCTTCTATAAGACATAATTGTATTTTGTAATCAAACAGTGTATTAAGTTATATATAAAATGATCAAACTGAATTGGTTAAATTGCGTTAAGTTGTGGTAAACTCAGGCTGTTAGCAATTATATTAGTTATATTTGAAATAACACACTATGGTTACTACAAAAAAACCCTGTATTTTACTTTTGGTAAAGCAAATAATTGAGTTGAAAAGTTGGAAACTTTTAAGTTGACTTCCCTTAAATTTTAGTTGCATGAATGCAAATCAGATTATTAAATACATCTGACCTCATTTGATTTGAAAAAATGTAATTCATTTGTTTTTGTTTTTTTTTAAGCTGACCCAACAATGCTTTTTTTACAGTGTGTATACCACTGTTCAAGAATACAATTCACAAAGAAAATGAGGAGCTAAAAGCTAACAGCTGGAAAAAAATCAAACAAACTGTGGATGGTGGTGAGACAGAAAAATCTGAAATCTTTAGAAAACCTTTTTGCTTCCTTCATGGCAGAATTCCACGTTTGACATGAGCAGAAGCGTTCCAAAGTTTGACTGACATCTGTTGGAACATGTCTCATTTCATTTCCTGTTCATGTCCATGTTGCTGTCCACTACACAGTGTCCACTTTATACAGTGAGGAACTGGGACACAGCTTATGTGTTAAACACATCCTGAACATCCACATCTTTTCCAGATTTTATTATTATATTTTGTGATCAAATAATGTATTATGTTACATCAGGCTCACATGAAGTTCTTCTAACATTAACAGTTATATTAATTATATTTGAAATTACACACTAAGGTTACTCTTCCTGAAACCACACTATCATGTTGTTAAAAAGCTGAAAAATTTTTACTTTTGGGTACAACAAATAACTGAGTTGGAAATTTGGAAACTTTTAAGTTGACTTCCCTTAAATTTAAGTTGCATTAATGCAAACTGTTGATTTGAAAGCAATCAGATTATCAGCTTATAAGTATGTACATCTGACTTTAAGCAATTGTGTTCATTTGAAAATTAAATTCTTTTGTTTGTTACCAATTGTAGTAATTTTTTAAAGTTGATCCAACAATTCTCTTTTTTCAGTGTGCACACTACTGTTCAACAATACAATTCACAAAGGAAATGAGGAGCTAAAAGCTAACAGCTAGAAAAAATCAAAGAAATTGTGGATTCTGCTGAGACAGGCCCTGAAAAGTCTGAAATATTGGAAAAAAAAACAAAGATTTGACATCAGCAAAATCGTTCCAAAGTTTGATTGACATCTGTTGGAACATGTCTCATTTCATTTCCTGTTCATGTTCATGTTGCTGTCCAGTATTAGAGTTTGTATAGAGTGTGGAACTGGGACACAGCTTATTCTCTAAGCTCAGCTAAACACATCCTGGACCTACTGTATCTCTGAGCGAGATGATAAAACAGATCAATATCTCCTGCTGGGTAAGACAGCAAACAAGCAAATTTGTTCCTTTAACTTAATCTGACTGAAAACCCGGAAGAATACAAACCATTAAATAAATGAAAATGAATACAGATCAGCACAGGCCAGTCCCCAGCTGACTGTGTCCCTGCACTGAGATCTGACATCTGCACACTTACTGAGCAAGAGCAGCCAGATAACTGTATCACAAACACACACACACACACACACACACACACACACAACTCTGGATAATTTGAGCCATTTGTTAAATCCAATTCGCGTTTTGCTCCCTTAATCACCACCAACACCACCACCACCACCTACCCAGTTCAGCTGCTGCAGCCGTGACGTTGCTGGAGCTGATGCCGGCCCCCATGGCCTTCAGTCTGCAGCCTCGCCTGGAGCCGAATGCTACATTAGGCCGGGCCCCTGCACTGCACCACAGCTGGCTCGCATCGCCACTAACTCTGCATCTCCTTCCCCTTTACATCCTCACACACACACTCGGAGTGTACACAGAGAGAGCCAGAGATGCTGCCCGCCTCTGTCCCCTTCTCTTTTCCTTCTGCTTTTCTCTTACGATTACGGCCGTCTGCCAAAAATAAATAAATAAATAAATAAACCCTCGCCGGCAGCACGCAAACACAAACACACACACAAACATCCAGGGCCAGTCAGTAATGTGCAGTGAGATGCATACAGTACAGGCACTAACACGGTGAACACACACCATACACACACATGTAACTATAAATGGAGCAGAGGCTTTTTTTCCCTTCCCTGCAGCTGAGTCTAGCCTGCGAGCCTCATCTCCTCTCACCACGTCTGAAAGTAGGCCAGCACTCAGATCAGAGCAAAAAGAGAGGGAGAGGGAGAGAGGAGGGGAGGCAGAGGGAGGATCATGAGGGGCTGCTGGAGGAAGGACAGCGAGGGAGGGGGCAGTCAGTCAGTCAGTCACTTCCACAGGCGGCTCAATCAGGGTCCCCACTGTGTGGCCCCAATAAAACTGCACGTCTTTTACCTCGACTCTCCACCATCACACCACTGCTACAACATTACTAAAAGCATATAAACACTGTAAAAATCAGACTGGAATTTAGTGGAATCAACTAATCTTTCAATTTTCAGAACATTTCAGAACTTAGAAACATGACTTTATCTAACTTATCTAACTAATCTTTTGACTTGAAATGATGAGTTGAATGAATTTACTGTATCTAGTTCAACCAACTAAAGAAAAAAAATCTAAATAAACACATTCAGCATATTACTTCCCAACATGCATTGTTTGACAGTTAGAAACCAGAGGTGGCAAAAGTCTTTTTCGTCTCGCTACATCTATTTTGTCTTTTTCATCTTGTTACATGTTGTTACGTCTTGTTACATCATTTTCGTCTTATTACATCTTTTTTGTCTGATTACATCATTTTTGTCTTGTTATGTCTTTTTGGTCTTATTATATCTTTTTCATCTTCTAATGTGTTGCTACATCTTATGTCTTTTTTTGTCTTGTTATGTAAGTTCCATATTTTTTGTCTTGTTCCGTCTTGTTCAGTCTTTTATGTCTTGTTATGTATTTTTTGTCTTGTTACATCTTTTACATCTTGTTCTGTTTGTCATGTGTGATGTGCATTGATGGATACACCACGGAATCTTATTTTCTGTGTGTTATTGTTCTGTCCTATTTAGGCTGAAATCAGTCTTAATGTTGGGAAGATGATGCACAATGATGCAAAATAAAAATCAATAATCAATAATTCCCCTCAAATGCATTAAAACTAAAGTGACAAACCTGTTTTTAAAATGTAGGGATTGGAAAGTACAGATATTTGTGCTCAAATGTAGGCAGTAAAAGTAACTAAGTACATTTACTTAGTACAATTTTGAGGCATTTGTATCTTACTTGAGTATTTTCATTGTATGCTACGATATGCTTACACTCAACTACATTTTGGAAGTCAATATTGTGCATCTTACTCCACCACATTTGTTTGATAAATTTAGTCACTAGTTATGTTGCAGATTCTGATAAATTACATCAAAATATAAAACAATAAAACATGATGTATCATTATAGAAAACCAGCTGCAACATGAAAGGGATCAACATACTAATGCATCACTAATTATAATCCAGTAATATAATACATACGGTTCTAAAATGGGCCTTCATGAGTACTTTAGTATAGTATATTTATATAACCTTAATAAAAGTATATTTAAATGCGAATACTTTTGTACTTTTACTTAAGTAGGATTTTGAATGTAGGGCTTTTACTCATTAAACTGTGCTTTTACTATTTTAAAGACTTCTTTCACCACTCTATATTATATTATTGAATTATTATTGCAGATGGACTCATATCATCAGCATTTTAATGTTATTTGTAGGTGTAGGTCTGATCGAGCATTGACTTTATGAGCTGATAATTATATGTTGTAAGTAACATCTTAATCTGAAAAGTAACCACCAAGTCAGCTGTCAGATGAGTGTAGTGGAATAATGTTCAAGTACTGTACCATAAATATAACCATCTGTTATAACTGTATGAGGCTCTGTGCTACTTCCTGCTTGATTTGCCTGTGTGGTCTTTTAGCACGTGGTTAAACAGAAGGTTATAAGAGACATTTTAGTTGCACTGACTTTCATTCTTACACCATGGTGCTTTGTTTAAACTGCCTGTGCATCTGACTGCTCATGTTGTTAATTCTGGTGCACCTGGGTGTACGTCACAGCTGGGTCAAGCAGATTCAACATGTCCTCATGAGCCCTCATGATAATAACATGAAAAATGTTTACAAATTTCATGGTAAACAGGTGGCAGCTACCAAGTAATGTATTTGAAATTTCTGAGAAATTACCCCAAAATTTCATGGTTAACTATGTGCTAATAAGAAAGTAGCATTTTCATGTAGTTGATTGTAATTACAAAGCAACATATTTGAAATTTCTGTGAATCCACCCGCAAATTACCCCCAGATGTCATGGTTATAATTCACAATTGTCATTTTTATTTCACATATCTTTGAAATTAACAGCAAATTTACTCAAAATTTCATTGTAAATATGTGATAATTAGCAAGTATCATAACTGAAATTTCTTAGAAATGATCCCCAAATTTATTGAAAATTACCAAAACATTATTTAAGAATTACATTTCCAGTAAAGTAATGCAAAGTTAACTGCCCAGCCATACAAATGATTCATGCAAGTCTGCTGATAATTATCAAGTAATTCTTTGAAATATCCTGTTAATTATAACCAAATTAATTATATGATTATATTCTTTTTCCCAATTAGCAGTCGATGACTGTGGCTAATTTCAAAGAAAGTTCAAATATTCAATTATTACATTCTTAGTATGAAATCTGGGGATAATTTGCAGGTAAATTCAGAGAAATTTCGAACATGACTTGGTCATTACTGTCTATTTACCATGAAATTATGAGATAATGAGAAATGTAAAATGTTTGATCTCAATTAAAGGAAAGAAAACCAAAATACTGAAACAATCCAGATTTTGAAAAAATAAAAAATAACATTAACACATCTAGTTTATGGATTTAATCTTCTCTCAGACCTGATCTGGCTCTACTCATCATTCTGCTCTAGGGAGAAAAAACACTATAACTGGTTTGTATTTCTTTGAACCAATCACAATCATTTTGGGCCAGGATGCAGTAACGATGCAAAATAGAATCGGGGGTAACTTGTTTAGAAGGAAATGGATGAAATCCCACAAAAGAAAAGGTAACGGCTGCTAGCTTGTTTATGCTCCATTAGCGAGCGGCCACTTTCAGCGTGTAGATTGTAGCTCAGAGGTTGTTTTTGTTTCCTGTAGGATTCAGTAAGTCTGAATCCTTAGTATGAAACCAACAGCAGGCTAAGTGAGGTGTGTGTGATTTCTGAGGAAATATGTAATATTTATGCAAGCACTGTAAACGACACCAGCATAATATCCCACAATGCAATGCAGTAGAGACAAAAACAACAACTACATAAAAAACAAGGCGAACAGTGACTGAGACAGCTCTGACCGCAATGTCAATAACGCTCCTATTTAAATGAGAGCAATGTTGTCTTCAAAAGGGAAGGTGTTTACTGTCTTCACGAGACGAGATGAATGCCCCCCATCTGTGGTATTCACAAAACTATCTCAAAGCTCCACGTTATGTTCACAATTTCCATTTGACAGCAGCATAGGTTTCACTTTGCTCGGTATAATATAATTTTTAAATTTGTTACTGTTGGCACAGCTTACCATGGTTGCGTGTCCCCAGCCGGCAAGGAGGACTCTCAGGAAGTGATGTGACGCATCACATAGTGCTGTTTATTTTCAAAGTAGGACTATGTTCAACTACAGTGCTCATTTCGGGTATATAGTGCACAGTAGGTGATTTTAGATGCTGTGTATGTATTTATTGCTGTAAGCTGGCACATACTTGCCAATCTTGGGATCTCAAAAATAGGGAGGCTTTCTAAATCAAAGTAGGATCGAGGAACGGGTTTATTTTGTTGGCAACAGTGAAAATTCAGGCTAAAGACATGGTATAAATGACATTTTGGTAGACAACTTGGTATATCACGGCTTTAGGAGACTTGGATTACACCAGATGAGCAGTATGGAGGCATTGTACATTTTTATTCTGTTATTTTTTATGTTGGAAAACTGCTCACTGTCCACTTTCATTGTTTGGGAGATTCTGCAACACTTTCCTGTGAAACTCCAGCAGTGTTTTGCATCAAAATAAACCCGACCTTCACTCAGCATGAGAGTGAGTAGATAATGACTGAATTTTCATTTTTGGGTGAACTATACCTTTATGAATAACTGGATTCAGCGAACATAGCAGATCTTTTCCATGACGCAATGTATTATGTACATGAAACAACATTTGATGTAGCTCTACTGTTGCCAAAAGAAACAGTAAACTTTTAGAGGTTGTGGTAACGAAAAGGAAAAAAGTGTGTGTCATAAATTGAAGGAACTGTTACCCTGGGGAAGAAACCGGGAGAGGGCAAAGAAAAATGTGCCTCCCCCGTGAAAATCAAGAGGGTTAGCAGTGTGAGCTAGCATCAATTGTAGGTAACAGTCATATCTTAATCTCTTTGCAAAGCTAGCCTGCTAGCCTCTTTCCTAGGTGGCTAACACTTTAGCTGACTCTTCTCAGCCCACAGCTCTGAGTTTTGGAGCAGAGATAACTGTGATTAAGTGAAAATGTGTTGGATCAACATGATGTGAACTATAAGCAATAAGATTCACACAGCAGGCCTGAATACAGTCTCTCAATAAACTTTTTATGAGTTGTATTTAGTTATTACACACACTCACAGGATAAACCTCCATAAAGTTGATGTACAAAATGGAGCCAGACACATTTAGGATTAGTTAAAGTGCCTGTGGCTTGAAAACTGGGATTTGTAGTTGCTTGTAGCTTACAGGCTAAAGATTGATGCTATCTAAAGTACTGAAAAGCATGCACTCAGCATAAAAACACTCCCCACAACAGAATACAGTTACCACTTTCTCAAACTTGTGCAACAACTTTTAAGTTTTTGCCCTTGAGTCCCTCACGCTCAAACAGAATAAAATTTGCCAAATGTGCTTTGACAAAGAGATTGAGAAAGCCATTTCCAAGGAATATCAGAAGATTGCTTTTGTTCATAATAATGTCTGGTCTTGCGCTTAGACTGTTTCAAAGCACTTGAAATTGAATTGATGTCCCATGGTGTTAGCTTGGCTAATGCAGTGCCCTGCTGAAAGTCTTGGCTGGAGGAGGGGAGGAGGAGGAGGAGGGGTGGAAGCATTAGGTCGTCTCTCAGCTCCTGCTGGATCTCCGTTAACACTTTACTTTACTCGACATCACTGCAATTCATCCACTCTAAATCACTGCAATTCATCACCACTTATTACATTAAGACCTTCAGATGTATAGGCCTTTGTGCAAGAGCCCAGTTCCACTTCTTACCCTGCATACTACACACTCAGCTCTCTGCTATCCCACTCAGCAACCTTTAAAGGGACAGTTCAATCCTAAAATACATTATATTCCTCTCACATTTCCTCTAATCCATAATCCTATTTATCCATCTAGATAGTTTTGGTGTGAGTTGCAGAGTTTTGGAGACATCAGCCTTCTGACCAATATACCGGGACTAGATGACACTCAGCTTGTGGTGCCCAAAGCACCAAAAAATACATATGAAAGATTCAAAACCAGTGTCTCTGTCCAAAAATCAAGATAATCCACACACCTTCTTGTGAGCAGTTTCATGTAGAAACTACTTTCTTTCTAGTAGCTCCAGTAGATTCTAAACTTGTTCTGGTAGATTCAAAAGTAGTTCCTGTAGATTCTAAAGTAGTTCCGGTAGATTCTACTGCAGAAAAAAAGTCATCCTACAATGGAAGGAAAATAGGAACTATTTTCTTTCTACCAAACTACTCCCACCAACTGTATCACCGCACAGAGGGAGGCATGCATCTACTCATGGGCAAGAGGCTCGTTCTCGTGACAACACCAAATGTAATCATCCAAATTTCTAAACCCATTAAATACTTTGGAAAAGTACATGTGGGGGAACAACATATCATGTCATCAAAGCGTTGTTCCTTTGGTTTAGGCGTCGCTTTTATACTCTATGTTTACTTAATCTTTTCTCGGAGCTTTAATGAAAGAAAGTACAAGATTACATTTGGTCTCACTGAGGTTATCATTTACTATGTGCCATACACATTGCCAGAACCAGCTGACGGATTAGATTTTCTCCACATCTCTCTTTATCTAAATCTTAATCTAAAAAGAAAGAGCATAAGCATTGATCTCACATCTCAAGGGAATGTGAGAATGAACTTGTGATTAAAGCAGCCATTCTTCTACATCTTCCTGTTACTTTGCCTGGAATAAGACGGCTGTAATAGTGAAATTTGAACATCATGAGAGAAAGCGAGTCTGTCACTCTCACATCAGTGGTATGAATACTGAGATACAGGGATAATGAACTAATTTCTATTTTCAGACTGAAATGAATTCTAATTCTACTGTAATGAGGGCAACATATCTGAAATGGTTTATTGATGTGTCTGACATATTGGGAATGCAATTATTAATATCTGACTGTTGTAAATTACATTTCCACTAGTCCCAATCCTTTTTCATCATGTGGAAATTCAATTGTGGATATCTGTGATCGTTCTTTGTGAAAAAGGAATTACTGATATCTCCAATAAATAAATATCTCCCAAATAAAAAGATATTTTCGACATGTAGAAATGTCATTTCCTCTAGTAAAAACTAAATCACTACCAGTTAGCCCCACTGATTAAATGTTAAAAGGGCGTGTCATCAGGGGCACACACATTCTGTAGAAGAAGAAGGAGAAGAAGAAGAAGAAGAAGAAAAAGAGATACTTGTGGTAAAAATACAATTACTGATTTAACTCCATTACTGCAGTAAAAGTACAGGCTCTGAAATGTACTCAAAGTATAAAAGTAAAAAGTTGCCCTCTGAAGGACATTTCTACTGACTGCTTCTGTGCAAACACCTTGTCTCTGTGGTTGAGTCTCCCTCTCTGTCTGCTTCGTCTTGTTATGTCTTTTCCATCTTTTATGTCATTTTTGTCTTGTTACGCCTGTAACATTTTTTTTCTTGCTTTTATTTTAAGTCTTTTACATCGTTTTCATCTGGATACATCGATTACATCTTTTATCCTGTTTTTGTCTTGTTATGTCTTTTGTGCCTTTTACATAAGGTGATGAGTGCTGAACAGATACATACAGTTGTTTATTTACACAAAAGAAGGACTATGTTGAACTACAGTGCCCATTTCAGGTATGCAGTGCACAGTAGGTGATTTTAGATGCTGTGTATGCATTTAATGCTGTAAGCTAGCACATACTTGCCAAAACCATAACCAGTCGGGGTTTCTGGTTGACTTTTAAAGAATGAAATTAACAAAATAATAAGTGGGCATTTTTTGGCAAACAGATGCTGGCTCTTATTGGCTGCAAAATTCAATGGGACCATTTAGCATTTCGCTGGTCTAATTTCAAATGTGATAAGACTACACAGAATTAATATTTTACAAATGTTTTTGTAAAGATATGTCATTTTCATCTTGTTACGCCTGTTATGTCTTTTATCTTGTTTTTGTCTAGTAATGGCTTTTATGTAATTTACATCTTTTACATCATTTTTGTCTTGTTACATCTTGTTTAGTGGTTTTATATTGTTACATCTTTTCACATGGTTTTGTGTCGTTTAGTAATTTTCATCTTATGTCTTTCATATAATTTCCATCTCGTTATGTCCAGCTAAGTTGTTTTCATCTAGTTATGTCTTTTTGCGTTATTTTTGTCTTGCATTAAAACTAAGGTAACGAGCCTGTTTTAAAAATGTAAGGAGCAGAAAGTAAAAATATTTGTGTTAAAATGTGGGGAGTAAACGTAAAACGTTCTCAGAAAAATAAATACTCAAGTAAAGTACAGATACTTGAAAAATCTACTTCAGGTAGGCAACAAAGTATTTGTACTTAGTTACCTCCTACCTCTGTTTGCCATACTTTTTAGGACTTTCCAAGTGGTCAGAGTATAAGAGGATACATGGGATTCCACACACACACTGTGGACATTTGAAGAAAAACTTGACAACAAAACTTGACTCATGAAAAGAGAGAGCTGATTCTGTTCAGAAAATTCACCACACTCCACCTTTCTTGTTCTACAAAGATTCATCTTATTTTCTTTATAACTCACTCTTTTGATATTTTACATAAGGCTTTAGTACATTGGCTGACTCACCAGTATGGATGGAGAAAGGCCAGTGCTTCTTGTCTGCCCCTGTTTTGGGTCTGAGTGTGGCTGCTGGGCCCTTGGGGGCAGGAAATGCTGCTGTGTCATTGGTTGTGTCTGTGGTAGCAGGTGGATTATTGGTATACTCCAGTTGGTCTTCTACATCAGGCGGCGTGCTCGTTGGATCTGGCTCAGTCTGTTTTTTCTCCTTCGCAGTGGCGTCTGGTGTCTCACTAGGAGGCTCATTCACCGCTGTGCTGTTGTCCTTCCTCCTCACCCCGCCTGCACCTCCTGACCTCTTCCTCCCTTTCTTCTCGTCTTTCTCCTCTTCTTCCTCCTCCTCTTTCTCCTCTCCTTCCTTCTCTCCTTCCTCTCCTTGACCCTTGCCGTTCTCTCTTCCTCACTCCCAGCCTCGCTGTTATCCTTGGCGGCGGCTGTTGTGACAGCAGAGGCGGAGGTGGTGGCGTCTTTGGCGGGCTCAGTGGGTTCGGTGGTCTGCCGCGTGGAGGTGGGATTGCGGGTCGGTGCTCTGCTTGGCCAAACAGAGCTGGGGAAGGAGGAGATGACGCCGCCACTGAAGCCCAGACCAGCCAGTAAAGTGCTGGTCACCACGGACGCCACAGTTGCTTGACTACCACTGGAGGACGGGCCGATGCCAGTCGCCATGGAGACAAAGGAGAAGGGGATGCCTGAGGAGGTCCAAGTAGATGAGCCAGAAGAGATGGGCGCCATGTCGGCTGAAGAGGCTGGAGACACTGTCGGCTGAGAAAGAAACAATTTACTGATTAGAATCTGAAATAAAAGGAAGTTTTTCCTCGCCTCTGTTGCCTCAGTGTTTGCTCATGGTGGCAGTGGTTTGGTCTGTAAATAATATTATGTGTAAGAGTACAGTCTAGATCTGCTCTATATGAAATGTGCCCTGAGATAACTTCTGTTATGATTTGGTTCTTAAAAAATAAAACTGACTTGACTTGAGATCATTTGTTGTTTATCCTCCTCAGTTAACTTTTGCATTATTGACCCCTGAGGTGTATTTAAATACACTGCATGTAATTTCTACAAAACTATAACAAAAGACTTAAGTAGATGATGTCTTGAATTAGTGTGGGATTATAGAAGTTGTTGCCTTCATTGTTAAACAACCTCCTAGCTGATGAAAATCTATCTGATGTGCAAAGATCATGTTCACGGATGAGGCCATGAGGTCAAGTTTTACATTTAGTCACGTTTGCGGACTTCCTTCCTCACTCTCTGACGTATCCTGTTTCCATGAAAGTTACAGCCAGAGCAATACCATGAATAAATTACATATTTCTCTGCCTTTGAACATGCTGAAATGTTAGATATTATACATTTAAAGGTTCAGTTTGGATCCAGGCATCGGAGGACTTACCATTAGGCAAAGGTCAGTAATTGCCTTAGGCCCCAAGAACTTGTAGCTAATACATTTTTTTCCTTCTCTTTCTAAAAGTCCAAACATCAAAATGGCATGCGAATGAATAATTCATGAGTGTCTCAGTCTCCACACTAACTAACTGACTATTCCATGAACTTACAGTGTATCTGCGAACATGATTCAGGAAGACAGTAGCCAACTCGGCTCGACGTGGTGCACAATTGTTGACAAATTAAGCAAAAGCTACCCCAGCAGCACTGAAAATATAAGTGAGCATAAGGGCACTAAAAAATGACACCCACCCCAGCCACAGTCTGTCTACACTGCTGCCGTCCGGCAGGAGATACAGAAGTATCCGCTGCTGGACCACCAGACTACAGGCTGAGAGACTCCTCCATTCATACTCTACAGTCCACTATAAATAAAAGTTAATTTTTATGATATATTAAAGGCCTAATAACAGATAAAGAGAAATGCTTTCATTAATAATCCATTATAATATTTATTAAGTGATTTATATTAATAAAGCATAGTAACTAGTCACTGAAGTTATTAAGCAAATGTAGTGGAGTAAAAAGTATTAAGTTTGCCTCCAAAATGTTGTGGAGTATAAAATATAAAATAGCAGTAAAGTACAAGTTTCACAAGGACAGCAATTAAGCAAATGTATTTAGTTAATTCAAACGTGTATCTGTTCCTAATATTAGTTACTGGTCTCTTTGATTTAGGCCTTAACAAACCATATTAGTCAAGATGCTCCAAGAGGGACCCAAAATAAATCTAAGGGATCACAGGATGATTAAAGGTATACGAAAGAAGATTACATTCTTGTTGCCACAACATATTTGTTAAACTTAATCACAGGTGATTAAAGTTTTGTGTTCATCTTGTGAAATATCAGATTATTTGACCTTTTTGGTGAGCTATAAAACTACAAACTATCTGAGGAGGAAAACTCACTCTGGTGGAACGGCTCGAAATTCATGTGACAATAGGCAGGTTTGAACATTTCTCCTGAGTTCTCTTCCTTCATTCTTCACACTTCCATCACCTTTCATGTGTCCAAGTGCGACAACATGAATGCCTTTGAGGAGAGACTGTCTGAAAGCGTGTCAGCATCCGTACAGTATCTGAACCGTTATGACAACAGGTTTTTCGAGTGGAAATTACATTAAGCATTTTTGCTTTTGAATGTGGACATACGACATGACAAACAAACTAGTTCCTTTCAAGCATAATGAGGCTTCAAGCGATCAAATATAATCCTTCAATATAATCTTAGAATTCAAAGATTAATTTGAAATGTGCATGGAATAAGAGATAAAACAAATTTGACCATTAACAGACCAAAGGCAAGACCTACAGACAGTTGAATGAAATGTTTCTTTGGAGCATACTGAAGCCTTAAAGCAATAGTTCACCCAAAAATGAAAATTCAGTCATTATCTGCTGACCCTCATACTGATCAAGGGTCCATTTTACTTTGATAGTCCACAAAACACTGCTGGAGTTTCACAGGAAAACAGTGTTGCAGAATGTCCCAAACAATGGAAGTGAATGGTGGCCAGTATCAAAAACAATGGGGGAAAAAAAACATAAAATGCCTTCATACTGCTTGTCTGGTGTAATCCAAATCTCTTAAAGTCACGACATGCTGTTTGCACAACGTCACACCACACACACACACCCAGTTCAGACAGTGTGCATGTGCATGTGAACGTGGCTCCAAGTTAAGGATCTACAGTAAAGATTCAGGCTAAAAACATGGTGTAAATAACTTTTTAGTCAACTTAGCATGTCGGGGCTTTAGGAGACTTGGATTACACCAGACGAGCAGTATGGAGGCATTTTATGTCTTTATTCTGTTGTTTTTTTATGTTTGAAAACTGGTCATCATTCACTTCCACTGTTTGGGAGATTCTGTAACACTGTTCAGCAGCATTTTGTGGACTAAAAAATAAAACCTGACCTTCAGTCGGCATAAGGATGAATAGATAATGACTGAATTTTCTTTTTTGGTGAGCTATCCCTGTAACGTGTCATAGGTCACGACCAAATTTTCATTCATTTAGTCAAATTTTTTGATTCACATTAAATATCCACCTTTGATCTGAAATCCAACATGCTGTTCTATGTGCTGCTGATCATCGTTGTTTATGTACAGCAGTATTATCACTTAATTCTCGGCCTATTTTTGTAGCCTTTCGCCAAAGTAATGGAAGACTAGAACATAGAATTCCACTAAATAAAAAACCCAAATTTATTTTGAGCTGTGTGTGCTGAGATTTTGATTAAATTATGATTGCCACAATTGTACGATTTGATAATTTGATGTTTGTGCCATAGGGTCATGAAAGTACAAAAGTATTTCTACAACAAAGCATACTGCAGCTTCTCTTTTATCTCAGAATTAAAATCCTGCCATCCTGTCACATGTGAACTACTACTTTCTAACCTTGGTTTTTATTCCCTCTGAGACAGTTCTGTCCATGCAGGGAGGACTGATGCAGATACAGACACTGCTCTCTGCTGGATAAAGAGTGAAAGGACAAGTGATTCACCTCTGCTTCCCTTACCATTCCAGTTTTCACGATCCTCGTTCCCTCAAAGATCCTGGTGGTGTTTGCTGAAACACAGCAAAGAAAGAAAAATGTGATAATCCACAGTTAAACACAGAGGAGACAACCAGGCAACACTTCACTTGAAGGGGTTCCTATAAGACATCCATGAGTGCATTGTAAGCATGTTAATCACAACATGACAGAGTGTATATGCAACATGCTGAATACTTAATGGAGCAGCCAATAAACTGAATGCATCTCAGTGGATTTCAGCTGCTCGCTCTTAGTTTTTCTCTTCCCTGTACTCAGTTATTTTTGCTTTCGCCTGCAGCTGTTGATATGAGCTCACATTAATAATCTGAACATGAAAGATTTGATATTATGATCAAAGGAAACCAAACCGTTAGATACTACTGTTTGCACAAGTGTAAGACAATATGTTCTGTATGTTGAGAGAGGCCTGTGTACATGAAGGAGACAGGTACTGATGCTCACTCTGACATTTATGATGACATGAAAGATAATGTGGCAGCAATTCATGAGCACTTGAGTTCTGAGAGCTGTGCGTTTGTGTGTGTGTGTGTGTGTCTGTGTGTGTGTTACCTCTGAAGAGCATGCTCTGGCTGAAGTCACTGCGCATGTCATTCATGCAGACGGCCTGGACTCGAAACAGGTAGAGCACATCAGGGGAGACGGGAGAGATGACGGCCTCCTGGACAACACACACAAGAAACGCACAAACACAGTCAGTCAGGTCCTCTTGGTTTGTATCATGTGTCATGTCGATTTAGCTACAGGTCAGTCAGTTTGCACACATGACAATAAAGTTGACCTTTAACATTATTCAACATTACAAGAGGGTGCACAGACCAAGACAGTGGTTCCCAAACTCAGGGGTGGGCCACACTGGGGAGCCACGGACCCACTGCAGGGAGGGCACGGAAGACCAGAGGAGACATAAAGAGTGAAACAAATCTGAACGAATGTGATCTACTGTATGTAAAACAAACAAGTTTGCTGATTCTCTCCTGCTGACCTTTACTTGACCAAAATTTAACTTCTGATTTTTTTTTTTTTTTATCAGTTCCATCCCCAATTATTGTTAGTGATTGATTAAAAATTTTGGGGTGAAGTGGCTCAAACGTTTGGCAGTCTCTGAAAGGGGGGCATGCCTGAAAAAGTCTGAGAACCACTGGACTAAGACAAGAAGCTTTTGTCGTATGTTGTAGGGAACAAAAATCTCTTAATTACCAGCCTTAAAACCAATATCTGTCTTTCAAATAAAGATTCATATGAAATGTTTATTTTAACTATAACGAACAGAACAGCTAAATATGATTCTTCACCCTTAGATGCACAGCTGGGTCAAAAATGAAACAGCAACAAAAAAATGTTTCACCCTTCATGTTTCCTGCCAAAAGCTTCTTTTTGGTAATTCCCAATTCATTTATTTTTTTTTTTGGTTACCATTATTATTTTTTAAAGGAAATTATTAAAAAACTTCTATTAATGGTTCAAAAATGATCTACCAGATTTCCTCACTGTTATTATTTTATTTTATTTAGCTCCACTGCAGTAAGTCTCAACCCTTATTTGAAGCAGGCTTATATTAATGACAGACTTTTATTTCTATTTCCTTCTGTTTATATATTTGGTCAAATCTTGGTATGCATCATCCTTGTTTTCTGATCACTTCCTGTTTGCCCAGCATGGTTGCTCCAAATTATGTATAAATTGCTCACCATCTGACTCTCATAAAGTTCCTATTGTTATCCATCATGATAAAATTAATCAGGTATTTTCATATAAATATGTGAGTGCCATGATTAATCATCAATTACCATGGAGAGATCACATTGAGCCTGTTTGCTAAAAGACAAAACCGCTTCAAGTCTTCTGGGGTGAGTAAACAGATTCTTGTTCTGTTTTTTACCTCTGTGATTATGAGTGTTCTCCAGTTCTGTAATACTACATGGTACAAGTGTTTGTCCACTGCCCTGAAATCAAAACTGCTCCACCAAATGAAAATCTGCTCAAAGATTGTAGGCCAACCTTTGAAGAAACTCTATCAATCTGCAAACCATAATAACATTTAAGATTGGCTAACAACAGTGAATCGAATTGTCGATACGGGGACCCGCAATTCAATAAGTTTAGACTCACAATTCAATAAGTTTAGATTCAAAAACTCTTGTTTGTCTTGCAACAGTGAGTTAAACAGTCAAATATAGAGCTCAATCCCAGATCAAATTATGTTTAAAGGCCTTGAATGTCATCTTCGGTCTTTATATTGTTAAATATCGTGTATTGTTTGTCTCCTGTCTTAACTTTTGTGATTGCAATGTCATGTTGGATGTATGTATTTTGTTTTTTTGTCCTGATGTTTGTTATTTATGGTGTTGAAAATACTGTGACACAAAACAAATTGTTCTGATAATAAAAGTATCAATTGATCAATCAATCAATGAAATGACAGAGCAAAATCATTTACCATATTTCCTCCACTGCAAGAAGTCACAGACCTTTATTTGAAGCAGGCTTATATTAATGACAGGCCTTTATTTCTACTTCCATCTGTCTGATAAACATGTTTGCTCATGTCTTTGTATGAAGTGTCCTTGTTTTCTCATCTGTTCTTGTTTGCCCAGCCTGGTCGCACCAAATGATGTGTGAATAACACGGCAATGTTTTAAGTGACCTTGTGTGTTCTGACAATACCTTTTTAGCTTTTTGCATGTAATGTCATGCCATTTCGCCTGTGATGAAATGCAGGGATGAAACCTCATTATATACACAAATATCATAGAAAAAAAATGTCAGGTGATGTAGTATAAAGAGTGACAAAGTCTGCTTATGGAGGAGGTTGGGATGGATGGATGAATCGAACAAACACAGAACTTTCGCTGCACTTTATGCCCTGTGTGAAACCAAAAGTCAGCACTGACTGATTTTATCTTTAGTTTGTAAGTTCATTTGCATAACATACTGGACACTGGCATTTATAGCACTTTTCCACCACTCAAAGCACTTTACAACACAGGTCACATTCACTCATGCACACACACATTCATACACTTATAGCAGAGGCTGCCATGCAAGGTGCTGCTGAGAACTTTACCACTCACACTCTCAGGGCTATGCCTTCAGGGGCAATTTGGGGCTCAGTAACAGTATCTTGCCCAAGGATATTTCAGCATGCAGACTTGAGGGAGCCAAGGATCAAACACACTCCACAGCCATGCTTATGCCATGCATGCAATGGAAGTCAAAGCTACTACAAGGAACTTTCATACTTTGGCATTTTGGAGGCCCCTTCAGACCAAAGCTGTAGTGGTTCAACCTTATAATATAACATCAGGAATTCAGTAACATCATAAGTAAAATGATCTGAATAAAAATCTCCTGCAGTTTATTTTTAACTGGCTAACATACTGTTCACTGTAACTCTGGCTGGGAAAATATCACACTTGCTTGTTTCATCTAGTTTCACTGAGAAACTGACCCGGTGGCAGACATTTAAAAAACTATGCCGATCATCTCACAGATGGTCTTGTTAACTCATGTAGGTCATGTAGAGGCATCAGAGATAAACTGAGACTCTTTCATAACCAGTTAAAAACTCAATGTAGTAGCTTTAACTTAAGTATGTGGTTTAACTTTTCTAATTATCCATCCGTAACCGCTTATCCTGATATGTCACAGGGAGGCTGGAGCCTATCCCAGCTGACATTGGGTGGGAGGCGGGGTACACCCTGGACAAGTCACCAGTTCATCTCATGGCTGAAACATAGAGACAAACAACCACTTATGCTCACATTCACACCTACTGGCAATTTAGAGTCACCAAATAACCTCTTATGCTGCATGTCTTTGGACTGTGGGAGGAAGCCGGAGTAAATCCAAACTCCTCAAACTTATGTCACTAATGTGCTTATTTTAACCCAAACCATGTTCGTTTCCCAAACCCAGACAAGCAGCTTTGTTACTACAAGCCTACCCAAACTGTGACCATTTCACAACATTAACCATGTCAAAGACTGCCATAATGATGAAGGTCATCTGACTATTGCTACCAAATCCAAAACTCATAAAATGCACTCGACTAAACTAGAGGAATTAAAAAGATAAACAGGAAAAGCTCTTAAAAGCGGTGTGCTATTTTATACACCATCCCCTGAGATCCCGATGGTCTGCCCTGTTTTTATTTCTGCATTATGAGGTTAAGACAAACTCAACACTTCCTGTATCTGTGTCAAATTAATGGGTCTCTAGTGTTTTAGAGGGAGACTGGACAACACATACTCATAAACACTATTACGTGCCACAGTGTGTGCGTTGATTTCTGTGTATTCCCGTGCCAAGGTTCTGCCCCTCCCCCTTCTTATAGCTGCAGTGATTGGCAGCAGCTGCAGTCGATCTGCAATCAGGGCCTGGTGCTTAGAAGCAGGGAGTTTGCAGCTGAACAGGGCCAGTGGGCCATTTGACAGACTTGGGTCTGCATGTCTGCAGTCAAGTCCTGTGGTGGCAGGCTGGACTGCTTGTCATAATCTTAGTGCAGATTATGTGCAATTTATTATGTTGTTTGTTTTTTCACACTGTGGAGGCATGTTGTGCGCAGCATATGAGTCCAAAACAAATTTCCCTATGGGGAATATAAAGTATATCGTATTGTAGTGTTTGTTAGCATTTGTCTTGCTAGCCTCCTCGACTAGCCAAGACACTTGTTGCCTCTTTGTGTCTTATTTGTTTTGCTAACCTCCCTGGCAAATACACTCATTATGTTTTGCAAACTGCCTGGTTAGCAAAGACATTCATTGTCTTTGCTGTTGTTAAATGTTTGCTTCACTTAATTTGAAATTGGCTTAATTTGAACTTGATTTCTTAATAAAAACAACCCTTGTTTGGATATTTGTCTCATTCTTCCCTTCTTCCTTTTACCTGGTTACTTCTAATTATTGTTTAACCCCTCACCCCTGAGCCCAGACTTTAGGGTTGCAACATCTGTGAGCTCGTAAACTTGACAGAGACAGAGGTGAACTTAATGGTCGCCTGAACACCAAGAGGAAGGACAAAAAAGTGGCTCAGGATAAATTTATCCATATAATTTTAAATGTCCTTCAAATCGGTGTCCAGTGTGCCTGTTTCAATTCTAAATCAAAATGTATGCACAGCAACAGGAGTTATAAATGATACGTAAGAGTCAGATCGACACCAAGAGTGCAGAACAAGAGACTTGAGACTGTACTGGAGTGGCCGGTTTAGGCTAGTGTCCTAATGAAGCTATGACGAAGGTCAGCCAGGAAGGCCATCTCATCTCCACACACACTGTCATCTTTCAGCCTGTCCTCCTCGAGCCCATCAGCCCACTTTCATAAACTCACCACCGCTCAGTTAAACAGAAAATACTGGAGCCGGCACTGAGCTATATTTGTCACATTATTCAGTCTTATAAAGTGTCCTCGCTCTCATTGTGTAAAACCCCACCATCAAGCTTTCCAAACCAGTTCATAGAAAAAAGTCGTGCTGCTTTGCTTCGGCAGAATATAAAAATATTCATCTGTAAGGGGAAAATATAAGACCAGTAAGAGATTGATTCCAGTACAGCCTGGTTTAATGGTGTATTAGACTCTCCTCCACTGCTTCATTCACTCTTCTGACAATTTCATTACATTACTAAAGTCTCATTTTTTAATCAAGTCTGACAAATTTATCGGCCAGAGATTTCATAAGCTGTTTTATCGCAGCAGATAATCAGAATCACACTGAGTACATTGTGCAGAGATACAGTAGGCCACTGGAAAATGTCAGACTCTGTTTCAAGAGGTTAAATCAATTCAGTCAGTCACTCAGGGGAGACGCTGAAAGTCTGTGGAGAGCAGTGTTCTGAGTTTGTCACTCACAGAAACGTGTTATTAACCAAACTACCCAGACAGATTTAAAATGTTTGAGCAACCAGAGCCAGAGGACGGTGACAGGATGTTTTTTTTTTTTTTTTTTTATGCCACCAAGCGATGTTTCAGATTCACCCAAAAAAATCCTGAACACAGAAATCATGAACAACAGTTTAACAGTCTAACTATCTCGTTTCCACAAATAATTTCAGCCACTATTTTCTAACATGTATAATGTGTTTAGAAGAAAAACTCTGACTTCCCTTTACTCAGACTTTAATTATGTGTCAGCTACACCATCACGTTATATCAACTGCACATTACAGTATTAAGTGATCCTGCCAGCCTGTTCTAATTTCTAGGTACTGATGTTTTGTCACACTACTCAGTGTCTCATATTGTTGATCACGGTACCTGTTGAGAGATGCACCAGGCTTTCAGGTGACTTCACAATAAACCCATCAATGGCTGCTTGAGATGCACCAGGCTTTTGACTTAGTATAAAGACGGAGACAGTCTCCATGAGGAGAATGTGTGGTGGATGGATGGCTCAAACAAACACAGGACTTTCACCCAGGAGACAGGGGGTCATGTCCCACTTAAAATCCAAAATGTTTTTCAAGGTTGTAAAGGCATTGTAACCCCAAGCAAGGCCTTGTCCCAAACCTACTGGAGGTGGCAAATGTCAACTCATTCCTTACTCCAGTAGAAGTACAGATACTTGTGTAAATGAACAACTCTGCTAAAAGAAGTACTGATTTAACTTTTTCACTCAAGAAAAAGAGAACAAGAACAGTCTCTGAAATGTACTCAAAGTATAAAAGAAAACAAGTAGCCCTCTGAGGGACATTTCTACTGCCTGTTTCAGGTTTTATGTTATTTTTGTCTTATGTTTTTTTTTTTTTTTTTTTTTTTTGTCTTGCTAGGTCCTTTAGGTCTTATGTGTTACCTCTTTAACATTGTTTCTGTCCTACTTGGTACATCGTTTATGTCGTTTTCATCTTTTTTGTCTTGTGTTGTTTTTTTTAGCTTATGTTGTTCACATCATTTTTGTGTTCCGTTGTTTTTGTCTTGTTATGTCATGTTCATTTTGCTACGGCTTTTTTGTCTTTTTATATCGTTTTCGTCTTCTTACATCTTTTGCTTCTTTTTTGTCTTCTTGTGTTTTTTAAAAATCTTGTTATGTCTTTGACATCATTATTGTTTTGTTATGTTGTTTTTGTCTTATTTTCTTTTTGTCTTGTCAAGGCTTTTTTGTCTTTTATATCATTTTCATCTTGTTATGTCTTTTACACATCTTGATACATCTGTTGTGAGTGATACGCACTGATGGATATACTAAGTAATTGTCTTTTTTTATATGGTATTGTTCCATTCTCTTAGGTTGAAATCAGTCTTGATAATGAGAAGGTAGCACACCATGATGCAAAATAAAAATAATCACTAATTGCCCTCAAATACATTAAAACACTGGAAGGAGTAGAAAATACAGATATTTGTGTGAAAATGTAGGTAGTTAAATTAAAACTCAAGTACAGATACCTGAAAAATGTACTTAAATACAGTAACAAATTTTATATTTGTACTTAGTTACGTCCCACCACTAAAACCTAACCAAGTATTTTTGTCACCTTAACCTGCCCAACCTGCGACTGTTTCATAGCATTAATCATGTGTTAAAAAGTCGCTCTGGCAGCATCTCATACAGCTAAAGGGTACTTTATGCGTCGATAGGAGATACCAAGAGCCTGTCCCTAAACACTGGTATTCAACGAGTTGGGATGTGAACGGGTCGTCCTTATTTATGCCATGAGCCATAATTTTCCCTCCAAATCCAACAAGGTGGACCACAGTAGCCATGTCCAACCTCAGGCTGCACCTCCTTCAGACTAAACTCCCACTGATGTGGTAACGACATTCTGACATTAAAATGATACATGTCTCACCTTCAATAAAAAGAGGCACATTTTTCATTTTGAAAGTTGAACCGGGTTAATTAGAAGTTTTCACATCTCGGCTGTGAATTGCCACAGTGCTCCTTTCATCTCCGTCGTGTATTCAGGGAGCCAGATATCATCACCACAAACGCACCGTGGATCTGTGCAGACAATCTGACGTGCTACTGATAGCTTTCATGAGAAGGCACAGCTCTGTCAGATGTGGGTGTTGCTGTTCGCACTAGCGCTGTGGAGAATTCACGCTTCCAGCTGACTCCTGCTCACAAAGATGGGCGGCGAAGATTGAGCAAATCAAAAGGTTTCATGTAAACATCTCAGGGCTCCAACGTACAGTGGCATCGAGAGCAGCTGATAAACAGAGTGTCTGAATCACATCACTTTCTCCGTGACAGAACTCATCTCTATTTATACACTGATACAATACCATGTTTTTTTATGTATAAATAAACATACATTATACAACCACAGTATTACTACAGTCACATAGAGCAGTGCTTCACAACCTTTTTTCCTTGGACCTCCCAGCCCAAAGACACGCTCACATATATACACGGGAAATTACTGATTAATCATCGATCGATTCGTTGCCAAATAAGAATTTAACCGATTAAACGATACAACGAACGACTATTAATCAATAGTCTAGAAATGGCATTAACTGTGCCTCATTTGACATTGTTTTGTCAGGCGGAGCCTTTCATTGGATAAGGAAACTTAAAATGAAACTTAAATAAGAAATTTAAATAAGAAAAAATTTTGCAATCCTAACAGGAAGCCAAGTCTACTTACAGACAAGTGACACATTTTGAAACATGAAACTCTTTTAATTTGTCACCTGTCTGTAGAATTCTATCACAAAACATAACTTTGGTTGATAATAGCACAACAACATCTGATTTAATGCGATAATGAGAAGAAGATGATTATGAGAATAATCTTGTATGTCATATACCACAGTTGTGAGGAGCTGGAAGAGCATGAAAATGCACCTCGAAAATGCTTGAATTTGACTTTGGAAAAGGTGTACAAACTCTGAAATTATGATTTTAGTTGACATGTGCAAATCTGATTTTGAGGACCTCGGAGCAGAAAAAGTTTTGGGAACCAATGGTATAGAGAAACATGGCATCCCATAAGTTTAGAATGAGAAAACGATGAATGACACGATGAATAAATGTAATCTCAGTGTGAAAAAACTGTTTTTTCTCTCATATTTTGCTTTGGACAACTTTTTCCAGCTGTTTTAGCCCCACTGGCGCACACTTGTCAACCCTCCTGATTTTTCCAGGAAACCGTTTTTCACTGACTTCTCCCTATTTCCTTGTAGGATAACAATTCTCCTGTATTTCTCCTGATTTTCACACCTTTTCCCTTTTCATGAACACAACCTGTTTCTGGAACTGTAGGGCAACAATACAGGTCAGGGCAAAAAATAAATTAATGAAATTGTCAGAGATTTATGTAAGTCATCAGAGGGGCGGTTTATTCTGGTTTCTTTCCTGAGAATTAAATGGAAAATTAAAAGTATTCAACATCAAAATGCTGTTGCAGTGTACCAAATATTTTGCCATTTTCATTCTTTAAAATTCACAAAATCTCTTAAACTCTTTTTAGGTTTAGAAATCCTCCCCGTTTCTGAGGTCTTGAGGTTGGTAAGTATGCACTAGTGATGAAAATGTAATCTACCTGCTACACATCAGCATGTTGTCATTGTTAGCATGCTGATGTTAGCATTTAGCTCCAGGCATCACTGTGCCTAAAGGTCTGAATATGCTCCCAAACAGACGATGATACCACAGACATGTAGCGGTTCTGTTTATTCTTCTCTCTGGAGTTCACTTGGATGACGAGGTGTCTACAGGATGGGTGTGGTGGCTGCGTGGACAAATCTGTACAGTCACAACAAATTTGGGGTACACAGACATCTTCACAGAGCCAATGCATACACCTTCTGATGATGAAATCTATTCCATGTGGACCCTAGTGCAGTGTTTCCCAAACTTTTTCTGGGCATCCGCTTTTTAAAAATGACAAACCACTACGACTCAATTCAAGCAAGCATTAAGCAGGCCTTATTAATAGATTTTTATTAATAAATCTTGGTAAGAGTAAATCTGTGCATAAATGAACGCTCCTGACCATTTTTACTGCCATTTGTGCCTCACCTTATATTATCTCCACACATGCATTTGCATGTGAGAAATAAATGGATTCAGGCTGAGTTAACAGGCTATGTTATTGTTCTTATTTCCTCTCATGAAGAAAATAAAGCTTAAAAAAGTTGAGACAACTCAAAATTTCAAGGCAACTTACTTTTTTTTTGAGTTTCTCTTCAAACTCGAACTCATAAACTCTAAAATAAACAAGAACGTTTTGCTGACTGATAATCTTTAGATGAGATAATTTACTTTTCTTCTTCAGATAAATCTTGACTCTTTAAAGTTTAGAAACTCAAAAAAAAATGTATTTCAAAAATTGTTGCTTGAAAATTAAATGGTTTTAACTGAAAATGTTAAAATAGCAACCATTATTCATTTTCACATAAACAAGTTTACTCAATTTTTGAAATACAATGTTTGGTGGTTTCTAAAACTCAAATATTAAATTTTATCAAAAGAAGAAAAGTAAATTTTCTCAACAAAACTTTATTAGTTGGCAAAACTTTTTCAAGAGGGCTCAAAACTCATAAAAATCTATTGAACTAAGACGCCTTGAAATTTTTTGAACTTTTTCGTTTTTACATTGTAGGATATTTTAGCCCACTTCATCAATGAGATAAAGTACATTTGAAAGTACATTTAGGTGGAATTAACAGATTTTCTTCTTATCAGCAAAACTATATGCACATTTGAAATGCTTTATAAAAGATGTACTGCAGATATCTTAAATTTAGCAGAATTTCTTCCATAGTCTTTTATTTGTTTGGTTACTCAAATAAAATCTCGTGACCCTGTCTATGGGTCACGACCCTGTCTGTGGGTCACGGCCCTGTCTATGGGTCACGACCCTGTCTGTGGGTATGACTGTCCTAGCGAACCCTTGTGCATTCACGGACATGGCGTTACTGTAGCTAAATTCGAAGTAGAATTGCACCCAGTTGCAAATTTATTAGGCACATCAAACTAAACCCAGTCTGACACAACAGTCCTTCAATCAGTCCTTCCTTCATGAAGGTTTCAGTGCTCCCTTTGTTCAAACTGTTTTTAGAGGGGCTGTTGAGTTGTATTATACTGTGACGTGTTTCTAATATTTTGCCAACCATGTTTCTATAATGTGGTTATAACAACAGCACAACCTTCATGAAGCAATGATTTACTACAGGACTGCTGAAGACTGCATTAGTTTTAGCTGGCTGTACCTAATAAATTGGCAACCTAGAGTACTGTATATTTCCATTTCTACCCCCCCGCTCCCTGACTCCTGCCAGTTCTGCCCTGTTGAATCCAGTTAGGAACCTGTTTCCCTCATTTGCTCCCCCTTCTTCACAAGTGGTACAGGCCATAAAATATTCCGGTCCAGGCGTTTTATTACATGGGGATTTTCCATTGATTGTGACAAGGGGGACATGTGTGGGATTTGGGGGGGTCCCAGAGCCATGTAAGTCCCTGTTGTGACCTAGATAGAGGTGTCAGGGGAGGATATGAAGAATATGAGCAAAATCAAAGGGCTGACAGAAAGAGGCAGGGAGAGATGGTGTGTGTGGGAAGGGGAGGGGAAGACCCAGGGAGGAAGAGGAGGAAGGGTGAAGTAGATTTGAGAGGGAGGGATAGTCTCTTGAGTTAATGATGGGAGGATAAAACACTTCCCACCTCTCTCTCTCTCTCTCTCCCTCCATCTCTCATTGTGGCAGACTGCTGCTTCCACAGCCAGGGGGCACTCTGATCCCTCTCCTGTAGCCGCTCCCGTGTTCCCACAGAGCCACTGGCCCAAGGTCATGCTTTCTGCACAGGCTGGCAGCCCTGCATCCCCTCCAGCTTAGCATTAGTATTCTGCTAGCCGCGCGGCAGACCACAATGTAAGGGAATGAAAGCTCCTGTCTGCTCCACAGCCTTCTCTCATAGCTCATTTTGGCTCCTGATGAGACCATTTGTAATGAAATTGATGGAGGATGTTGCTCGGTTTGTGTGTTGTGTGTGTGTGTGTTGGCATGTGTGTGTTTGTGATCAAAAGCCTTTGTCCCCAGACAAATTTATAACTACTTTATTAAAACCTCTGCTGACCCATTTTCTCATAATAACTTGTATTTTGCCAAAGCTGTGTATGTGCGTGCCTTTGTTAAACAAAATAATGCATATTTTTAATGATGCAATCAGTGCTTACTTTGTACGTGTCAAAACAGTTTTGTTCCAAAACAACTTATTAGATTTTTCAAGGCCCTTGCAGTCATATTTTTGATGATGTAAATTCCTCTGTATTTCTGAAATAACACACACACACACACACTGATACTACACACTACATACATATTTCCTAGTGCAGCTGCATTTGATTGTCAGTTATATCACAAATATTCTTGTCATCATTTACAATTACAGCTCATAAAGTTGAGTTTGGCTCAAAGCTGTTTCACTGACTGGTCACAGATTCATGTGCTCAGTTACACCTGTACACATGTGCAGGGAAATAACCATCCATTACAGTTTTTACCCTTACTTACACACTAAAAATGAATGCTTAGACAAAAGCATCAAGCCTTAAAGGGATAGTTCAACCAAAAATGAAAATTCAGTCAATATCCACTCGCCCTCATGTTGACTGATGGTCAGGCTTAGTTTTTTAGTTCACAAAACACTGCTGGAGTTTCACAGAATAAAACATAAAAAGCCTCCATACTGCTCGTCTGGTGTAATCCAAGTCTCCTAAAGCCCCAACATGCCAAGTTGACTTGACAGACGTCATTAACACCATGTTTTTTGGCCTGAATCTTCACTGTAGATCTTTAGCTTGGAGCCACGTTCACATTCACATACACACTGTCTGAGCTAGGTGTGAGCAGTGTGACGTGTGCGTGCAAGTGAATGGCATGTTGGGGCTTTAGGAGACTTGGATTACACCAGACGAGCAGTATGGAGGCATTTTATGTTTTTTTGCAGTTGTTTTTTACTTGTTTGGGAGATTCTGCGACTCTGTTTACCTGTGAAACTCCAGCAGTGTTTTGTGGACTAAAAAAATAAACCTGACCTTCAGTCAGTCAGTATGAGGGGGAGTAGATAATGACTGAATTTTCATTTTTGGGTGAACTATCCCTTTAAACTTTTCTAACCATTCTTTAAGACACCTAAAGTTTAAACACATTTTCTGCTTTGTGCTTTGTTTGCAATCCTGCAACACACTGTTTCTTACATGAGACACTTGGTTCAAGAATGAAACATCTTGCAATCACTGGAAAAACACTTCTGTTCAAAATGCAAAACACACACACACACACATGAAAACACTAATGCATCAATCAGTGTGAGTCTTACAAATAGACTAACAGACCTCAGGTAAGCTCACCTCGTCTGTGACAACTTGGAGGCAGTCAGAATGAGAAGCAGAGGAAGACTGAGAGGAGGACAAGGACAACAACAAAGAGAAGGACCAGGTAATAGATGGAGACATTTCTGACAACACTAGATGATGAGGGAGGCTGGACAGTCCAGCACAAACCGAGTCACTGCACAGCAGCATTCATACACTTTTTTATGATTGCTTTCACACTAAAATGAAAAATAAACAGTGAAACCTGACACTCAAGGAGCAAAATCTCAGCCCAGATCTGCACAACTATAAGCACATTTTCAGCTTGACTTTTTTTTTTTGCAAAATACTAAACACAGTGTTTTTCAAATCACTAAACACTCTTCTCTACATTAGAGACAGAAATCTAATATCATGTCACTTCTTCCTTTCAAAGCTCTGCCTTTCAAATTACACAATTTAAACAACTGATCAAACACGGCCGTGGGCTGTACAGACACTCAGCTGCTTAACTGTAAACTCACCAATCAGACATGAGAACTGTAAAATGGCAACAGGTGAGTTTACCTGTATTCAACACAAATGGAGGATGTGACTAAAGAAGACGAGGACCAAATTTATCAGATGTGATTTGAGCAACACTGGTTGACCATGTTGTAAACTTTGGGTTGACATTGAGAGAAACTGGACAGAGTTCAGCCCAACTTCAGCAGATCTGCTGCTGCAGCAGCAATTTGGACATTTTGACATGAGAGCAGGTGAAGAAACAACTTTTCTCTAAAACCAGTTCAATGTCTCTCAGAGCCTGAGTGTAATTCATGCTGTCTCTAATAATATTTCCATCAGTATGCAGCACAGTTTTATGTTGTGTTCGATCCATACATTCATGTACTTTACCCTAACAACATGTCTAAAAACAACCCAGACTATTTCATTTTAAAAAGTAGAAATGTTAACTGTGTTTTAGATTGAGCACAGCAGTGTTTAACTTGTTCAAACAAAATCAGATCATATAAGCGTGGGTGTGCCGTATGGTGACAAAGTTGGGTTTTTACTGATTATTACACAGTTTCGAATGCTATTTGTGTGTGTGGTTGTGTGAATTGTGTATATTGTTTTGACAAAATGAGCCCTGTTTTCAAAATTGCGCTTAAGCAATCTTAAAAAACTGTAGTACAGACACTTAGACTGGAGAGCATGTGTTCAACCCTCTACACTGGACTGTACCATCATTCTTCTGTAACCTACAGTGCTGTGAAGTACATGTAGTACAATTCTGATGTTACTGTACGCAATTTGTAAAAAGTACCAAACCAATGACATCATGTTCTTTCACTTTCTACAGAACTGCCAGACGACCTCCTGAGGGTGGAAGACAACATCTGCCCATGAACAGGGACAGGAGAATGTTGTCAGTATAGTGCTGGAAAACAATTTTACTGTAATTATTTTTGTTTCTGTGAGTTGACGGCAGTGGTTCCCAAACTGGGGACGGACCCCCCTGGGGAGGGGGCACAGAGCCACTGCAGGAGGTCGCAGAAGACCAGGGGAGAAATACAGAGTGAAGAAGAGTTAAATGAATTTGATTTGAGTAGGGGGAATAAACAAACAAGTCTGCTACTTCTATCTTGCTAACCTTTATTTAAACAAAATTCAACTTTTGAATCCTTTGTATTAGTTACATCCCCAATTATCATTAATGAGTGATAAAAATTGTGCGGTGGGGGGTGTGAACTTTGTTTGTCACTGGTTTACAGCAGTATTTTGTATTGAGTACTACACTGTAAGTCTACTTTTCTTTGTGGTTTTCTTGTTGTTGTATGGTAAAAACCTGCAATGGCAAAAAAATAAATAAATAAAGCTTATTTATTTCTATCTATTCTATTCTATCTGAAGCCTTTCCATTTTTGTGTTCATTAAAATGTGAGTAGATTTACTGCACTACAACAATTTGTGACAAATGAGAAAATTAAAAATGTAAACTAGACAGCAGTGTTTTGTATAAAGCACAAAATAAAGTGTGTTGTTGCTGCTTTGAGAGAGTAATTCAAATTCAAATGGCGCTTGTGTGAATCATTTTGTTGCAAAAATGCCGTTCTGAAAGAGGATTGTCAAGTTTTGATTGCAGAGTTTCATTCTGACACAGAAGTGAAAATGTTTCTCTCCAAGTGTTGTGTCTTATTTGGCTTGTGTGAGTAGAGTTTTGGCACAATGAGCCAAATTCTGCAACAAGTGTGCAAGCAATGGGTAAAAAAACTGCAATCAAGTTAACAAAATAACACATGGCTGCAGGCTGGGCTGGTGGGTGGTGTGTTTTCAGCTCGCACTGTATCAGCAGAGAGGGGATGAACACGGTGATTGTGAGAGCGCTCAGTGTTTGTTTTGTCAGCTTTTATTTTCTATTTAGTTTAATCCAGTGTCAAATGTTTCAGTCTGGGCATTTTAGTCTCATCTTAGTTAAAGAAAAACAAAACTTTTTTTAGTTGAGTTTCAGTGATTTTTTAAAACTTTTTTAGTCTTCAGATATTAAACATTTCAGTCAATCCAGTCCAGCCAAAACCAATAATTTTTAATTATCTGATGAAAAACACTGACTGAATGATTCACAATACAGCCGACATGATGTAGCACCCAGAGGTGGAAACTCAAGTACAAATCTGTACTCAAGTACAAGCATACAAGTAGTGCTACATTACTTAAATATTACTCAATTACAACTACAAGTACAAGTACAGGTGTTGAAAAAATACTCAAGCCACAGGACAAAGTACTCGTTGGGTATTAGTTACTTTTTAACTGTTTATGTTTAATACATTATTAATAGCTATTCAATCAAAGAGTCTGAATTACTCCCAGCATCCTCTCTGTTCCGCTCGTTAGTCACAGTCACCTCCCCAAACTGGGGCTGCAAATTCTGTGCATTTTATTGAAACGACAGTTGAAAATGCTAACAATCGATTAATCATTAATAATTTCTAAGCTACAAAGCACTTTTTAAAATGTTGTCATTTTTAAAGTTTTCTGTTTTTGTCATTTTCAAGTTTCTTTTTTCATCAAATGGCTCCTCCACACAAAACAATGTCAAATAAGACGTGGTTACTGCCATTTCTAGACTATTGATTAAATATCCACAAATCTTGATTGTTTAAATTTTCAATGGTGATTAATCGATTAGTGATTAATCATTAACTCCAAACCTGTGCTGCTGCAGTGTTGCTCCTTTTTGCAATCAGGTCACACAGTGACACCACTATGTTACCAGCTGTCTATAGCGTAAAAAACAGCCTAATGTCTCATTAACCTGTCTCAGTTACTTTGTGGTCTTAATCTTAATGTGCCTCCTCAGTATCTTATGGCCACAAGGTTTCCCTTCTGATAAAACAATGAATTCGTTTTTTTTTCTTTTCTGTAACAAAAACAGGCCCAAATTTAATCTAATTTCCTTTTCCAGAGCCTTGTTGTTGTCATTAACTGTAACTTGCTTTCTGTCCTGATCAGTCCTGATATGTTGCACACACTCACACAGACAGGAAACAGAAGTACTGCATTGGAAAGAAAAGAACTATATTATTTTCTCCCTTTTTTTTTGTCAATGAAAGTAAAGAGAGATTTGGGTAAAGTTTTTAATCTTTACACCACATTTTAGTCTCATTTTTTGGCAGCAGTATCACATGCTGATATAGTCATGGTTAGTGGTTAATGAGGTCAGCACCATCCGGTCACTGTCTCATCTTCATCCGGGGAATAAAGTAGTTATAGTTTGCATAAACAAAATTACCACTGCTCAGTGCACTGCAGCTTAAAGAGATAGCTCTCTTAAGGGACCATCATGCTGATTGAAGGTCAGGTTTATTTTGTTAGTCTGCAAAACACTGCTGGAGTTTGACAGGAAAACGGTGTTGTAGAATCTGAATGGTGAATGGTGACCAGTTTTCAAATGAAAAAACAACTGGAAAAAGATTCTCAATTCATTTTACATAAAATATATTATAATATATATGGAAATTGTATCATAATATATGTGGATATAGCGATATAAAAATACATATACTGTGATAGAGGATTTTATCCATATCACCCACTTATATTTACAAAAATCAATCATTTGTTCAATGTACACATGACATGTGAGTGTCATATTAAGGCTGACTTAAAAAAAAATCCTGTCCTTTAATGCAGCAGCAATAACTGGAGCTGTGTTATTGAAACACATTTTTGGAAGTGGGTGTGTATGAGGTATTTCTCCATAGTCACAGTTTTACAAAATCAGTAACTGTACCTTGCAGAATGAGGGAGTTGCTGATTAACAGATTGAGACAGTGGTAGACCAGCAGCTCCCGTGTTCTGCCAGGTAAAATTACTGCTTTCAGCCATTTTTGAGAGAGTGATATTTGGTGTATATAACAATTTCCCATAGAAAAGGCTGTCTGACAGAAAGGTAAACCAGTGAAAACATTCTAAATAAAGCGTACACTTTAACTATTGATTTTTTTAGTTATCTAAAATGCATTTTACTGCTGACCCTGTCCACAGCAGGACGTTGCTTAGCTTCCTACACTGGTACTCCTGCGCTGCTGCCCCAAAGTGAGGGTATGTTGACCTCCATGTACTGTGGGTAAGTACCTCATACAACCCCAATTCAGATAATGTGAACTATCCCTTTAAGATTGTCGTTGTTAGCATACTGAGGTTGGCATTTATCTCAAAGCACCACTGTGCCAAAGTACAAAAACCTGAACTATACTTTTAATAATTAAAACTCACTCAGGGAGCACAGTATTTTTCTTAAAAAGAGAAAGTAGTACAGATAATAGGTCATTTTGTTATCCCCCCCCCGGCCTTTATTTGAGACCAGCCATTATATGAATACCAACTTTTACTTTTTAACAAAATTAATGGATTTCAAGGAAGAATCTGTTTGTTTTTTCTAATTGACTTCAATTTCTCGAAGCTGGTGTCTGGTGTCTGTTACAGGAACTGCAGTTTAAAACCTACCAGCACTGCTTCAATATTCAGTATTCACAATTCATTCATTATTGAGCTGTGGTGGCTGCTGCTTGATGTTGACGTTAGAGAGGCCATGGACTGACTTGGATGGAAGCTGAAACTAACTTTGCACGTGGAAATTCCTGACGGAGCCTGAAACGCTGTGGCGTGATGAGACACAAGGAGCTGTGCACATGAAATTTGAGGAAGAACTGAAGGCACTCATTGTTCGTGTCTCTCGGTGGAATATACGGCGGCACAAACATGGCTGCATCGACAGCTAAGAGTCAGAAAAGTCTGAACATGCTTTTCCTTTTTTTTTTTTTTTTTTTTTAACTCCACACACACAAACCGGGCCAAGGAAGCACATCAGAGAGACACTGCAAATGTGTGTGTGAGGAGAGATGAGTGTGTGTAAAAAGCTAATTCAAAGAAGGATTTAAAGCGCTGAGCTCATTATATATACACACATATTTGATGTTCAGCAAATCCTGTCCATACTGGTGATTTCCTAGCATGTTACACTATAGAATCCTGGCAGGTGTGGGCATGTGCTTTAAATGCATGGATTATTTTTAACATACTTAAGCCCTTCTGCCAACGTGCATGTTAATGTCTCGCTGTATATATCTACTGATATTACAAATATGAATGCACTTGGTTGGAGCGTTTTATACTACAGATAAAGTTGGATGAATCTGGGTTATTAGATTGTTGTGGATGCAGACATATTTGGGACACAGTGTGTGGAATGTGGATTATTGGCATCTTTGCTTGGCTGAAGGGGATTCAGGCTCTTTCTGTGTGAAGACACTGATTATTCACTGATGTTCATTTTAATCAGATTTTTTGGTATCTTACGCTCTTATTATGATTGCAAACCACATCTCCTGCAAAATATGTCTTTATCCTGCTAATTTGATTTCCTAAGTATCATTTGGAGGAAATGTCATTGCTACCTGGACTTGATTACTGGCAGTGATATTTTACAATCAAGGATGTGTGATGTTCTCACACGTTGAGTCCGCTGTCCTCCACACATCATCCTCTTTCAGCAGTGGAGCATTTCGCCCGCCTGATTATGTTGACTTGCTCAGATTTTTTGTTCCACCATGGATGAGTAGACTACATAGTTAAATGGTTTCTTTTTTTGTCTGGTTTTATGATCTGAGTCTGCACTGAGTCTTTATTTTGAAAACTGAGCATTTGACGTGGAGCAGAGTGGAGAGCTGATCCTGGGACGCCACCAGCAGTACTTTGGTGCATCTGAGAAGTGGCTCTCTGCTTCAAATGCATGTCTATTTTTTGACGGATGTTGCATCAATCTGCACAGAGCAGACTGAGCAGGCAGGAAGCCAGACCCAGAAAAAGTGATTCCTGTCAATTTTCAAAATAAAATACCCCATGCAGACTCCTGATCATAAAGAACAGACAGAAAAAAAAACATTTAAGGAAAAGAGGACCAAATCAACAAAGTCTGAACATAATCAGGTGGGCAAAACATGACGCTTCTGAAACATTTCTGAAACGCTGCTTGTGGGGACTTACAGCCGTGTGGAGGATGGATCAAAACTGAGGTGCAGACGTGCCATGCCCAGTCAAATCAAGCTGTTATACTGCACAGAAGCCATAAGGAGCATGTCAGGGTGTATTTTAGACATTCTCTATCCTATGTGTTGTCATGTTAAGGCAACCAGCTACAACTGTTCTACTGCTCTTCTCCAGCACAACAAGATTTATTTAGCAAATGTTTGTGGCTATGTTGCCTTCATCAGGGAGGTGACTGCTGTGGTTTCTCTTATATACAGCCATCGATCAGTCATGTGAATGCTTTATCACTATAGATAAAAAACATATAACATTATAAAGCGTTGAAAACATGATAAGAAAGTATTTTCTCATACTGACTAGGGATGTTCCTGATGACAAATTTCCCTGTCGATTAAACGCAAAATTTAATTTAGACTAGGCAACTAGTCTAACACTAAGAAAACAGCCAGAAAGCAGTTAAAATTGAGCAGAATTTATTAATTTATAATGTTAAACACTGTCCGAAAAAAAAGTGCAGATTAAGAGCCATTTGAAGCCGTTAAACAGTACGATTTGGAGATTGTAGGCTACAATCTCCAGATTGTACTTTAAATACCGCTGAAATGTGCGCTACTTTGCACTGTGCAATACAAACCTTACACATTAACCTACAAAACATGACAACAACTCACTAAATGCTTCAACCTTTCCACCCCAAGAGGATCACAGTGTCTGTGGGTAAAAGACCCAGAGCTGATGTTAGCTGCCAGTCTGACATATAGTGTGGCTAATGTTAGCAGTGCTAGCAGTAGCAGCTGCTCTGTTTGCAGGTCAATCTCCATGTCTGTGCTTAATGTGGTCACATGTTGCTCACTTCGAGTGGTTATATACCAGTTTATTTTGTCACAGTCTACATTCAACAATATTTCCATTTTCTATATCAAAACACTGCCAACCTGCGCTGGTTTTACCAGCTGTCATTTGTCCAGCTTTGCTGATATAAACATCCAGGGTTGCATGGGGCATCAAGGTATATGCGCATACGGCGAGACGGGCTGCCGTCTGATTGGCCCGCAGCCCTGACTAGTGGCAGGCGGCTGCATAACAGCTTAGAGGCAACAGATAACTGGCATTATGCATGAATGAAATATTGATAAATAGTTTAAACGACTAGTATTTCTTGTGCTGACTAGCGAGGGTGATGACGTTTAATTGTATACTACATTTAATTGTGATTAATCATGCGCATCCCTAATACTGACTGCAGACATTTACGAGATAAAAATAAATAATCATACTGCAGATATAAAACTCTGATTTTACTACAGCCTTTCTGGAATGATTTCAACTTAAAAGGTACAATATGTAAAAAAGTATAGTTAAAACACTCAAAAATTAACTGAAATTATCAACAGAACATGATGAAGAAACAGTTCTGATGTTATCTGAAAGACATCTATGTATGGTTTTCCAGAGATATCCACCTAAGTTAGCATGCTAACCAGCTAGCTTTGGCCTGTCTTATCTCGTAATACCACTGTGTGCCTCAAGTGGGAATAGTCTGTTATGTATGTATATTTCACAAGCTCTTAACTTGATTAATCAAATAAATAAACATAAACTCACAAAATGAAAAAAGAAAATATTCTTATACCTATTTTCCTCATTAAACAGGAAAATACAAATGTACACCTTCTAAATTCAAGTTTTTCTTTTTTATCAAATGAACACTTACCTTGTTAACTCATTGTTAAACACACTTCATCCAAACTGGACGGAAACAAAATGAAACTTGACCGGCAGTCAATTCTTACATACTGCATGTTTAACCCATCAATGCATAAAAAATCTTTCTTTCAGCTCTTTCAAACACATCCATCCTTTGCATTAAAGCTCTCACTTGATCTGGTTCAAGCTACTAAAGTACTTGGTAACGAACTTTAGAAAAAGCAAAGATAGTTGTTTTAGATCATATTAATAAAATCAACACATCCTGTCTCCTACTTTAACTGATCATTATATTTTTATATTTCCAGTAGAAATCACTAGTTTCCCAAGACCTTACCTTATTTAGACTTCAGTTGTCAGGAGTGAATATTGTTGGAAAATTAGTTAAATACCTTGTCAGTGAATGTTTTGCAGGATAAAGGATACCTTCATTGTTAAAATAATGAAGAATATCACAGTAACAGCAGCATTTTAAGGTGTGTATCATTTGCATAGAGCTCATATTTGCTAATTGTTTGATTTTCCCACAGAGGAGCTCATCAACACAATACTGTTCAGCAGCAAACTCTCAGATATATCTCACTTTTCAGAGCCTCTCAGCATATGAATGCAACACAAGTCAGCGTTGGCCTTTCCAAACCAGTCTGCACTTATCAGCTGCTTTGCCGTGCAACAATAAAGCAATTCAGAAATGTTCACACTCACATATTTTCACTGCCGTCCAGCAATGTGAGCAGCTATGTGACCTTAAAGCCATGTTCCAACCTCTTTAATTCCTATACATGATGTCATTGTTTTTGATTCAGAACCTTTAGTATCATTAGTCTAATCCTCCCATTACAGGTTCCAGTCCCTCCCAGTCTCACCAGTTTGTGTTTGGCATCGGTGAGGTGCGTCTCTTCGTAGCTGTCGTCGTGGGCTGTCCAGCTGTAGGACACCAGGAAGTGGAGGGATGGGCGGGTGGTAGGTGACCTCCGGGCGAGCCCAGCGCACCACCAGGGCGCTGCCATTCACGTGCTGCACCTTCATGTTGATGGGAGCGCTGCTGCACACTGGGAGGAGGACGGGAGGAGACAGGAAGGATGGACAGAAAGGACAGAGGGATGGAGGGGGAGATGTACAGAGGAAGGAGAGGAGATGGGAAGGAAGGTGTTAGGAGGAGAGAATAGAAAAAAATGTAAATGGAAGAATGGAGGAGGAAAGTGTGCAATGGTGAAAGGATGGACATGAAAGTAAGACAGACAGAAAAGAAACGATAAGGATGGATGATGGAGGAGAAAGTAGAGATAGTGGAGATCAAGGAAATGAACAGAAAAAAGAAAGGGGGATGGAGGGGGAGTAGGAAAAGCAAGTAGGAAAGCAAGAAAAGCAGTGAGGAAGAAATCAAAGGAAAGACAGAGGAAAAGAAGGAGGAAAGAAAGCGAAATTATAGGATGAAAGAGATGGGAAAAAGGAACAAGAGGGAAAAAAGGATTGAAAGAAAAAAGAAAAAAGAGGAGATAGAGGGAAGGAAGGAATAATTGTTAGGAGAGTAGAAAAAGTAGGACAGAAAGGGAAGCAGTAAAGAAGACAGGACAATCAGGTGAAGACATAAGGCAGGGAATGAGGAGAGGATGGATAAGGACAGAGGATTGAGGAGGCAGGAGATGAGAAAAGGGATGAGGAGGAGAGAAGAATTGGTGGGAGAGGAGACAGAACGAAAGAAAGGGTGGAGGAGGAAAATAATGGAAGGGAGGGATTAAAAACACAATGATGTGAAAGAAAGAAGTAGAGAAGTAAAGTCAAAGGAAGAAAAAAGGAATGATAAAGAGAGAAAGGATGGATGTGAAGGGAGAATGAAGGAAGCGAGGGGATTTAAAAGGAGAAAGAGACAAAGAGAGATAATTTAATGACAGAATACATCGACTCAGCTTATCTTTCAAATACACTCACACACACACAGACACACACACACACACAGAGGATGTGTGAGACAGAGTTATGTGAGCGTGAGCTGTATTCATGATGTGTTATTAATATTGCTGTCACACCCTGAGTGGTCCAGACACACACCACACACACCACAGCACCATCCAGTACACACAAGTGAATGAATGGCTGGACTCTCCACACACAGAATGCCTGAAACAGAGACACACATGCATGAAAGCTCTACACACACACACACACACACACACACACACACACACACACACACACACACCACCACACAACACACACACACACACACACACACACACTTTGTCTAAAGGGTCCAATAACACAGATTCATATATAGTGGTCTTGAGGCAGAATTTGGTCATAACTGGCAGTGGAAAATATGAAGACAAACACATAAACATTGTATGTTTTATTATGAATTTGACACACACACACTCTTGCATTCATTCTGATCAGAGCAGCACTGCACTGGCCACTAGATGTCTCTGTTTGACCAGTGAGGTTCTCTGCTCAGCTGGGACACACCACATATTTGATTTCAGATATTGAATATTTGATCATTATTACTGTAAATTTTCAAATACTGGCTGGTGGTCAGACCTTTACCTGAAACAGGTTCTAATAGGACAAAGACTTTTTTCATCTCTCTTCTATATAATAAACTGTACATCCAATATATTGTACATCCTGTATAGATGTTTCACATTAAAAGCCAACTTAAATGACAATATCACCAGTCCAGTAGGCTTTTAATGTGAAACATCTGCATGAAGTATTCAGTTACACTGATGGTGACTCAAAAAAGGTAACAGAGGCAAAAGAGACCTAAAGCAGCAGAGTGGTGAGCACCATGTGACATGACTCTGCTGCACTGATGGAATTAGAGCTGTGGAAATGTACTATATATACTGAATTTACCGTGTAAGCTGTTAGAGTGCAGATAATTCCACATCAAGCTGGCCACACCCAGGCATGATTTAAGTCTTGGCTGTTACTTAAACACCAGGCTTTTCCTTTACAGTATTGTTCTTATTCTAATTAGCAGTAGTAGTCAGTCTTATATTTTGGAAAGCTTGGTTTGCAGACTCACTATGATTTCCCACTGACATACAAGCAGAAATTTAGAATGTTAACATTAGGGCTTTTCACACTGCATATTCTTAGCCCAGGGCTATCCTTAGCCATGGGATAACTTAGCCCCTTTTCACACACACATTGTTAACGCAGGGTTAAGCTAGGCCCAGGGCTATATGATTCACACTGCCCTTCTTCTAGCTCTGGGTTAAAGCCTTTGTACACCCACACTAGTGTTTTGCGTTAACCTGGCTGATTATCCTCTTTTAATCTCTTAGCCCTTTCATACTGGCAGCTTTTAGAATTTTCAGAGAATATCACCACAAACTCTGGGCTAACCCTGCTCTGGAGCAGGGCCAGCTAGCCCTTGGCTAAAGTCAGGGTCAGAAATTACTTGGGTAGGCTTACAACACAAAACTACATTGTTATGTTTACAAAAAAGATCACGTTATGTATATATCATGTTGGTGATTTGAGATGGATGGATGGAGAAAATGTAGCAAATCTTTTATTTCAGCACCCTGGACAGCTCCATGGATTCATCACACACATCAGTCAGATTGATATTTCAGAGCCATGGTTGGGACCACAGATTCTAACAGCACATCATAGTTTGAAGCATACAGGCACTGACCAACTGACACAGGTCTCAGAAGTGTTTAAGCGGTGGAGTGTTTTTTCCTGCCTGATCATGGTGACTCGATCAGATTTTCTTGATTTGGTCCCTCTTTCCTTGCTTTTGCTTGCTTGCTTCTACCATGGATAAGAAGGTTGTGTAGCTAAATAGTTTAGAGCCTGCCCGGGGTCTTTTAATTTGAAAATTGACCTGTTTTTCTGTGTCTGACTTCCTGCCTGCTCGATCTGCTCTGTGCAGGTTGGAGCGGCATCCACCAAAAATAGATTTAGCGCATATTTGGAACAAAGTGCTACTTCTGGGATGTGCCAAGGCAATGCTGGTGGATTCACAGGGACTGTGTTGAATGACAGCGGTCAGTTCCAGCTGATGTGCCGCAGTTGTATTGTGACACAGCCATGCCGTGGGTATGAGCTGTACTGATTACAGTATTTTTGTTATAATTTTGGACTGAGGTTGCTTTTTCATGGTTTGAGCGAGGTCCCATATCTCTCTTGAAGAGAAGTCTCAGTGTATCAGTGCACAATCATACTCCAGACAATAGTGTTCTTCCAATTTTGCAGTGACTCTTTCCTGTTTCAATGTAACAATGTCCCCGCGTGCAAAGTCAGATAAAAAAAGAAATTTCTTTCCCAGTTTGCTGAGGAAGAACTTGATCGGTCTGCACTAAGCTCTGACCTCAACCCCATCCAACACCTTGGGGTTGAATTGGAACACTGACTCTGAGCCAGGCCTTATCACCCAACATCTTGACTAATGCTCTTGTGGCTGAATGGGAGCAAATCCCTGCAGCCAGGTTCAACCCCTGCTGGAAAGCTTTCAAACAAGAGTGAAGGCTGTTGGGACAGCAGATTAATGATGGAGACACACTTTTAACAATCATGTTCAGGTGTCCACATACTTTGGTTAGTGCATCTGTGGTGTTAAGCAGCAATTCACTGCACCACTCACTGCTGTAAAAGAAGCAGTACCATCAAACAATGCACATAATGATTATTCCACACACTGTATCATATTATGCAAATGCGTAAGGTAATTCGATGATGAACATGGCTTGATTGAGAATAGACTTCACGTGCCTGGTGGAACCAAATTGATTAGCTTGCTCATAAAGAGCAGCAGTGGAGTTTTTCTATTCATAACCTGCAGTCGCGCCCCATGTGGCTTAGCATTACTAAAGCCATTAGTCACACGCACACAAAGCACACACGCTCACAAAGTAGAACACACACATGCACACACATCTCATCGTTGAGAAGTCGAGCCGTGGATGACCTCTATGCAGGGAAAACGTATTTAACAGATTATATCAACCTGGGCGCAGCCAGCCATGCACTGTGTGTGTGTGTGTGTGTGTGTGTGTGTCAGGTTAGAGGAGTAATACCACTCATTCACAGTATGAATTTAAGTTTTAAAATAAGTAAAGTCAGTTAAAGGGGCAGTTCACCCCCCAAAATATTTTTTTTCCTTTGGCCTGTAGTGCTGTTAATCCTTCAAGATTTTTTTTTGTGTGAGCTGCAGAGTTTTGGAGATATCGACCATAGAGATGTCTGCTTTCTCTCCAATATAATGGGACTACATTGCACTCAGCTTGTGGTGCTCAAAGCACCAAAACAACAACAACAAAAAAAAAACAACCTACTTTTGAAAAATTTAAAACCAGTGTTTCTTTCCAAAATCATGACCTGGTTACTCAAGATAATCCACACACCTTACTGTGAGCAGTTTAATGTAGGAACTACTTTTGTTCTTGTAGAAAGAAAGTAGATTCTAAAGTAGTTTTGGTAGATTCTACTGCTTGTGTTACATTCTAATTAACTCTTTCCCTGCCAATGATGAGATATCTCGTCAATTTCTGCCAGGCGTTAGGGGAGCAGCAGCAGAAGAAGATGGTGTTATCTAGCATGAAAACATCAGTGCCCAGTGGCGGCAGATCTGCAGGACAGGGAGCACCGCGACACAGGCACAGAATGAGGCTGCTCGTGCTGCAGCCGGGACACAGCGAGGCTGCTCACAACACAACCCCTACAACTCACGCTGCAGCTGGGGCAGAGAGTGCTCCACCCCCCAGGCCTCTCAGACAGTGTTTCGGACAGGGGGTGGGGAGACACACAGCTAATTTTGGCCACACTGGTGACAGTGATGTCACACATATGATATGAAGTGATAAAAACCCCAAAATAAAAAAAAATAAAATAAAAATAAAAAGTCAATATTCTGCTTTAAAATGTCTCTTTCATAAAAAAAAAAATCTCAGTTTTTTGTCTGAAAAGTGCTCATTAAAAAGAATGAATGAGCTAGAACAAAATGTTTTTTGTGTCTGGAACTAGAAGATCTGTTCTTTCTTTTGATATATTCCATGTTAACATATTCATAGAACTGAATATTCTGTGGTTGTTGAAAAATCAGCCAATTTTGTCAAAAATGCTGGCACTGGCTGGAAATTAAAAAAAAAAATGCTGGCGGGGAAAGAGTTAACTGGGGAAGAGGCTTTGAAAACTTCACTGTTGTTGATTGTATGTAGAAGGGAACCCAGACCCAAGAAGGATCTCACAAGAGTGATCATTTTAACCCAAACCATGATCTTTTCCTAACAATAACCAGATGTTTTTGGTCCCTAAACATCTTAACCACAGCATTGTCACATTAAAAAACATAATTAGTTTGTACAACATGTAAAATGAAGAAACAATGTGTCTTTCCCAGCTCTAACTTCCCAAGTAAATGGAATCCAGCATTATTGCAGGACTGCGGGATTTATCTGTTAATTCATTTATTTATGTATTTTTCATTTAAAAGGGACCCTGTACAGTTTAAAACATAAATGTCACCATTTCATGCACCGTATCAGATTGTAGCATAGTGTATATTCAGATCTGTCATCCTTTAACAGGTCAGAGCATCGCTTTTTGAAAAGTAACTTAAAAATAGGTTTCAAGAAGATACAAACAGATACATTTAAAAAACTTTCACTTTTAAATGAGCTTTGTGCTTTATGCTAAACATCCTGGACCTTTCTTTAGTGGGTTAAATAATTTATTGGTTTATTTAACAGAGACAGTGCACATTAGTAAACATTGCTGTAAATGTGTCAGAGTGAGCCAAAAGGATATTTTTCATCTGGAGTCCCTGGACAGATGTTACAGACTCATGCTAACAAAGAATATAAAACGATACACAGAGATTAAACTGATCATCTTAATCAGGGTGAGATATTAAATAAGGATATGTTTGAGGATTCATTTAAGATTGTGATAAAAAGTAATCTGCTATGAAGCATTATTGTGCTAATCTGAGAAGAATTTCTTGTGTCATCAGTGAAAGTGTGGCTAGAATTGTGATATTTTCCTCAGTCTGGATAAATCCTTAGATAAAGATGTTTTCACTCATGTGGTCCTTTCACCTCCATGTACATGTGTGTGTGAGTGTGTGTATTTGTGCGTCTCTGCATGCACTCCTTTTCTGCTAAACTGTTACAACTCATGTTCCCTGTGTGTAACTGAAAGGGTTCTGTAGCCCCATGTGTCTGGCAGGGTGATGAAGAGACCCTCTTATGGCTTTCATCAAAGATAAGCGGGCCAGCGCTTGCACGCACGCACGCACACACGGCTGCGCGCACACACCACACACACACACACACACACACACACACACACACACACACACACACACACACACACACACTCACAGGATGGCAGTGAGTGATGGAGAGTAGGGCCCAATCACACTGAACAGAACATGGTAGGGGAGGTGTTTGACACAGGTAAACCCCACAGAGGACGACTCTCTGTCTCTCTCATAAGTCTGTAAAAAGCCATTTGCTGGAGGAAAGGACATCTTCGGCCCTGCAGCGTGCTGACCACAGTTGATCGATGACCAGGTCTTGATTAGGGGTCGGTCTGCAGGGTTTCGTACTGGGGGAGATTAGGCAGGAACTACAGTGAAAGGGCTGCTGCCAAACCCTCCTTTACACCGTTATTAGTTGTGTACAGTTAAAATTTCATGAACAGTCAAAACCCTCAAGCTGCTGTTTATATTTTTCTACCTTTGTACTGTTAAAGGAAGGGGAGAGAGTCCACATTGCTTCAAACTGTCTGTGGTGTTGCGTCCTCAGGTATCAACACTTAGACTGGGTTATATCCAATGAAGATTCATTTAATTTAAGACTAGTTCAGAGTGTAACAAAACTAGGTTTAAAATGGCTAAGTCCTTACTAAAAAATTGAGGCGATCTCTTTGCACAATTAAAAACTGATCTCTGTTTAGTAGATCAAAGTTTAATCAATATGGAGACTCTTTCTCACCCAAATTAAAGTAATAAAAAAATAATTTGAATTCTGTCAGGCCTATTAGGTATAAAAGAGGTTGGAAAACTGTCAGTGTTTGGCTGCCATGAATTCCTTAACAAAATGTAACACCGATTACTAGCTAGTTAAAAAAAATAACAAAATGTTTAATTGCTTGTTAGTTAGCAAAAAAAAAAAAAAAAAAAAAAAATATCACAAAACATTACATTGTTTGATAGCTAGCTAAAAAATAAAATGTTTCATTGTTAGCTCGTTAGTTTAAAAAAAATAAAATGTGACATTGTTTGCAAGCTGGCTAAAACATAACAAAATACTACATTGTTTGCTAGTAAATTAAAAAGTTAAAATATTACATCAATTGCTAGCTATAGCTAAAAAAGTTTGCTATTGAACTAAAAATTTAACAAATTATTACATTGCTTGCTAGCTTGCTAAAAGCTTAGTTAGCCCAGGTAGCCGACTCATGATGGCTCAGCAGAGACGCTCTAATTTCTCCTCTGTTGAGAAAAACTTGTTGGCTGAATTAATGCAGCAATATGGACAAACAGTAGAAGATGAAATACAGACAACAGCACTGTAAGGAAAAAGAACTTCATGCAGCAACTGGCAGACTGTTGGAATGGATAAACAACGAAGACATGCAATGTAAACCTCAGCTGGGTTGAGTTTATCCCTTGATAACCTTGCTCAGTCCATCTAAAAAAGGCAGCTATTTTAAAAATTAGACTTCCTTCAAGTTGATAGTGGTTCATATTTTATCACACTGGAGATAAACATAAACTCAAATTGGGGTTTAAAGATAAATTTAGAGTCATTTTGTCAAAGACCCTATTTAACACTGAGAATTAGGCATCAAATAGGACTGGTCCCTGACCCATACCCACACCGTTCTTTCTGCTCCCACAGAACTGTTGGTTCCTTCATTCATGCTGCGTGGGAATGTCTGGGGATTTTAGACTTTTGGGGAAGGTTGTCAATACACTTGCAGGACTAATTGGGGTACTATCACCGATGCACCCTGCTGTACATCTTCTAAATGATGATTCCCACCTTTAAAAAGCATGCTAAGTCTGGCTGGTGGGCCTAACTGCAGCCAAGCCATGGAAACCTCCTCACAATATTTCAAGTATTCATTGGCTCCGGAGCTTTTTGGACATCTTACCTGGAACTATCATCAGCAAGAATTAATGATGGAGGACCAAACACAATTTTAATGTGGACTGATCTAATATCTGACTTGAAAGATCTGTCTAAATAGGACCGCTCTGATCATCTATCCTGTTGGGTGGTGGATGGGAGGGGGGAGGGAGCGGATAGATAAGGGGGTTGAGGGGTATGAAAACTTAAAATATAAATGGCAACTTGTTGTATTGGCTCTTAGCCTATTTGTTGAGGTTGCAATAACAAATGAATGATTAAAAAAAAAGATAAATTTAGAGTAAAAACTGAAGAGGGATTTAATTGAATCTTTCCTAATTTTAAGCCAGTACTGCATAATTCAAAGTTAAGCTATGATTTAATCAGATTGAAAACTTAATCCTTGTTGGTGCAACCCACAGTGAGTAAATATCATTAGAAACAACAGGACTTGTAGCCAAAGCTATGAAGTCAGGTAAGAGTCAGGTTGTGGAAAAAAATGATTCATCCTTTAATAAAGAGCCGTGTCCAAGCGAACCTCCATCAGCAATGATTGCTGCACACATTTCACAAGACATTTACAGGATTTTACTGATGACATTCAGTCGACATGCCAACTTTCCTGAGCACTAGCATCATGAAAATGCATGATAATAGCACGAGTTTGGGCGCACTGTCACTTTTCTGTGGCAGGTAAATGTCTTGTGATGTGAAAAATTGAAATGCTGCTGTGTGTGAAGTACAGCTTGTGTGGCGCCCACTGTGCCTCTATGACACTGTGTCATTGTTTTATAACAGGCAACCACTCCATGGCATGAAGGACTGCAAATTGAGTAGCACTTAGACTGCCACTTGCATTGCTCAAACTACTTGATACAGTACTTGTATCTTTTTGTAAAACTGTTATTGGTGGACCTTTAGATATTATGCAGGGACATCATTCAGCTCTTGGACATCTTAACCTTGACCTCAAACAAAATAGACAGAAAAAAGTGTGCTGAGAGGTGAACAATAAGTACTTTCAGACTGCAAGTTAGTGTCACTTCTTGTTTTAGTACAGGCCCATTTTAACCTATGCAAATGAGCTTAGATCAAATACTTGAAACCTAAATTACTATTATGAATATTTCACCCACTTTTCACTGAAATTGGAAAAAGAGTTGAAAAAGAATACATATCTGAATCTGTGCAGTGTAGATGTTCTTAAATAAAAATGCATAAAAGCCAGAGCAGGACAGAGCTGAGCTGAACTGAAAGTAACAGAAGTTTGGCCTCATTTGGTCAAAATGGGTTGTGGTCCTTTTTCCCGATTAGTCTGGCTCATTTGGGCTGGTGTGAAAGCTGTCAATCGAACCCTGTTCGGACCAAAGAACCGGGCCGAGACCCAGCTCAAAAGGTGGACCAAACGAGGCAGGTGTGGAAATGCCTTTAAACTTCTGTTGCTTTCAGTTCGGCTCAGGTCTCTTTTATCGGAGCCGAGCCTGCTCTGTCTTTTATGCATTTTTATTTAAGAAAATCTACACTGCACAGATTCAGATATATATTCTTTTTCAACTTCAAAAGGTGGCTGTTGGTATGGTTCTGAATAAACTCTGGTACAGTTTGTCTGCGGTGTGACAGCAAACGAACCAACTAAAGGATTTTATGGTAGCAGATGTGATTTTCACACAATTTCAAAAGCTGCTAATAAATCCATCTGCTGATTGTTAAATCTGTTCAAGAGGCGATCGTATAATTGGTAAGACATGTATAGTCTATATTTGTGAAATTCATTTAGTAACAGGTAGGTACTTCAGCACAGGTATTTTCCCTGATTAAAAGGCCTGCTTGTATCCAATTATTGTTCTTTGTCTGATTAAAAAGTGTGTGACAGCAATCCCACAGTAACACAACTGTATGTCACACACATGAAACAGGTGAAAGGCAGATGAACTCCTTCCTCCCTCCCTCTCTCTTGCTCTCAACGAAGGAAAACAAAAATCACAGTGCTGTCTTTTTATTCTTTTCTTCTGCTCAAAACACTTCTGTAAACTCAATATATAAAGATATACAGCAGGGCTATCAGACGCAGTGCTGCAGTCTCTAAGTCTGTTTGCTCTAAGTGGACATTAACCACATACGATTTTTCACTTTTCAATCATGCTGGAAAAATATATTTCAAAAGATTAAACTCTTGGCCAGACCTGGGTAAAATGCAGCCCAGGGTCTGGATGTGGCCTGCTGAAAGGTTTCATGTGGCCTTAAAGGCCATCATGGAAATAACAAAAAATAAAAATCTAGCAAAGACCATTTAGTTATCGAAGCTTTACTTTGAAAGGGGTCAGTTCTGTGTTCATTGGTAATGATAATGAACTATATCTTTTATATTAAACTGTAACTTTATTCACCAGTGCTGAACATCCATGTTGTTTATGTTGTTCTTTTTCTCCTTTTGCTGCTACTATCATTGCAGCCTGTATGCAGCCTGCATGGTTCACTGTAAAACAACAGGTTTTGGACATTACCAACAAAATATTAGCCCACAAGTGTTGATATATTTTTACTTATTTATTTGGAAGGACATAATTTTTCCCATTTCTCAAGAATGGGTAACAGATTAAAACAAACAAGGTATAATATGTTAATGTGTTAGTTTTAAAGGGATAGTTCACCCAAAAATGAAAATTCAGTCAATCTACTCATCCTCATGCTGACTGAAGGTCGGGTTTAGTTTTTTAGTCCACAAAACACTGCTGGAGTTTCACATGAAACAGTGTCACAGAATCTCCCAAACAATGGAAGTCAATGGTGACCAATTTTCAAATGTAAAAAAACAACAGAAGAAAAACATAAAACACCACCATACTGGTCGTCTGGTGTAATCCAAGTCTCCTAAAGCACCAACATGCCAAGTTGACAAAAGAAATGTTATTTGCACCATGTTTTCAGTCTGAATCTTCACTGTAGATCTTTAGCTTGGAGCCACGTTCACATACACATGCACACTGTCTGAACAGGGTGTGTGTGGTGTGACGGTGTGCAAACAGCATGTTGGAACTTTAGGAGACTTGGATTACACCAGACGGGTAGTATGGAGGCATTTTACGTTTTTTCTGTTTGAAAACTGGTCACCATTCACTTCCATTGTTTGAGAGAACACTGTTTTCCTGTGAAACTCCAGCAGTGTTTTGTGGACTAACAAAATAAACCTGACCCTCAGTCGGCATAAGGGTGAGTAGATAATGACTGAATTTTTATTTTTGAGTGAACTACCTCTTTAAAGGTTCTCTTTGGTGGATTTTTTTTAATCTTCTGAGTGAGGTGACCTCTTTCTCCACCTCCAGTCTTCATGCTAAGCTGAATGTACTTCTCAAAATGTTGAAATATTTGTTGAAATTGAAATACCCACTCATGAGTAACATGCGTTTGGATTTAATCAGGCAGTACAGCAGAGGTGATACAGATCTGCACCTCGCAGGCCAAACAACCATGTTGACTGAAGTGTTTTTAGAAGAAGCAGAGGGAAAACACTGATCCATCAGTTTCTATGACCACATTCACATTATGCATTATTGTGTGAGGGCACAGACCTCAGAGGGTATCCATGCCCGGAAGAACATGTAATGTCTACTGATGCATTATATCATTCATAAACAGCATAAATGTAATGTGCCATAAAACGTAAGTGCAGGCATAATATGAAGTTAAACTTTCATTATTAGCCGTGTTAGCTGACATGTTGTCTCAGATCAATAAACAGAACTCCTTCTCTACTTATTTTTGGCTCCATTAAAGGTTGTGCAACACGACTTACATAATTTATTACCATTTATAATTTATTTATTTCACTTAGCTGACTTTACTTGTAACTTGTTACTTCAACATCAGCACTTTAAATAGTTGTAAAATGCAAATAGGCATATAAGTTGATTTATCTCACAGGAGTCCTTATCAGACAACCTCCAGACATATCATTATACAGCTGTGCATCTAAGTTAGGATGCACTCTTACAGTGCCCTTTAAGTGCATTAGATGTGGTAATAGATTTTATGTTTTGCTCATGGCGTGTTCTGGAAAGCTGCTCTGATATAGCCAGACAGTCAGTAATTCAAGAACTTAGGAGGGGCTAGAGTTCATCTTTGCTTATGCTTTTAAGCTATTTGTCTCTTCATTGCAAAAAGGTTTCATTTTTAGAATCAAGAGTTTGATAATATTTTCAAAATGGAAGCAAAGACACTCTGAGACTTTGCAAACAAAAGGCAAGAAGTCTCACATCCTGGACAAAATGCATTTGCTTCCTTTTTTAGTTTGGCTTTGTTAGGATTAAAGTAGTTTCTTGTTCTGGAGCACAACTGGACCTGATCATTCCTCTTTTCACATTTTAACCTTGACTTTGACTGAACTACTATAATCTATTTTAAAAGGAAGAGGACTAAAAGTTTGGGAACGTGTTTGTTTGCCGTCTGACTCAGAGTCAGATCGATATCAATTTAATCTCAGCCCAGTACAGACCTACGGTAGGTCCAGGTTCTCTTTACACAAATAGCAGAAAGGGGGAAAGTCACTAGCCTAACAGAGCTGAGGTGAAGCTGGAACTTCGGCTTCTTTTGCAAAAGTTAGAATACAAAATCAAAATCAAATGATCAAATTTAATAGTGCCAATGACCTTGCTCGATTATATGTCTCTACATTATATGTCTAGATAAGGAATGTCTAATAATCATCAGACCTCAGTGAGTTCAAGTGGTTTAAAGCTTGTCCAGACTTGGCAGGAAGAGGCTGACATATGCTTTAGACATTTTTAAGACAGCAAAATATTCAGTTAAAAAGTTGGAAAATTGGAATTAGAATAAAGTGTTGGTGGACATCATGGAAACCAACAGTTATGAGATGTGTTTCACACACTGACAAGTTGATATTAACAATTCATTGGAGCTGTATAATCTTTTCTATGCTAACAAACAAAAGTGTCATTTGCTTAAATCATGAAAGTTTCCAACTCAAACAGTAATACTGTAGTCTTACTCAGTTGTTAGAACATGTTCATTTTTTTCAGAGACCAAATGAGGTGAAAGAAAGACAGCCAGTCCAGAGGTGAGTCAGGACTTGGCCACTCTTTAGCCTATGTTGTATTAAAGCTACAGTAGTTAGCTTACTAGTACTTGTTGGTTAGGACTGTGGGTTTCAAAATGTTTGTGGTCAAGGCACACCAAAGAACAAGCAGAAAGCAAAAATCTGAAGGCACAGCTGTAGTCATATACAGGAAAAATTTCCTTTATAACCAACCTAACCAGTGGAGGCAACAAGCAGCCTCACCAATCCAAGGTCCTCCATAACTTTTCTTTATCTTTATCTGTTTTTAAGCAGATTTTCAGTGAACTGCAGCAACATTTGAAAATTCTATTGGGTCTAAAGGGTTAAATAGGTGCACAATATGACCACCATGTGATCTGAAAGGATTAAAAAGGCATTTCTCATTTAATCTCAACTGTAAGAGAGGTTAACCACAACAGACCTTTCTATGTACTGGACATAACAGAGATGAAACTGACACTGGTCCTCTCATAATTTGCTGGATGTAGCTTTAACAGCACCCAAACGTGTTCCTCTTTGTTCTCTGTCGGCCTGCATGCATCAGTCTGTCATTCAGCCTCACTAAATGTGAGCAGTCATTCACAGACCCAAAAGTAAATGAAGCATCATGGCTGATGGGAAACAATCACCAGCAGCAGGAGGGGAGCTGAGGCTGAGCCACAGTCAAATGGAATAAATTAGCACAGGCAGAGGGGGATTGGAAGGAAAATGACTTATGTAATTTAGCTACTGCTGTATACGCTCCTCATTCTCCAACACCACCTGTGTGGTGTGTGTGTGTGTGTGTGTGTGTGTGCAGGGTGTCGGGTGAGGGAGTGGAAAGGGGTTATAGGCCAGGTGAATACATTTCCATCCTGAGCCCACTCAGCTGTAGCTATGGTAGCATGTTGCAGAGGGTGTGTAGGTGGCGTGTGGTCTGTATGTCTCTCTATCCGTCTGTATGTCTGTTGTTTTTTTTTTTCTCTAATCCTCTTTGCCTTTTTTTCCAAACCGTCCTCTCCCTCCACCTCCTCCTCCTCCTCCTCTTCTTCTGCATTTCCTCTGCCAGCCTTATAGATCTGCTTACAGCAAACATGTCCCACTGCAGCGCTCAAGGACATACTGCACGAGCATGCAGCACACTGTGCCAGGACAACACACACACATATACAGCGTGTGTCTGTGTGTGTGTACATCTAGGTGATGCACCTCTCTCCTAGTCGACCATATGGAAGCGTGTATGAAGGAAGGGAGGGGACGAATCCTGCTAGGACAGTTGACACAGCACAGATGCTAGGTTACACACGAACACCTACAAACGCACATGTGCGCACCCTCACACACGAATGCATGTACGCGCGCCACACGTGCATGCACGCATGCGCGCACACATGCACAATGTGTGGTGTTGTTTGAGTGGTAATGAGGCAGGAGTGGGAGGACGGCTGGTGTGCCTCCCACTGCCTTATGCTAGGGGAGTTACCCAGCTCGCTGGTAAAACGACAGAGAGCTAGCCCACACACGCACACGCGCGCACACACACAAACACACACACACACACACACACACACACACACACATATACACACACACACACACACACACAGTGAGAGAGAGAGAGGACAACCATCTCCTATGGGCTTATGAGCAACACTGAATATCCCTCATTTATTAACATTAAGAAATGTCACCATCCAGGAATAATGTGAGAATATTGGACCAGTTTAGGGAGAAAAGGGGAACTTTAATGATGCTGTTTGGATCAGAAAAGGCTCTGAGCACTGAGAAATTGTCTTACCGGATGAAGTTAAACACATTTTCACCCTCAATTATAACTGGAATACAGTGAGCAGATTGCAGTTTATGTAATATGCAGGATTACAGTCAGGGTTCTTTGGCTTGTCCCCACAGAAAAAGCCTTTGTGGTTCCTGGTACAACCTTTTAGAAAGGTTTCCTACACAGCCATCTGTTAATGGTTTCACCCAGGAACCCTGATGAGAGCCTCTACAGCGAATCCTTCTGTAGTGTTATGGTTCCACCCAGAACCCTCTCTGGGTGTTCTATCCAGAACCTTTTTGCCTTCTAAGGATATCAACAAGAACCCACCCAGGCAGTTTGACCCAGAAACATTTTTATATTCATCTGCTGAGAACCCTTTTATATTTCAAGTTTTTATGTAGAACCTATCCAGGGGGTTCTACTGAGAACCCTTTTATATTTTATAGTTTTATCTAGAACTCAGCCAGGGGGTTCTACAGAGAACCCTTTTAGATTTCAAGGTTTTATCTAGAACCCAGCAAGTGAATTCTATCAAGAACCCTTTCATTTTTCAAGCATTTCATATATCACCCACCCAGGGGGTTCTAATGAGAACCTTTTTATATTTCAAGGGGTTCATAGAGAACTCACACTGGGGATTCTACTGAGAACCCTTTTATATTTCGCAGGTATTATCTAGAACCCACGCAGGGTGTTCTACCAAGAACTCTTATATTATTATACAAAGAACCCTTGGCAAACCCTTGACAAATGAGTTCTTAAAGGATTTCAAAAATCCTAGAAGAACTCTTTCTTTCAAAAAGGGTTCTTAACTCTGACAAAGAGTCCTTAACAAATCTCTACTTCAGTAAAGGGTTCTACAGAAGCAAATGATTCACAGTTGTGCAACAGTTATTTCTTTAACATTTTAATTTTCATTTATCATTGTTGTAGGTCTTTGAAAAAGTTGAGACAACTCAACATTTCAGGGCAACATACAGCAATGGACTTTTGAACTTTGAACCCAACTCAAACTCTTGAGTTTTTAAAAAGTTTTACCAACTACTGAGTTAGAGAGTTAGAGAACCCCCCAAAAAATTGTTTTAAAAAAATTCAAGTGATAAAAGTCAGAGATTCAAAGTAAATTATTATAGGTCAGCAAAACTTTTAAAAGTTTATTCCAAAGTTTGAGTTGTGCTCAAAACTCAAATCGATTGCAGTATGCTGCCTTGAAATTTTGAGTTGATTCAGCTATTTTTTCTTACAGTGTTAAGTGATTGCTGATATAAAAATATGTAGCCGGTGCACCAAATTTTTAAAATTTTTTCTGACTTTTTTTTTCTTATTTTTTGACAGTGGCTCATCTTCTCGAGTCTCCATAAGCTAGTTATCGATGTCAAATAATAATAATTTAAAAAAAAGTCTTCAAGGAAAAGAGAGAATTTAATAGTTGCAGCTCCAGACAGATTTTTTCTTCTTTTTTTGGCTAAAAATGGATGTTAAAGGTCGCAGACCCCTGACTTAGAACCAACTAAGTGTACATTTGAAAGTGAGAGTCTCAGCAGCACTCTTACCTTTCGAAGCCTCCGTGCCATATGGCCCGCTGCCGCTGTCAGTCAGGTCGGGCAGCCAGGCGTCTTTGACCGCTGACTTGAAGACATGGCGATTGTCCAAGTTCTGGATGGGCCTGAAGTTGCTGCGCAGGTACTCCACTGACTTCACGTGGTCCTGCTGCTCCGTGGTGAAGATGGAGTAGAAGGCCTCCAGCTGGGCCGCGAGAGAGAAGAGCAGACAGGAAGAGTTAGTGGCAGGATGAACTCACATCCTGTGGTGAGTCTGAACTGGTGGTTTCTGCATCCGTCATACAGAAAGCAGTGAGAGCCACTTCAGCTCGCTCCAAAAAGACACAACATGAGAATGTGATGCAGACAACTCATTGAAATAGAAAATGAGATAAGATAAAATTTTAATGAGCCCCATGAGGAAAGTGGGTCACTGCTGCAGCAAAACAAAGACTTTACATAAAAACATAGAATTCAAAAGAGCATACTGGAAATACATGAATAATAATCCCAACGTATGATGAACTCATTCAATGAACATGTATCCATGCATCAGTGAAAAATATGACACTATTTCAGTGAAAAATATCACTCACACACTATTTAAATTGTAAGAACGGCATTAAAATGATTCCAAGTAATAAAGAAAATAACAATTCTCCAGCAGCATTTAGGACTTATTTAAGATGTATTTCTTCTTCTTCAATGTATAATATACAACAGTTTCCTAAAGCAACAATCTGTAGACTCATATAAACATAATCGCTTTCAATCATCTCTTATGACTGACCACACACTAAGGTTTCCTCCTGAACCCTATATGGTTCTAGCCTGAAGTCTTCTTCCTGGATATCCTTGTTTTCTCATTATTTCACTGCTCAGGACGCTTTACAAACCCAAAATGTCTGTTTTTGATGTCCTGGTATCTTTTTGGTGCATTTATGAACAGCTCTCAGACAAATCTGATTCTACCTTTAGGCGAATAATTTGATCATTTTAATCAGATGGATCTTTGCCTATTCAGAAAATTCTAATAATCAGCTTCACAGACCTCACATATCCAGGCTTTAAACCAGACAATTACATCACAAGACAGTGGAAAAGTCAACTTCCTGATCCAAATCTGAGGGTTTCGATCCAAAAAGCCACTAGAGATGTTTGAGTCTGTCAGCCGCCAGCCCTCCACCTAGCTCCCATCCCCAGACCTGTAGGGGGATTACTTCAAACACGTGAACTTTCAGTGAGTGTGGGTCCTTGTGGCCTGCATCTCTGAAGTGCTGTCACAGGGGATAATTGTGGTTTTGGAGTTCTAATTGAATATTCATGTCCTGCCCGTCTGTCTTTCAGGCTGTTCTGTGTGTCCGGCAGAAAGCAGCCACAGACACACTCCAAGCGGCACTACAAATGTAGTGTTGGAATTGGCCAAGTCCTTGAGAGAGTCAGTGTTTTGATGAACACATTGAAACAATGAGTTGCAAGTAATGTTGTCACATTATTTGCATCTGAAATAGCCCATGTGAAGTTGGCCAAAAAAGCCTGGGCCCACCAGCAGTCTCCATCCCGTCAATCTAGCTGTCAGACTCCTGCCAGACACATGATGAACGATGGATCGGAAATATCCAAAGAATACTGGTCTGATTAGTTGAGCCAACTGTGGCCCAAAGCTATTTAAAGTGCAGCTACAAGGGGCTGCTTCTCAGACACTACTGGCTCAACTCTGCAGCCCTACAACCTGGCAGATCTAGCTCCAATGTAAGGGCCAAAGCCAGCTCACATTAGGCCCTCTGGGGAAAGAGCACTCAGTCACACCTGGCTGGGTGTGTTGATTGGGTTTAGGAGACTAGGAAGTATCTCTGGAAGGACGGAAGCAGCTCTAAGAGGCAAAACTAAAGGGATAGTTCAGATTATTTGAAGTAGGGTTGTATGAGGTACTTGATGGTTGGAAAGAAGCAATGTCCTGCTGTGGACAGGGTCAGCAGCAAAGGGTATCAGGTTAAGTATACGCTAGATTTTGAATATTGTCACCTTGCTGTTAGACAGCCTTTTCTGACAGGAGACCACTGTTATATGGGCCACTCTATGGAATGTCCCACAACTACTGTTACACAACCAAAAAACTAATTTAAAATGTGTGCAAAACTAATGTGTTCACCAAGAAAACTTTTCCATTGTTGTTTTCAAATGATATTTTTGATGGTTTTGAAAGTGAAGTTTCTTCATACAGTAAATCATGAATCTTTAGGTAAAAAAATTATGTCCCACATTCTCATGTCACTACCAGAACAGTGTAAGTTTGAGTCCATGGACTGAGATTGATTTTAGCTACACTCCTACACTTCTGATCAGGAAGTTTGTCTGTGTCCCTCTGTCTCATGGCTGCATGGTGAGGTGATAGGTGCCATCATTTTAAAGTAAATGTGTTTCAAAAGTCTGAAAAAAGTGTAACTTAAATAAACTTTTTGGTTGTTTTTCCAGAAAACTCTTTTTTTGTGTGTACAAGTGTTGAGAACTGTGCTAAACTGTGCTTAGCTCAGTTATCCAAATTCTAAGTATTTTAGTATGAACTCCATGTCATTTAAAATTCTGTAATGTGATTCTGTAGAATGTCCTATATAAGGCAAATATCATTCTCTCTTGCTCAACCAGACTCTTTTGGTGAAATCAGTAATGTTACCAGGAGCTGCTGGTCTACTGCTGCCTTAACTGCCTTAGTTTGTTAGCGTTATTGTGCGTTCTTGGTGAATCCGAACTAACCTTTTAAATCACAGAAGTCACACTATAACACAAACTAACTATCAGACACTGGTTTCTCATCAGAAAAAAACTGTCTGATGGCTTGTTGAAGTGTTGAAAATATTTTAAATAGAGCGTACATATGAACTAACAGATTTTTTTTTAAAGTGGCTGTGATACATTTGTTCTGCTGACCCTGTCCACAGCAGGACATGAAAGAAGACATTCATATAATGCTGTGATTGGTGAAACTCACTATCTGACACACAAAGGTACTGTTCCGAAAGTTATTTTAATCTGAGTGTAGCTGCCATGCTATCAAGCTGTGAACATTTTGTACTTTGTCGGGTTGATGTTGAAGTTGGCCTCTTCCTGCACGTTGCCATTTGTCAAACGCGTGCTGGGTGGCAAGACGTGCGACCAGACATGGATTTGCACTGTGTGATTGAAGTGTCATCTTTCTGTCTGTGCTGGCAGATGGATACCCTGTACAATGTGTTTGGAAGCGACGCACTCAGACAAACAGCTTGCGTGGAAGGGAGTGTTGAAAAAGAGAGGGGGGGCTGGGGTACTGAGAGGCAGATTTAGTTTAATGAAGGTAAATGTCTCAGTGAGAAGAAGTCTGAGAACAGCAGATTCTTGCTGTGACTCTCTTTGTGCAGTACGACAGTCAGGTACACTGAAATAATACACACCAACTAAACCTCAGCAAAATAAGCTGATCTGGAACCAGAGTTTAAGTTTTGAAGACATTGTCCTTGACTTATTCTTGTAAATTGGTTTCAAAAATTGACTCTGCTTCCTCTCTGCCAACCTACTGTAACCATTCTTGCAGAAAAAGCTCCTCTACCAGTTAACAACCTCCCAAAAGAGAATGAACCTCACAAACCTGAGAAAGTGAACAAACAAAGATCATTGATTAAAGTGAAAAAGACTGCTAATAGCCTTTATAGAAAATGCTCATTAAGCCCGACAGTCTAAGAGTTGGATACGAATTGCCTACCCTAAGGCTGGCTTACATCAACAAGGATTATTTTTAAACCTCAATAAATCATGGCTTAATTTAAAATTATGTTGCACCAAACTTTAAAACAAGCTTAAAATTAAGAAAGATTACATTTAAACATCTCTTTAAACCTCCATTCAGTTTTTACTCTAAACCTAGATTAGATTTATTTCTGTTGTATCAAAACTTTAAACTTGCAAAATATTGAACAAAATAATTAAGTTCCTCGAAGTTGATCCATTAAAAGAGTCTGCCAGCTGCTTTTTGTTGTCTGGTTTTTGTTTATGTTCTTTTAAAATCTAAAATCTATTATTTGACCAGACTGCTCTATTAATTTAGCCATTTTTCTCAGAGGAGGAGAAATTACGGTTTCTTTACTGAGCCATCACGAGTAGGTTAACTAGGCTAACTAGCAAGCCAGCAAACAATGGCATGTTTTGTTAACTTTTAAGGTAGCTAGCAAACAATGTAACGGTTTTGTTAACTTTTTAGTAACTAGAAAACAATGTAATGTTGTGTTAACTTTTTAGCTAGCTAGCAAATACTTTAACATTTTGTTGACTTTTTAGCTAGCTAGCAAACAATGTACTACTCTGCTCACTTTTTATCTAGGTAGCTAACAATGGAATGTTTTGTTATTTTTTTAGCTAACAAGCAAATAATTTAGCATTTTGTTGAACTTTTAGTTAGCTAGCAAAAAATGTAATACTTTTTGTCTAGCTAGTTAACAACAGAATGTTTTGCTAATTTTCTAGCTAGCTAGGAAACAATGTAATACATTATTAACCCTTTAGCTAGCTAGCAAACAGTACAATGTTTTTTTTTTTTTTTAGCGAGGTAGCAAACAATGTTAACATTTTTACATTTTTGGAGTTTAAACATTTTAAATCTAAAACATTTTAAAACTTTGTGGATGCAACCCAGTCAAAAGATGCCTTCAGACTTACTGTGTCTGAAAAAGTGAACTTCTTAGGTAATTAGGTGAATGCATACATTAATCGAAAGATATAAGTGGATGTGAACACATGCAGATTAATTCTTGGTGGCATAAACAAAAGGGGAAAACAGACTTTACAGTGCAAAATACTTCACGTTATGCAAAAATGTAATGCTAATCATGTAGCTCACTTACTCCACATACATGGTTGGTGCATTTATTGCTGCCTGGCAAAAGGCAGCAACTGAGCAGTTGGTAAATTGGTTTGTGGAGAAAAGACAGGGGCTGCACAAACTCTCTAGTGGTCAATTTTGCAAAACCAAAATTTGTTTTGACTTTGCAGCTTCAGTACAAGAGGAAAGCTAAAGTATCCAAACTGATTTAGAATGTTTCATGGCAATCTGTGTTTTAGATTTCATATTTTCATATTTGTCATATTTGTATATATAATGGCATGTTTTTCAGGTGGTGGCTGCAGACAGATCTGGATCTGGATTTGGATCGAAATGACATGATTAATCCATTAAGCACTTCCCTCAGCAGCCCGCAGAGGTCTAGGGTAGTGGAAGCTTTTTGCTCTGATTCAAACACTGTTTAGAATCATCTGGGGACCATGAATATCCACACCAAATGCTACGGCAGGTGGACAGTAGGTGTTGAGTTATCTTGCTCAGGAACAAAGTGTGATGCATGGGTAAAGCCACAATCATCCCCATCCTCAGGCCCCATATTGTGCGAGGGAAAAAACAATAGCAGATGAGGAAGTCAGCCAGTGTTCTTTCATGAGCAGAATGTGATTGCAGTAAACCCAAATCCCAAACCCCCTGAGCTGCTGCAAAACAAATGTAAAATGGCCATAAAACGTCAGCCTGCCAGCTTTGGTGACCAGCTTTAGGGGTGACTTTCTGAGATGATGAAAGTCAAATCTGAGCGTCGAAGCAAAGGATTAATAAGAAAAAGCCCTAGTCTGACTCCACTGTTTACCGAGCCATAGTAAACCCTCAGGGTTTAGGCTGGACAAAGACTGAGGATGGAGGTAACACTGCACGATGAAAGAACAAACACAGATTCGTGCACAGCTCTTTAGCTCACTCCTTTGTGTTAGATTTTCACTTCTCTTCTCAGTAGCTTTATGTGAACTGCTGATTTATTTTCTTCCTACTTCAGGTAGCAGGTTACATTTCCCATCATGCCTTTGCAAAGCTTTGGAAATGGGGAGGGATTTGTTGTTGCTTTCAATTGAAGAAGGTGTCAGTTGACTAAGGTTCAGGTTTGATTCCTGGGCTTAAGTTCCTGTGGTTCCAATGCAGCTAAAACCGTGATGTGTTGCGAAGCGAATAGTGTGAAAATAGCTCAACACATCCCCATACCTAAATGCCAGAATAGGTTGGTTGTCAGTTATTCCCAAAATTACATATATAACTGGTAGAGAATACCTGCAGTGACATTACACATGATTTAAGTTATGAAACGGTAGCTATTTGGTTAGGGTTAAGCAAATAAAACTACTTGGTTAGGGTTAGGAAAAGATTGTGGTTTTGGTTGAAATAACTACATAATGTCTGTCACATGATGGAAGTGAGATCACTTGTGCAACAACATAACTTTAAGTTGTAAAACGGTGGCAGTTTGGTTTGGTTTAGGTGAAGAAACTACTTGGTTAGGATTAAGAAAAGATCTAGTTTGAGTTTTGGTTAAAATAACTACATTATGTATGTAAGGTGACGGACATTATGTCACATGTGTGACAGAAGTGACACGACAGATGTCACATCCATAAAATTACTCAAACCCACACAGAGCTCAAACCCCGGTCTCCGGGTGAAAGTCCTGGGTTTGTTTGAACCGTCCATCCACCCCACCTCCTCTAAATGCGGACTTTCTCACTCCTTACACTTTTCCTGTTCATGTTTACTACATGCACTAGGGGGCGCTGCCTAAAAATAAACAGTTTGCTTACACGTTCGACCAACATGCACGTTTTTCTGTTGAGAACGGGCTGTCACATAAGCCTACAGCAAGAAAAAAAAGTTCTCTGGATGTGCTGGTTCACTTCCTGTTGATTCCCTGCACACGTAAATGGAACCAAACTGTTTCTGATACAGCTCCTCAAGACAGTCTGTCTGTTTGTAATGATTATGCAGTGCAAAGTCTCTTTGGGCCAGTGTACATTACATGATCTGCACTGTGGCCACTACATCAACACTGCTTACAACTGCTCATAGCTAGATGAGAACCCCAGATTTCTGAAAGTCTTGTGAGGTTTGCACACATTGTTTCTTCATTGAGTGCACAGTGTACAACAAACTGTAGTTAAGAACTGCTTAGGTTTAGGGACAAAAACACCTAGTGAGGGTTAGGGAAAGATCATGGTTGGGGTTAAAATCTCTTGTGAGATCTTTCATGAGTCTGGGGTTGCCATATAGAGACGACCCCTTCAGCCCAGTGCTTTTCCTGTAGACTGCAGGTCTTGACTTCCTAAAACAGCCTCTGTATTCCTTAAAGAACACGTTCTCATACCTTAAGGACAGAACAGAGAGATTGCCAATGACTTCCAAAGGAGGAGAGTATCAGCAGCGTCAGGCCTGAGTTAAGTCATGTGATGTTAAGCATTGTTTCTGTTTGGTTAGGTTTAAGCACCAAAACTGCTTGATTAGGTTCAGGATAAGATCATGGTTTTGGGTAAAATAAGTACGCTACATAAGTCAAGTGATATAGTTCATGTGAAGTACATAATTTCAAACTTTAAAAGTGAAATATGCAACACCCTGGTGTTAAAAAATGGGTACTACAGTACAAATTCAAAATATTCAAATGAGTTGTTTCCCCCTCCCCTTCCTCCCAGACTGAAGCTGCAGCCTGCAGGGACACTGACCTCCAGGCCACCATTGAAAATAGAATAAACAAAACCAACAGGCATCCACGGTGTCCATGGCTGCCCATGTACGCATCCATTTGGGAGTAGAATCAAGCCCCAAACCTACATGAGCGCAAGATGAGTACAACATTATACAGTGATGGTGAGTACTACACTGGAAGTTGATCAGCTGTTTATAACTTCTTTTGTTGATCAATGTAAAGATAAGCCTGTTATTCTGAAAACAAAAGACTGCTCTGAAAACAGAAAAGTGCCCTCTTGGTTGCCTCTGTGGTCAATAAAACATAATAAAGTGCCCCCTAAGATGCCTGTCCAGTGGTTAGAACGCAATGCAGTGTCCCTACACGCATCTAAATGTTATTTAGTTTCTTGTTCCCTTTGTGTTTTTATTTCAGAGGTGTAGTAGTTGATGTCTGAAAATAAAAAAAAATTGAATCTCAATCAGTGATTGGAACTGTTTCACCAGTAGTTTGATCCATTTTATTTGTTACTTAAAGATTTGGAGAAAGATTTCAAGTAATGACTGTAAGTAATAAGTAACATTTGTGAAATCTTCTATAAAGTTTGCAAAACCAAACTCTGTTCTCTTCAAAGTGTGAAATAATCAGTGCCTCTAACTGTGTGTGTGAGAGATTAAGAGCATATTTTCTGAGAATGCTCACCACTGTATGGCTTTACTGTGTGTACCGAACTGTGTTTGTCGACTTACTCTGCAGACATTTTGTGTGTGTGAGTGTGTGTGTGTGTGTGTGTATGATTACTATTTATGGCCTGCCTCCAATCTGTTTCTGCTCACACAGTGGACTGCAGCAGTGCATGAGGCTGAGAGCCTTCAGCTCTTCCTCCACCGCTGGATCAAATGCAGACAGTACTGGCATTAAAACCGGTGCAGCCTCACACAGGCCAGAACTCCAACCTCCAACATCGGCCTCCAGTCTGAGCTGAAATCACTTTACCATCAGAGAATAAAGTCTTGGTCACAGCAGAAATTAGCAGAGAGAGTTTCGCTGACAGATTATAGGCAGTTTGTATTTGTTGCTATTAACTATCAGAGAAATGGTGACAATATGTTTTTCTCCACAGAGAGTTACCTCTGCATTGTGCTAAAGATGCTTTTTACTGGAGTCACAGACCACTCCCTGAAATATGTACTTGCTGTTGATGACCGGGGAACAGATTTACATTTCCATTATTGTTCTGGACATCTGCAAAGATTCTCAGTCATCCAGGTCATGGTATTCAACAACTCTCAAGGTGTTAATGACTCCACAAGAGTTTAAATGCCTGGAACTTCCCATTAGTCAGTTAAGAACTGAAGAAGTCTTTCAGGTGAGAGACAAAATATTATCAAGACCCTCAAGTAAATCTAGTTGCCTTAGTACAGATACCATCATGTTGGACTTACTCGGTGGTGCCAGACTGTGCAGTTTCCATTCAGTCAAACCCTGCACTCATTTAAGAAGTATGAATGATAACGACAGTTCAGAAGGCTCAGCTTGACACACAAAAGGGCTTTTCGCACTGCATATTATAAGCCCAGGGCTATCCTTAATCCTGGGCTACAAGTTAACCCTGAGATAACTTAGCACCCTTTCACGCACACATTGTTAGCTCAGGGTTAAGCTAAGCCCAGGGCTACATGATTCACACTGCACTTCTACTAACCCTGGCTTAAATGTCTGTTGGTACAACAACTGATGTGAACATCTTAGAATGTTCCATGACCACTCCTTTGACTTTTTAGTCCAGTTTCACACTGGCACCTTTTAGCCACGTGTTTAGTTGATTTTCAGGGAATAACCCTGCAAACTCAGGGCTAACCCTGCTCCAGAGCAGGTGGGGCTAGCCCACTTTGGAACATGCCAGAACTGGGCCAGTGTGGAAGCTTTCTTATCCTGGGGGTAACAGCGCTCTTAGCCTGGTTTATAAGTTCAGTGTGGAAAGGCTTAATGATGGACAACTGAAACCAAATATCATTTCAGTTTATTACAACTAAGGTGAAACTTTTTTTCGAATTCCAATTATTCTGTCAGCTCTGTGATTAAAGATTTGCAAACTTTGCAAAAATATTTAACATTTAATGTAACATCAACAACAATAATTTTTTTTTATGACTCTGAATGTTGAGTTTTCCTAATTTAGCTGATTCAAGAGAAGAACAGAGGTGACAGTAGGGAATAATTCTTTCTGCTCTTTTGACTACCTCTCTAATGATTTGGTTGGGAACAATTCAGGACTTTGTCAGTCAGTTAACTGAGCGCTACATTTGACTTGTTAGCAGTTAGCTTTTGCTGCACCAAGTCTGCCTGGCCTGTCCAAACTAGAAAAATGGTTGTCCATGCAAGAAGCTTATTATAATCCATAGTTCTGTTTATTACTAGGTTAAAACCTCTAGTGATTGTAGTACTTATAACAGAGGAAATCAAGGAAGGCAGTATAAAAATGGAGGAGGGTGGGTGGATGGACGGGTCTGTCAAACACAAAGTTAAAGTTACGTTAAGTCAAGCGACTTAGCATAACAACTTAACGTAACTGACTACATCATGTGACTTATGCAAGTCACATAACATAACACACTTCTAACCCAAGCCACAATCTTTTCCTAAACCGAAGTAGTTTGTTGCCAAACCCTAACCAAACTGTGACTGTTTCACAATGTTAACCACATGTTACGTGACATGTTGTTACTGGTACTGTTCAACAGTCACTTATTTGTTGTTTGGGGAGTCATTGGTTTTTCAACTGACCTATTCATTTTTCATTTAGGTATGAGGATGTGTTAGTCTGCTACAACTTTTAACAAGAAGAGCAGACTAAAACTGAGGTTAAATTTGGTTTAAAGTTAGAGCTTTAACAGTATGAATTCATCCAGAACCATATGGTACAGGACATTCTTCTTGTTTTCCCTGCTGAACCAAAAAGATACCGGAGAACATAATGAACACTGGATTCTGTGTACAGCTGCACTCCTGTTAGGTTAATGATATCCAGTCTTTCAACATAATTTCAACAACTAGATGAATGTGTAAATAGGACCTGCTTCAAGTGAAATATAATTTCATAATTAAGATGTTTTGTTTAAAATGTATTATAGATGTCTATATCTTTTTTTAACCCCAGATTTAATCTGGATGTGTAAATATACAGAAACATGTAAATCACCAGATCAGTGCTTACTGAGGTATTTTACAATCTAACAATGCAAAATCTTCTGAAAGAGCTCAAGGAGAAAAAGAAACCCATATGGCTGTATCTTATCTGCTTTCTGAAAATGTTGGCAAACTTGCACACAATGCCAGATGGGAAATTATAAAAAATTCCCACATGTCCCACTTGGAATTGCTACGAGGAGGCTGATCTCAACAGTATTTCCCCGTTAGCAGCTCATATTTAGGGTGAATGTGATGTGAGACCAGCGTGGCATAAGTTATCTTAGGTTGGTAACATCTGAGACACATTCTTGTTCTCTCTCCCCCCACACACACACACACACACACACACACACACACACACACACACACACGTCAGACCCACAAATTCAAGTGTGGCAAGTCCACATGTCTGTTTGAAAGGAAGGCATTTTAGGTGAGTTGTTGTGCAAGAGCCTGAGCATCGATCCACTCTAAAAGCAGGCCCAAAGCAACGGCTGTCACTCCTGCTGACCTACTTCAACTATCATCCAAAACAAAAGACGAGCAGAGAGACGAAGAGAAATAAAACACGAAGAGGCAGACAGAGACGATAACTGGAGTCACCATCGGTGTTAATTCTCCTTCCAACCTCCTCCTTTTATCTTTCTCCGTAATGTTTTCTCCGGAGAGTTCAACAAAAGGACTTCAAAAGAGGCTTTTAAACATGTTGAGAAAGACTGGCTAATGGTCAGGAATCAACAGCTTGAGAACAGGAAGGATGAACGATGCCCCCTGTCATTCGCTCCCTTATTGATTTTTTGTTGATTCATTTCCCCTTTTTCATATTCCATCAGCCTTTGCATCATCTCCCATGTGTTGACTGTAAACTCTTGCATTTTTATCCTTTGCTTTTTACAAAAGGTAAGTCAAATGCTCTGAAAAAACTAGCCAAATTCTGTCAAAATTTGATTATCACATGAGGTCCTTAGCATGTCATAATCTGCAGAGCCAGAATGTGCCCTCTGCAAGCAGGTGCAGTGGTATACAGCATAGCTTTCATGCCATCTGTAGAGTTTAGTGCCCACAGGAGACTTTTGTTCCCTGACTTTAGCCTTTAAGGCAGCACTTCCTCCCAGACAACATGGTGCACTGCCTTAAAACAGGTTGTTGTCTCAAGCAGAGGTTCTCAAACTTTTTCATCCTGAGACCCAAACATACAAAATACATCATGAATTGCCATAGAATCTACATTTATAAACTACTGATAAAAACCATAACAAACCATGAATTTAAAATTATATGAAATGTACTTATTTCATTATAAAAATACATACCTCTCATTCAGTTCATGAAATCCCTACAGCAACTGAAGGCACCAGGATGCAGCCTCTGAAGTGCCATGTCGGAGTGCACTTTCATTATGCACAACCATGTTTACCTTCATTCAATCACCTGAAAATGACACCAGGCTGCTACAGTATAACCATACAGCCCTTTACATACACAAGACTGCTTGATTATTATGCTTTTTATGAAGAAGCCGTCTTAGTACCAGTACCAGGGCTCGTTTCTTGGTTGGTTGGTCTCAGTTATGCTTAAAACAAATCATGGTACAAATGCTGCTGTTACAACATTTAATCACTAAAAGTACATGACCATGTATGAGGTGATACACATTAGAATTATTGCTAATATTGCATTGGTCCAGTGATCCTCCATCATCCTCAATCTGTGTTTGGGTGCAGATTTGTAGTGACGTGTGTTCATGTCATGTTGCTCTGAACCATCCAAACATGTTGGACACCTCCTGAAGTAAATCACTGTATTTGCTGGGCTGTCATTGTCATGTTTAACTGTGACTAGCACAGCTGTTTCAGAGGTGCACATGAGGAGGCACAGTTCGTGCACCAGACTTACCACCTTGCGCTTGTCATTTATTAAATCAAGTAATCAAATTTCAACTGAGGCTGCAAAGTATTAAACTGATGAATGCTTTTGCACCCTGAACTGGATCTGTTTCAAACAAACATACAAGACTCATGGATCCGTTTCTGAAGATTATTCATACTTACGTTTGAAGATCATGCAAATTAAGGGAGTTTCCTGGAAACTACAAAACAATAGGGTGCCGGGAGATGGCCATAAAATACGTGAGAAATCTGGGAAAAGTAGGAGTGTTGATGGCTGAGAGGCCTCAGTGCCCTTCAGATCAGAATGTTTTCTGTTATGTGTTAGGAGCGTCAGTCTGTTTGGCACACACGTATCTTGGGCCTTAGGTAAAGTTTTTGTAGTATTTACTGAGAAATGAAACTGACATAAGAGTTGCTCATATGTGGCATCCTGTCTAGTGTCATGACGATTCTGTATGATGTGAGACTTAATGTATAAAACTTAGTGTCTCTATTGCATCTTTAAGCTCTTGGAATGAACTGTGCCATGTGTACACACTGTACCAAGATCTTCACTGTGTGTTGTATTAAACTTCTATATTCAAGTAATAACAACTGAGGCTCCTTAAGTTTATTCTTTTGTTCATCACAGTGAAGTCTGACTGAGTCCATCTACACTTCAACTGGCTCACCACAGGGCTGCGTTCTCTCCCCTCTCCTGTTCATTCTCTACACTGATGATTGCAGGTCTACCCACCACAACTGCCATCTTGTTAAGTTTGCCGACGACACGGTCTTCCTGTCCCTTCTGTCTGGCTCCTCCCACCACCACAGGTCGTCTCTCAGTGACTTTGTGGATTGGTGTGATAGATCATGTCTGGAGCTGAATGTGACTAAAACCCAAGAGATGGTAGTGACCTTCTCTAAAAGACAGAGGGAGCTGGCTGAGGCTGAAGTCACCACCATTCATGGGGAACCAGAGGAAATAGTGGAGAGGTACAAGTACCTGGGTACAGTATTTGACCACCAGCTGAAGTTTGATCACAACACCGACGAGATTCTTAAAAAATGCCAGCAACGCCAGTACCTTCTGAGGAAGCTGAATTCCTTCGGTGTAAGCAAAAACATCCTCACAACATTTTACTACTCTTTCATAGAGAGCATCACCACCTTCTCCTTCACGTGCTGGCTCCATTCCATATCACTTCGAAATAGAAACCGGCTGTTTGGTGTAGTAAAGCTCTGCTCCAGAATCATTGGTCTCCATTTAAGACCTCTCTCCACCCTCCGTGAGCAACAGACCCTGAGGAAAGCCAGCAGGATCCTTCAGGACTCATCTCACCCCCTCTTCTTCACATTTGAGTGGCTCCCCTCTGGGCGTCGTCTCCGATGCCCGGGCTGCAGGACTCAGAGAAGGAGGGCAACCTTTGTGCCCAGAGCTGTCCTCCTGCTCAACTCGCAGCCATCGCTGGCCCGCAGCCTTTCTGATGCCCCCCACCCCACCCCAACTCCACCCAACCCCCCCAACCCACCCCTACCCAACCACCCACCTTCGAAGCACGAACTGTGTGGAACCCCCACCCAACCCCAACCCCAACCCCCCAGCCCATCCCCATCCAACCACTCCAACTCACCCCCACCCAACCACCTACCTCTGAAGCATGAACTGGGTGGAGGGTTGGATTGGACTTAATGACATTCATGCACTGCACTTTAAAGTTGTATTATTTATTTATTTCATACTTGTGGTTTTGTATGTGTGGGTGTGTGTGCGTGTTTGTTGTCTACATGTGCTTTTACTCGAACTGCTCAGCGTGCTCTTGAATTGCCCATCAGGGATAACGTTTTCTGAATTAAATTCAATTGAATTGAATTGACCAAAAGTACAAGTTTTCTATATAAATGCTACTTTTTGTTTGTGTTTTTTAATGTATCTGTTCAGAACACGGTGGTTTGCCAATTTTCATTTTGTGCTGCTTTATAGTTTTGACCATTAGTGAGGTGGCTGGTACATTTCCTGACACCAGCCAACAGTTTTAGACTTGTCATCCTGTTTGCTGAATGTCATTAAAGGTTTGATGTCGCCAAGAGCTGCTTCTTGTCTCTCATTTCATGCTGCCTGCCACAATATGACCAATTATACTTATCAAACAGAGGGAATTAGAAGTAAAGCCTCCCTCCAATACAAACTTCAAATAAAGGCCTGTTTCTATCTGCAGTTGAGGTAAATACATGACACTGTCACTATTTGAGTTAATACAGTATGCATTTTACTCCAATAAAAACACATCTGTGACCCATTTTGGGTTGCAACCCTAAATTTAGGAAACATTTGAAGGATTAACTCAGTAAACAACAGTCTCTGAAAGGTCTGCTGTTCTGTAAAGGTGGATTTCTCCTAAAAATATAACCACACCTCAGCATGATGCAGATACTGAACTGTGACTGGTTGTCTTGGGCTGCTTATGTTTTCTCCAACAAGCTTCAGAGGCCTGAAGATGTGAGGCCAACAGTAGGCAAGATAAAGTAACAGTACATAATCGGGTCCTTTTCAGTGACGCACATCTATTGAAGTTGTTTTTACTGAAAATGTAAGTATGTTGCTTAAAGGTCCAGTGTGTCAGATTTAGGGGGATCTATTGGCAGAACAGGTCAGAAATGGAATATAATATTCATAAGTATGTTTTCATTAGTGTATAACAACCTGAAAATGAGAATCATTGTGTTTTTGTTACCTTAAAGTGAGGGAGCGGCTACTCTTCCACAGAGGCCGCCATGTTGCACTGCCATTATTCTAGTAGCCCAGAAAGAACAAACCAAAGCCTGTCATGTTTTGTGCAAGTTTCGTGGCCACCATAGGTTCTCCTACACGCTTGAAAGGGGCGAGTAAGATGAGGTCGTTGAGATCTAGAATAAGTAAGTATAAGTATAAGCAGGTACAAACTGAAGCACAAGTTGTCCTTAGAAAGTGTTGGAAAAGGGCAGGCACTTTCAAAAAACACTTGGCAGGTGATCGGATGAACCTTACATCTTAGAAATTTCATTTAGCAGATGCTTTTTATCCAAAGCGACATACATCTGAGAGCTGATACAACACAAGGATCTAGTCAGGAAAGAACAACATGAGCAAGTGAAGTATCTGTCTATTACGTCTATCACGGGTTAACTTCAACCAATCAGATCAAACTCTTGCAAAAGTCAGTCGGGGGAAGAGTGAAAACATCTCTTCCATGGAGTAAAACCTTTTAGTGCCGTTAGCTCTTTCAATGAAGAAATACTCTCCAGTTCTGATATAACTGATGCTATCACAGTATCTCTGCTAACCTCTTCAAGAGCCGCCATTGTTTGTTCCAGATGAGTCACTTCCATGGACACTTCTCGCTGTTGTCACACCTAAAACCACGCCTGTAGCTGCCAGTAGTCCCTCCTAGGACGCTGATTTGGTGCGGACACAAACAGATAACTTGAAGCCTGGCAAGATGGATTCTCTTGCGATCTTGTGAATCAAGCCTCGATGAAGCAAAACACAACAAATCTTTGCTCTGTCCCAATTCAGGCTCTGTATAAAGAGCTTTTTAAAGCCTGTTAACAAACCTGGTTTGACCTTCACTACTCTTGCATAACAAAATTGATCCAATTGAGACTAAGTTTTTTGATTTCAAATGAGCACAAAAGGCCTCAGCCTTCTTTGATGGATCTTTTAAGTAACCCTTGTTATCTTTGAATTGATTTATGCCAAGGGAAGGCATAACAGGAAAATAAAGACTGCACAGTCCCACAGTGTGTCCCCAATACTCCTGTTTGTATGTAGCTCTTCCTGTGCTGTTGGAGGTGAGTGAGATTTCAGTTCAGGTGCAAAACTTTGAAAAAACAGGTCTAACTTCTTGAATAAATTATATTTCTCTTACCTAACTGACCCAAATTTCACGCAAAGAAATTAAAACATAGCTTCAGAAAGAATAAATATATAGTTGTAAAAGCTGTGTTAGTCAAAGAAAAGAATAACTACAGTGCTTTACAGGCATGTAGCAAGTTTGAAATGTGTTATAGTCAAATTATTTCTGCTATGATTACGAAAAACTCAGAGAAGTAGGACTGAAAGTACTGGTGACCTCTATCCCTCTGCTATTGTCAGTGGTAGTGTTTTTCCAAAATTAGGGCCTTACTTCCTACTATCTTCCTTTGTTGCCAAAAACACATATCAAAACTGCTCCATTTCCATATGAATTCAGGCTTTTTGATATGAAACTTCCAAAATTTAGCTGCACTTTCTGTCTGATCATCCTTGAGATGTGTCTTGTACTTGACTAAAGTCTGGCAACGAGGAATGGAAAATGTTTTCCTGAAAGGTCTGAGGGGGAGCAAAAAACTTGTGTGTGCTTGCTCACCAGTGCACGGCAGAGGGTGGATGTCAATGGAGCTTGTGTGGGAACTGTATTGATGTGTGTCACATTGTTATTGTTGCTGAACCTCGAACACTTAAGCTGGGAGCAGACCTTAAGATATTAAGGTCTGCTAAGTCTAGACACCCCACACATAACGAGTGTTGCCACTGACATACATACTGAAGAGCACACACTGAATGACTGACAGGTAGACTGGTAGAAGCTGCACTGGAGACAACCTCCAGAAACTCTGATAGAGAAACAGAAACAGATCAATCAAAAACTGTTTTTCTAGCCAATGTACACTGCTGTTTGCAGAGAGAAGGGAAAGCTACTGGATAAGATGAGAACAATAAGGGCTGCATATTATTCAGAATAGAGCTGGTTCCAGACTCTGAATCACAGTATGTCTTTTCATTTTGTTCAGTGATTCAACCAGGTCCACTGTCGGGGTCATTAATGGCATTTTTCATCAGGTTTGAGAAACAAACCACCAGTGAGATTAACCAAGAATTTAGATTAAGAATCATGACATCTTCCCACATCTCTGGTCAGCTACATACTGTGGCTACATCCATAAAAATACTGTAGTGTAATGTGGAGTTTGTTTATGTGGGACAGTGTCATGCTCTGTGGGGAGGGGCAGTCAGGCATAATGGAATGAGTGAGCTCCCCTGTAGTTGATTAGAAGCATTGTCTGGGACCGGCGAAAAAACTGACAAAAGAGAGAGACCAGGCCCTGCGCTCACTTTCTCGGGGGTGGGGGCTGTTCGCGACTTTTAGAGTCGCCAGCGGTGAAGATAGGAAGGTAGGGGAACTGTTCCAATGTGAGGAGGGGAAGCCTGTTGTCTTCTTTAGGTAACTAGGTGGGGAGTTAGTTAGAAGTGAACCAGCTGCCACCGCTTCCCAGCCATGCACAGCTTTCAGCCCGCCACCGCTTGCTGCTAGAAGGCTCCGTCCCTCAGCTGCTTCCCTGGGGCATTGGACGGCGCCTCCATCTCAGACCCCGGGGGGTCTTCAAATGCTAGCATTTGTATTGTCTTGTGGATTAGTGTGGTGTTTTAATAGTCCAGTAGGGGGAAACAGGTGCAGAGTAGGAGGAGTGTTGGGGGGAGAAGCTGGGTTGGAACTGTTCCACTGAGGGTGAATTGCTGTGTTAGCGTGATTTACTATTGGGTCTGCAGTGTAGTCTGCCTTGAGTGCTGTGTACAGTTGAATCCTCACGGAGTGGTATTGTAGTGTTTATGCATGGTGTGATTTCTTGAGGTGAAGCCAGCAGTTAGTTCAGCCCTGACACCCAGTACTGTCCTGTTTTGCCTGCCTCCACCCAGGACTTATGTTTTTAATTAATGTTAATTATTTAATAAAGATGAATTGATATTTTTAGGCATTCATTGGTGTGGTTGTCATTCTTCATCCTCTTACCAGGTTAAACTGGGTCATCTTAAGGTACACTTCTTTTGTTAAAAACATCTCTACAAACAGATCTTATCACAATGCCAACATAAAAATGGCCACTTAAACAGGGACAAGCACAGATCAATGTATATGTATAGGTTGTTGTAAGTTTAATTACAGAGATAACTAGTCTTAAATGAGAAATCTCTAATATATTTACTGCAATAAATCCTAAAATGACCATAATAGTTTAAGGAAACATATTAAGATGACATACTAATTTCTCTGACATCAAATTTCTATTCCAAGTGGGGCTGTTTTTGTTAGCTTGTTTCACGTTAATTAGACTTCAAATTAATTAAGCAATTTGTATGATTGCTTAATAATCTTAAAAATACAAAACACTGGGCCTGACACAGCAACATTCTCTTATATCTCTTATATTTCCTCTTAAGTTTCTATTTAGAGTAAAAATAAGAGAAGTCAACTCCAGATGCACCAAAAGTTCTTAATCAACCAAATTTGCTCTTACCCAGGTATGCTGAATGATAAATCTCACTTGATCATAAACTGAAACTTATTAAATTATAAATGTAGTTATATTTTTGACTTGTCTGATAACTTTTTATTACGTTATGTCAGTTTATGGGCTGTCCAACCGACAGTCTAAAACCCCTAAACTATTAAGGGTAAGACGATATAAAATAGATCAAAGCAGACAATTTGTGAAGCAGGAAGTAGATGTAGGAGGGAATGGAAAACATTAGATTGTAAAAAGAAGATGTTTTTTTTTTCTTCTCTCGGACAAGGTGCTCTCAAACACTTGTAAAATTTTCTCTTACCTAAGAGAAGCAGCGAAAATAAGAAAATATTGGTGAATCCCAGAAATCAGTGGGTACCAGCAAATTAAGAACAAATCATGGATAAGAAAACATAGAAAAAATTCATGTTTCTTTCGTTTGTTTCTTGCATGAGGCCCATTAACTGGTGCTGTCCTCTCTGATGGGAAGATTTACAACCTCTCATTTTCAGACTGATTCAGGCTCTGGAAATGTGTGGGCATTTGGGGTTTTGTTTGACATTTTAAACAAAAACAGAAAATTGAAAGATTAATTGATACTTAAACTAATTGTTAGTTGCAGTCCTAACTTTGGCTTGTGTGTTCCAGTGTGGGAGTTCTTGCTGTGGTTTTATTCAGTACATTTGCTAGTTGTAGGAAGTTTGGTTCAAGAGGATCCTCTTACTCTTTGCTCTTCTGGCTCTCTGTCTGCTCTTCATTCTTCATCATTCTTCCTCCATCTCATCAGTCTTTTTAACATCTCCTCACTGCCTGCCTTACATTGACCTGCTCTTCTAACCAATACTCTGTCCACATTTGGCTTGCTCCACTGCTGCTCTTAAGCAAACTCATTTGGTCTCATTAGTGGACGAGTCTGCCAAGTGCTCTTTAGACTGAGGAAGGAAGATGAGAGCTAAAGACTTTTTCCACAGATTTTTATTCACAAACACTGGAAATACTGGAGCTGCTGTTCTATTTCAAATACCACTACTACTGCTGCTTCTACAACTAATGCTTGTAGCTTCTGTATTTAATTCAAGAGTCCAGCATGCACCAAGGATTCGTGTAGCACAAAGGAAGTTTTGGACTTCCTATTGAAGAACTAACAAACACTTGGCTGGAGAATAAAAAACATTGGACTTTACGGTGGATATACTGTGATTTGAGAACAGAGCACAGCTGGGTTTTGTTTACAGCAGCAGTGTAGGTGGTGAACAAAATGTTTGATAGGAAAGTTCAATACTGGAGATCTTTTCTCTCATGTTTTATCCTTTTTTCCTCTTCATGCTCCATACCTCCTCAGGCAACGGTAATGAAGGAGTGCAGGGTTCAGCAGGCAATCAATTCCAAACAACAGATTTTGTCATTTAGTTTGGGGTTTTGTTGGCTGCTGTGTAACCCACCACCCACCATGATTTATACATCCCAAGAGGTTGCTCAGTGTTTCTGTTTCTATAAGTTAAAATGCATCATCTACAATCCATTCAGTGATCTCGTCTGACAGTCTGGTCAAGTATATAAAATTAGGCTTCAAAATCATGAAAAAAATGATCAATTTTCTCTGCTCTGAAACAGTGGGGGGGTGTCCACTCCGCTGTCTCAGTGTCAAACATCACTACAACCTGAAAACAAACTGAAACATGGACGCTCTGTCTAGCAGCTTTAATGAACATGTCCAGACATGTTTGAAGCACCAGAGCCAGAGGACGGTGACAGGATGGTGAAGATGATTTTTTTTTTTTTCTTCTGTGTCGGGTTGTTGGAACTGAAGTTGTAGCTGAAGTCAACTGCTGGGCTGATTTGGACATGTAAGGTGGTAAATTACTTTTGCATGTATGGTTCAGTATTTTGAGTATATGGTCAAGGGTCAAGTCGGAATGACAGCAAGACTGTTAGGGAGTGTGAGGGTGTCTGATCATGGGACTTGTATAGTGTTGGGCGACCATGGCTCCGGGGGACCACGTTTCAAGTCCTGAAATTGTGAACAACAGTTTAACGGTATAACTGCACAATTCAGAACTACATAGTTCTCATTCTTTTGACATCTTTTCAGCAACTATGTTCTAACATGTAGAATGTGTTTAGAAGAAAGACTCTAAAATTCAATTTACACAGACTTTGTGACTTTTTTGTGAAGTTCGACTATGGTGAACTTGACACACAGATATCTGCACCATTGACCGACGGCAAACTGTGTGGACAGCACTGACTGATGAATTAACGAAAAGCAAGTTATCATTGTAACTGTTCCCATCATCCAGTGTCACGTCATCTTACAGATAATTGTATTCAGTTCACTACAAACATAACTAGCTTCCACAAACAGTAACTACTGCAAAACCTGCAAGCCTTCCAGCAGGATCTGTTGTTGCTTTTTGTATGAATGGTCACTAAAGGGCAGCCCACACCAAGAATGATGTGGGTGTAGATGTTTTTTAAATTCTTCTAACTCAAGTGGATTGCAAAGTCACCACAACTATGACTATAACCATAGTGGCAAGTAATATCATTGGGATCATTTACAGAAGTTAGACTTGTAGACTTAGAAACACAGCCAATCAAAATCCATCCAAAATGACTGAGACTCATTACTGAGGTTACAGAAATGCAGATGTAGTCAGACTCATCTTCTGAATCAGTGTTAAGTGTTTCGTTATTATTATTAACGCAGATGTGGAGACATTTTCCTACAACATAATGTTGCTTATAATATTGGTTTCTGACTGGCTTCCACCTCTTTTATGTATGCTAATTGATGGCTTTTAGGAAACACTATTTAGATGGTCTACTCATCTCACCTGCTGTGGTATACAAACTATTAAATGCTTATATAATGTAATATTATGCTGCAAATTACACATCAAAAAATGTCATTTTACTCAAGATATAATATCAAATGGTGTTTGGCACTGATGGGGTTGCAGAAGTTTGTTGGGTCCTTACTGATGTCCTCTTTTGAAGATCGCCAGGATCAGTAAATCTGAATGAAAATGGATTCTGCCAAAGAGTCTTAATCCCATGCAGTTTTGGGGAAAAACAATGCAGGTTTTTGCATGCAGCATAAATGTGCTATTTTGGCCGAGTGTATCTGAATTTCATACTGATAATAAGGAGGTTTCTGAGCAAAGAAAACGCACTTCTTACAGAAATCTCCAAATATCAAAAGTCTTTGACCCCAAATCATAGCATGAATTTTTCTATGGCATTCCTCAAGGTTTTGGTGTCTTAATATGGTATTTTAGAGGGATTTTGGACCATTTTTATTTATCTCCAGTGGTCAGCAATGGTTAAAGGGGCTAAATGCGATCTCAATTTCACCGCTAGACGTTGCAGCTCTGGTCTGCATCAAACCAAAACAAAACTGGCTCAGGGGCACACACCCCCTTTCCGCTCGCCTTCCCCTTGCTCTCTGTCTGCTCCACCCCCTCTACCTGCATGTTTTCAGCACTTCCCATCCAGTGAAGAAACAGCTGACACGTTGCTGTCGCAAAGTGAGCAGACACACCTCCGTGACCGCGGCGCTTTTGCATACGGGGGCGGGCGGGGGTGGCATAATGGTTCCGGTGGAGGAGAGGAGGAGGGGTTCACATGCACTAACATGCACGCGTGGCCGGACCGGCTTACCAAAACAGAGGCTCAAGAACAGCGCACACAGAGGGCGTGTCACGTGACTCTCTGCTCCAGAGGTCAATACACCACTAGTTGTGCACATAGCAAAAGTAACATTCCTGACAGCTAATGAGGCTGTATTTCGCATTTAGCCCCTTTAAATTTTGCTCCAAATCTGTGTAATCAACCCAAATACAACTGCAACACCTTATAAGGAATAGCTGAGCATGGGCATCCAAATGGCCAGCAGCTGTCTTGCACAGCATCATTAGAAAATATGATAGTCTTACCAGAAGAGACCGCCTGCTGCTGCTGAGTCTGTGAACAGAACTAATTACTGTGCGCAAACTTTAAGGCTGTTTACAGATCTGAAGCAGTTGAAGTTTAACATGACGTTAAATAGGTGCAGTGATGGACAGCTTTGTCAACAGTGATTTAAACCCGGTGAGGAAAAAAGCCTGAAGTCAGCAGGCGTCCAGGAAGTCATCCTGCCAATGGAGCCAAGTCATCATGTTAAAAACAAACAGGAACACCTCCCACTTTCAATAAACTGAAAGACTGAAACAAACTGAGCTGATGCAAATGAGTTTGCACTTTCCATTATGTGTATGAACTTCTGAATGATATGCTGTCATTTTATTTAAAAATCATTTATTATATCAGGATAAACCCCTTGAGATACATCATTAAAGGAGCAATACGGAGCCATTGTGCATGCAATAATGAGTACAGCAGTCCAAATACTGAGCATTATAGAGAGAGTTATAGACTGTATATTAAATATGTTGTAATCCTGTTTAACATATGATCTGTGGTTGAAGTGAGTTGTTTTCCACCCGCCCCCTTCTCCCTAGACATGGTAGAAACAGACAGGCTGCAGAAGCTCTGCAGGAATGCAGCAACCAGTGTTAATTTTGACAGCAAAATTTGATTTAGTTTTAGTCACAGTCTTTTGACTAAAATGTAATTTAGTTTTAGTCATAATTTAGTCATCTAAATTGTTTTAGTTTTAGTCTAGTTTTAGTTGACAAAATATCATAAGATTATAGTCGACGAAAACTGCAGTAGATTTAGTCGACTAAAAAGTGTGAAAAGGGTAATATGTAAACTTTCCCTTCAATTTCTGAAAGTCATTACGTTCACCTAGATCAGTGTTTCCCAACCCTGGTCCTCAGGGACCCCTGCCCTGCATGTTTTAGATGTTTCCCTGCTCCAACACACCTGATTCAAATGATCAGCTCGTCACCAAGCCTCTGCAGAAGCCTGATAACAACCTGATCATTTGAGTCAGGTGTGTTGGAGCAGGGAAACACCTAAAACATGCAGGACAGGGGTCCTTGAGGACTAGGGTTGGGAAACACTGACCTAGATCCACCGATCCACAGATTGATTTATCAAAGCCTTTGTTGAAAACAAATGCATACGGCGGAGGTGGGTTAGCAAAACAGTGGAAAAATCACGCAGATTTATATAGCTACGCTAAATAATCGATAAAAGTCGTATTCTGACGAACATCACGTCTCAAACTTAATAATTCACCCGTAAGCCGTGTAATAAAAGGGATAACATCCAGTGAGTTGAATGTAGTGGAAAAATAAACTCCGCCAGGATGTATGGAACGGGTTCCATTCATCCCCATCCGTTGCTTAACATGCTTACCTGTGTGTGGATTTCAGGATGACTCGACTGTAAATGTCTCTTCAAGTTCGTTGTATTTTTGCCGGTAATCCTCGCGCTACACTTTTTACACAGCGTCTTGCTTTCCTTCACATCAAATGTAAAATTTGTCCGTATATCTTCTCTCCTCTTCCTCCCAGGCGTTGACATTCTGTTGTTTTCCGTGTGAAACACGTTAGTTGGGAGCAAGTTGTATACATTCCCGGGTCAGTCTCAAACTAGCTCAAAGTGTGTACGTAACTTCCTTACCACGTCGCTCTGATTGGTTCTCCTCCCAACTCCTCCCGCCTCTTCCTAAATCATCATTACCATCCACAAACGAAATTAGTTCTGATTGGATCTCGTCTCTGGCAGACATTTCGTCTCGTTTTTATTCGTTGACAAAAATATCAATACACCTCGTCATCGTCTTAGTCCTCGTGAATGAATTTTTATTTAGTTATTGTCTCGTTTTAGTCAGAAAAAAAAGGTCGTTGACGATAACTATGACGAAAAATTTTCGTCAACAAAATTAACACTGGCAGCAACCTCGTAAACTGACAATAACAAAGATGAAAAGTCCTCCACTGTCAGATGATCAGCTGTTTATAACTGTGATTTGCCTGTCAATGGAAAGTTAAGTTGTCTCACTGCTGCCAAACTCCATTCATATTTTGTTAAAATATTAACAGTTATAAACAGCTATGCCTTCAACAAGATTATTAATGATTTCTTACAACTCATAAACACACACCTACTCATTCAGTGAAAATTCAGCATTAATTTGAACTCTGATTAATGTGAAACAGGCAAACAAAAGTTATTATGGTCTGGAACAGACATTTCAAAGGGGGACACTGTGGCAAGTATTTTACTTGATTTCTGATGACACATCGTGGTCATTTTATGATTTATTACACTAAATGTATTACAGATTTCTCCTTGAAGACAGCCATCTCAATAACAAAAAAACAGAAAAGAGTTAACTTTAGGATAGATAATAAAAAAAAATTATTCCTATCTTTTTTAATTAATTTTCAGAGACAATGGCGACCAAAAAGAGGAGCACTTAGTGTGTAATTTGGAGTAAGGGACAGAGAACTGTTTTAAGCTATAAGGATAGTTAAATAAAATTCATTAACAAATAAGCTGATTCCATTCCAAATTATTGTCTTGTATCAAGAGTCCAAGGTAAATGTCTGCCCTTAACTTTCAAAAGTTCTCAGTGAGTATTTTCTTTATCCTGTACATGTAGTAACCACTGAGTGGTCATTGAGGCAGTCTGACAAAACAAAAGCTTTGAAAATTCTATTTGGATGTGAGACAAGAACCCAGTCATAAGTCAAGTTACCTTAATTTTGACAGTAACAGCTGAAGATATGACAGGAAAGTGGGTAGAGAGAGGGGATGACACAGAGCCAATGGGCCACAGGCAGGAGTTGAACCAGCAGCCACTGCAGAGGACTAAGAGCCTCAGTACATGGGGTGCACGCTCCACCAACTGAGCTATAGAGGCAATCCTACACACTATATCTCTGACCCAGCAGATTTTGTCATATTCCCAGAAGCCCTTTAAAAAAATTAATAAAAGAACCATGATGCATGATTGTTTTTTTTGTTTTGTTTTTTTGTGATAAAGACACACGTTTCAATCATTTCATCATAGAAAATTAAGAGTTATAGGAATCATGGGAAACTTTCTCAGGAAAAGATTAAATCGAAAGCAACTGGACTTGTTTAAAAGTCTTATGGAAGACGTTTCGCTTCTCATCCAAGAAGCTTCATCAGTTCATGCCTGTCAGACTAGTCAGAGCTAGTCTAACTAAATGGTGGGAACCCCAGGTATTTAACCTCTGTGGATGTGTTCAAATTCATGAGTGCTCCAATCAGATTGACAACAGTCGTTTGGAGTCGTTGATCACTGGGTGTGACCTGAAACCAGGTATGAGCGTCAGTCGTTAGAGACAAAGGACTGTGGACCACAGTCGTTGGAGTTACATGAATGTGAAACACTGTTGTTTTTTGGAGGTCAAGTTGTTGAATTTCCTGGGCAAAGATGAAATAACAGTGTTGTAAATAGGAGAGAGGTTGTGTCTCAGGCCTCCTCCTCTGTTTAGAGTGGGTTTCTCCATTTTGACGTAGATGGTTTCCTTAACTCCTCTCTCAAACCATCTGTCCTCTCTGTCTAGAATGTGGACGTTGCTGTCTTCAAAGGAGTGTGCCTTCTCCTTAAGGTGTAGATAGACAGCTGAGTCTAGACCTGAAGAGTTAGGTCTCCTGTGTTGAGCCATGCGTCTGTTTAGTGGTTGTTTGGTTTCACCAATGTATAAATCCTTGCAATCCTCGTTGCATTGGACAGCATACACCAGATTGCTTTTCTGTGTATGTGGTGTGCGATCTTTGGGATGCACCAATGTGCACCAATTTGAACACATCCACAGAGGTTAAATACCTGGGGTTCCCACCATTTAGTTAGACTAGCTCTGACTAGTCTGACAGGCATGAACTGATGAAGCTTCTTGGATGAGAAGCGAAACGTCTTCAATAAGACTTTTAAACAAGTCCAGTTGCTTTCGATTTAATCTTTTCCTGAGATTACAATGACCTGGACGAATGAGAACATTCACGGACATGGGAAACTTTAAAACTGCCATCATATACATACTCTTTACAAGTGGATGTAAACTTTTGACCACAGCTGTATGAGTGCAGTGCAGCCATACTGAGGCCTGATACCTCAAGATCACAACTGAATCATATTGTTACCTTAAGTACTAACACCTTTATCTTCAGATTTAAGTCCATTCTCATGAAATAAGTATTTGTAATCTTGTGATCAGGGTTTAAGTGTGTTATTATTTCAGGGTAACAGGCTTTCATATTTCATTGTCTAGGAGAAGTCTCAAATGTCAGTGCAGCAAATTCCTCTGTGTCCTAGAAACATAATTAGTCATCTCTAGAAGATTATATAATTAAGTCTTCATAACAAGAACACAATTTACCTCTTATAATAATTAGATAATTTGATCGTGATCTGGAAATAATGACCTAAAAATGACAACAAATGGTCATTTTTGGAGTGTATTTAGGTGCACTGGCTAGTTAAAACACTGCAATCATTAACAAGAAGGCAAACTGTGTGCTCTATACTGTACATGAATTGTGAATTAATCAGTTTTGGTGATGCAGAAAGTTGCGTTAATCAAATTTCCTTGGTGTCATGGCCTCTTAACTTCTTGTGAGTAATTACGATCAAATACAGATGATGATTTCTCTTAGTCAATTTAAACAGGGCCCATTTGATTCACTCATTAGACTCAAACACATATGCTACAGTCTAAGGAGCTCAGCAGAGATCTGATAAAGCAAATCATTGACTTGAACAAGTCAGAAAAGTCACTTGAGGCCATTTCAAAGCAGCTACAGTCCCAAAATCAACTGTGCAAACAACTGTTTGCAAGTATAGAGGCACAGCACAGTTGTGTCGCTGCAATGGTGAGGAAGAAAACATAAGATATCACCTGCTGCTAAGAGACAGTTGGTCAGGATGGTCAAAGAGTCAACCAAGAATCACCAAAAAGCAGGTCTGCAATGAATTAGAAGCTGCTGGAACACAGGTGTCAGTCTCCACAGTCAAGCGTGTTTTACATCACCGGCCTGAGAGGCAGGAAGCTCTTGCTCCAGAAGCAGCACCTTAACCTCCTTAACTTAGCCACACTCCGCGGAGAATTCATGCTAAGTCTATATTTTGATGGATGCTGCGTCAATTAGCACAGAGCAGATCGAATGGACAGGAAGTCAGACACAGAAAAGGCACTGAGAATCTGGTTCATTTTAAAAATAGAAGTCCCTGTGCAGACTCGCGATCATAAAGACAGACAGAAAGAAACTATTTAACTGCTAGCCTGCGTATCCATGGTAGAAAGCACAAAGAACAATGAAAGAGGACCTAATCAACAAAATCTAAGTAAGTAAACATAATCAGGCAGGCAAAATGCTCCCCTGCTGAAACGCTTCTGAAACACTGCTGGTGGGCGCTGCAGCCATGCGGAGGACAGATCAGAACCATGGCACAGACGTGCCACGCCTGGTGGTATTTACCAGTAAGGCTCGACTGAAGTTTGCTGCTGATCACATGGACAAAGAAAAGGCCTTCTGGAGGAAAGTTCTGTGGTCAGATGACACAAACACTGAGCTGTTTGGCCACAATGTTTTCAGGAGATAAGGTGAGACCTTTAACCCCAAGAACACCAAACCTACTGTCAGGCATGGTGGTGGTAGAGTTTTGCTCTCGAACTGTTTTGCTGCCAGTGGAACTGGTGCTTTACAGAAAGTAAATGGAATAAGAAGGAGGATTACCTCCAAATTCTTCAGGAAAACTGAAAATCATCAGCCAGAAGCTTGGGTCTTGGACACAGTTGGGTGTTCCAGCAAGACAGTGACCCCAAACATACATCAGAAGTGTTAAGGAAATGACTACATCAGGCTAGAATTAAGGTTTTAAACTGGTCTTTCTAAAGTCCTGACGTAAACCCCATCGAGAACCTGTGGACTCTGCTGAAGACACAAGTCTGTGTCAGAAAGCCAACAAATTTAGTTGAACTGCACCAATTCTGTCGAGAGGAGCAGTCAAAGATACAACCAGAAGCTTGTGGATGGCGACCAAAAGAGGCTAACTGAGGTGAAAATGGCCAAAGGGCATTTAACCAAATATTAGTATCACTGTATGTATATTTATGACCCAGTAGATTTTGTCATATTTCCAGAAGACCTGTGATAAATTTATGAAAGAACCAAAATGCATGATGGTTTTGATCATTCCATCATAGAAAATTAAGAGTGATAGGAATCATGGGAAACTCACCTCATCCTTAAGCATGATAGAAGTACATATAACAAGTGCTGTATTCTCCACCTGTATTTGTATGATGCATATGTGTTTCTCACCTGTTTGTAGGAGACGTAGATGGGTCTGCTGAAGATGATCCACTCCACCACCTTGCTGCAGGGCGGAGTTGTCAGGGAGCCGGTGTAGCGATAGTAACTCCCCAGCGAGGAAGGCAGCAGGTCCTTCAGCACGAAAGGCTCCAGGACAGTCTCTTTTTCTACATGAGAGAGGGCAGGACAGTGTTCCGATCAATACGACATGATCTGCACAACACTCCTTATTTCACTGCAAACTGTGGCGATGGGGCTCTCTGGAGCACGTCCAACCGCTACTGTTTCACAGCCTTTAGCTTTATGCTATTGATTTCATTTGCATTGTGCCTGCCTCGTTCAGTGTCCCCCTATTGACAGACATAATTGCACCAAACACCTATAATTATACCCCTCTTGATGTTGGGTGGCATACAATACAATCAACACTACAACATCACATCTCCAGGCCCAGTTGTTGACATAGTGGAATTATTCACTGGCTAACAATGTGCGCTCCAAACAGAAATCATCATGATATGAAACACAGTGTGGTCTGTAGGGACGAGGGGAATGCAGCTGAATGAAAAGCAATATAGCCTGTTTACTTTTTAAATTACACTTTCACTGAGAGCAATCCACGTCCCCAGAAATGGGCTTTTAAACAAAAGTAATTAAAGTAATCTGACAAACACATTTACAGTACAACTCGAAACTGTCCATTTGTTTTCTCTGAGTGGCTGGCCTACAGCTACCACTGACCTGAGAGGAGATGTTAATGTGTTCTGCAGTGGATGTAAAAAACTAACTCTGCAGTGAACACTGGCAGCAGAGTGAGCAGGGGCCGAGGTGTTTAATAAATGTAACTTATTATCAGAGTTCTTTCTTTCTGAGTGTGTCAATCATCAGCCTCTGTGAGTGTTCTGTTTGACTGCAGATGTCACCCAAAGGTTTCTGAAGAGCCATTTTGAAAGTCAGGGTGGTGACTCTGCCCGCTACCATCCAGGCAGTGAGTCTGACTCACTGGACGCACACTGCGGTCCTGCCGTTGGCTGTGGTATCGCAGCGTCCACTATCTACTTTTTTTGGAGAACCCAGAACTAAGTTTTTACAAACTCCTGAACTGAAAAACTGAGCCTCTAAGAAGACAAAAGTGGATACAGACGCAGGCATCAGCAGGACAATGGGAAAACTGTGAGATCCTGACTGCTAATTTTTTAGGTTAATTGATGATCTTGATGCGATCAAATATTATTTCACTCCTGGCTATATTGAGTTTGTCAATATATCCTTTCTTCCCTGGTAGACTTAGGATGCTAAAATAATCCTTAAACATGCTCAAATCTAAAGTTTCTAGCTAGCTACAAGAATTTTATTAGCATTTAAGCTCTTGGTTTCTTATTTCCCCTTCTGGTGGACGTGGTTTCCAGGGTGTGATGCATTTTGCTCTGTCTCGATCCTATTTGCCCAAAAGACATTTGCATATCTGGTCTGCTTGATGCTAGGACATCATGTTTAAACCTGTATTCATAAATATTTTTGTCCACAGGAGACCACTCATCTACCTCGAAACATTGAAAATAGCCCTTGTCCCCTGTCCACAAATGTCACTTCAACCGGCAGAAATCAAGGAACAATACTCGATTCAGATCTCAGCTTCCAAACACACATCAAAAAAGTTGTCCAGTCCTGTTTTCTCAGTCTGCAAACCATTTCTAGACTCAAACCACTGGTCCCACACTCTGACCTGGAAAAAGTCATCCACACATTCATATTCTCCAGACTCCACTATTGTAATTCACTCTCCCACCTCCGACTGCTTCTTACTGGCTTTAACACACAACATCACATCACCCCAATCCTTGCTTAAGTTACATAGTTGAAGTGTTGACCCCTTATGAGCCAGTATGCAGCCTTAGATCCTCGGGCGGGGCCCTCCTGGCTGTTCCATAGTCGAGGCTAAAAGCGATATTCCACCCCAAAACAATAATCCACTCAATATGTACTCACCCCTATGCCGATGTGAGGATGGGTGAAGATCTTCAGTTCACAAAACAATCCTGGAGTTTCAGCAGAAAACAGGGTTGCAGCCAAATCCAGTACAATTGCAGTGAATGGTGACCACGGATAAAATGTAAAAAAAAAAGAACACAAAACAAACACAAAATGTCTCCATCCTGCTCGTGTGGTGTAATCTAAGTGTCCACGAGCTGTGACATTAAAATTTAACCACAAGAGACGCCATGTTTTTAGCCGAAATGTCAACTGTAGCCTCCCACATAGCATGTAAACATAGCATTGATGTATCGTGAGACTTCGTATATCTCTTAATGGATGCACGTGTGAAAATATCGCGAGATCTCTTGTGCATCTGGCTCGAGTCTGAGAGGCTTCAGTTGACATTTCGGCTAAAAACATGGTGTAAATGGTGTCTTTTGTGGTTAAATTTTAATGTCGCGGCTCACGGACACTTGGATTACACCACACGAGCAGGATGGAGACATTTTGTGTTTGTTTTGTGTTCTTTTTTTTTACATTTTATCTGTGGTCACCATTCACTGCAATTGTACTGGATTTGGCTGCAACCCTGTTTTCTGCTGAAACTCCAGGATTGTTTAGTGAACTGAAGATCTTCACCCATCATCACATCAGCATAGGGTGAGTACATATTGAGTGGATTATCGTTCTGCAGTGGAATATCGCTTTAAATCTAAAGGTGACTGCGCTTTCTCCATCAGGGCCTCTCGACTTTTTGGAACTGCCTGAGAGGATCAGGCTGCAGAATTGTTAACATCTTTTAAATCACTTCTTAAACCCATCTTTATGGGCTTGCTTTTATGTGATGTTGTCCCTTTTTAATATATTTTAATCTTATTCTTTTATTTGTACGTTTATACTATCATTACGTGATGTTGTCTTATTTCATTCCTTTTATTTATTTATATTGACTAGACACCATTATGTAATGTCTCTGTACTCTCCTCCCTATTTTCATTTATTCTTACTGTCATGTTTTTCTTGTTTTCCTGTTCTTACCTCTTTTACTGTTTTGTCTTATTTTACTATGTCTTAGTGTCTTTTGCTGGTGTCTTAGTTTTTCTTCAGTTTTAGCTTAATTCTTTCTTGCTTCAGTTTGGCCTTATTGTACTGGCCTTCTGTTGTTATTTTGCCTCCTGGGTATCCTGCTCTTTTGCTTTGTCTGTCAAATTATTATTATGAAAAGAAAAGCTTTGTAGACAAGCAAAGGAGGAAGGGGAAGGAGAGAGTGTGACAGAAGGAGGGAGGAGTTGCATCTAGAGGAGAGAAGAAGGAAGAGGAAGTCAGTCACGAAGCAAAGTGAAAGGTGGGGAAGGAGGGATTGAAAGAAGAAAAATCTGAACCCAAGTTATGATAAGAGATGAGAGGAAGGGGACAAGGAGAAGGCAATGCTCCAGTGAAAACATGCGAGGAAGGAGGGTGACAGGAGTGGAAATAAAAGGTGAGGAAGTATGTACGAGTGTCTGGGACACACGGCTGATGCGTGCAGTGGGGCGGTCACTTGACAGGGCTGGAGACGGGTAGAGGGCGAGATGCATGTCTTTATCGGCGACAGATAGACCCAGCAGGTCCCCTCCCCCTCCCCTACCTCCACCTCTTCCTCTAACTCCTCCTTTCCCCCTCTTCCTCTTCAACCTCCCGCTGACAAGACTTGTCTCCCGCTGCCTCCCCAACCCCCGAGTCAGAAATGTATTTTCAGCTCCGTCGAATCCGCGCCACAGAGCGAGCCAGAGAAGGAGGAAGAGTCGGAGACAGGAGGAGGGGTGTTAATAGCGGCGGGGCGTGAGCAGGTGGGGTGGGAACGGAGGATGACAGAACAGGCCTTGTTTGAGATTTATGCATCTGAATTAGTATCCTCAAGAACAAAACACGCTTTGGCATGTCTCACTTCAAACACACAACTCAGGAAATGTCTAAACTTTCTCACTCTGACACACTCTGATACAGAGAAGGATGAAGATTCAGGGTGGCGAGGCAGCTTGTGCAGTGCCGGCCTCTCGGTTTTGGTTATTCTATGCCATTTTTGGTTTGACTGCAGTGCAACAAGTCCTCCAACCTACATGACAAAGCAGCTATTAATGAGAGATTTTCAAATCTAGCAGCCTTATCAGCATGACAACATTGTTTTTTCACTTCCTTCACAAATGCAACAAGATTAACTCAAGGTCTACACTGTCAATGCTGGAGACTAGAGCTGTCATGAGAACCAGTAGTTTGGTACCAAATCAGTGCCAAAATTCTGAAAAAGTGAAAAGTGAAGTGCTGCTTGTTTTTCTACAGTACTGTAAATAGCGAGAGTGCAATTTTTCCGCTACATGCCAAAGAAAGAAGAACGCCTACCAGCATGGAAGAAGAACAACAAATAAACGTTGAAGGTGGACCTGCAGTGACAGCTCTGCCTCAACTCATCAAAAAGAAAAACACTTGAATGGAAATACTTTGCATCATCAGGTATTAATAATAAATTTGAGTGCAAATGGTGCCATCAAACTTTACGGCTGAAAGGAGGAAATTCTTTCAACTAAGGATGAGTTTCAGTTCATGTTACATTAATGTATCTAAAGTGTTCTCCTTGTTATCCTTATCCTGAGATACACACTATTATTTTTGTTTGGGATGGATGGCACTGCTGTGTAGCCATCTTTGAGTCAGGACACGTTTAATGGCTAAAGGCTAAAGGCTATCATGTTTAGGCTAATGTAGTAAGCTACCATTCTTACTCTTTACTGTTCAGTCTGTGTCAGACTAATCAATAAATAATTCTGGACTAAGGGTCTGTCACCATCTCAGTAAATGTAAAGGGACAGTTGACCCCCAAAATCAAAAATACATATACTGTACACATCTTCTGGCCTGTAGTGTTATTTATACATCTATATTGTTTTGGTGTGAGTTGCATTTTGGAGATATTGGCTGTAGAGATGTCCGCCTTCTCTCCAATATAGTGGAATTAGATGGCACTAGTCCTTTTTTTTTTTTAACATGGTATCAAATTGGGTATATTGAGAGTACTGAAAACTCACTGGTATTGGTATCGACTACTACTTTTCTGGTACAGTGACATCACTACATGAGACCACATTTTGCAGCCACCTCATCTCTTTTTGTAGGTTTGTAGTCAGTTTGCAACAAATGAACATAAACATGAGCGTTGTTGACTCCTGCAGGACTTAACAATACCTTTGAACTGTGCTATAGGACACGCCTACTACGTGATACAGCGTTTAATGGTTGGGTTTAGGAACCGCAAGTCTGAACATCAGTCATGTAAACAACAATTTAACAGTCCACAATTCATTACTGCATAGTTCTCAGTCTTTTCACATTTTCAGCAATTTTTTTCTAACATGTATAATGTTTTTAGAGGACAAAAACAAAGCAAAACAAAACAAAACAAAAACAACTGAAGTATCGCCATGGCAACTGACTAAATTGTTTCTCCTTCCCTAGTGCAAACGCGTCCATGTGGTCTATAAGAGCACAACATACAGGCTATGCGAAAGGCACCACACTTAAGACCAGCGCTGAGCACTGCATTTGCATTTTTATTTTTTACTTTTACATGTTCATGAAATTGCCTGGCCTCTGGAAACTGTTGCTTCACCCCAGAGAGCAACCCCAGGGAGGGAAATGAGTTCAGGCTGGTGCCATCCGCCTCCCACCAGATGAAAGTATTTGAGCAACTGATAAAAGCATATATTCTGAAACAAGTTGATAATGTGGTAAAGCTATTACAGCGGGCATGGAGGAGACTGGACTGTGCTGAACTCACATCAGTGTGTTTAGTGTATCTGAGCAGAGTGAGTTCATAGCCAGAACAGGAAAATGATGTGCATATGTTGTTGATAACTTTGTGCTCTTCCTTAAGAAGCTTAAGGACATGGCAGTTTAAAGATTACAGTGTGTTTTCAAAGCCCCTGTAATATAAGGGAGGAAATTGAATTGGCAGACAGCTGAAGAAGAGCAGGCTGGTTTTTGAAGACAAACACAGATGCAGGCAGTAAGTAGCCAACCTGAGGGTTTGCTTTTCCTGCAGAAAATGAATGTCATTTAACATGTCTGCTAACTTTTTTTTTTATCACAGTTTTATTGAATCCATTTTTAAATCTTGTGCCCATGCCTGCTTTGACAGCTTGAGATGAAGCAAAATAACCACTGAGGTCAGCAGCAGGGTGGAAACCCTGTCCTGACAGACTGAAGAACTCTAACCAGGGTTAGCCAGACATTTCTGAATTTTCAGCATCTCTAAAATGTTTAGACCAATGCATTTTTCATCTGAGAACGTTTCACACAAACACTTCATCAAAGTGCATCCAATGTTCAAGTGGAAGAGAGTTTTATTGTCACAGACCTACAATTACTATCCACTTTTGGACGGTCATGTCAGTCTGACAGCTGGTCAGTCTGTCACCACTCTGGTTCAAACTAAAATATCTCAACAGCTACAGACGGACTGCCACAGAGGTTTATACAGACATTCAAGGTTCCCATCAGAGAATGAATCCTACTGACTGTGGAAATCCCCTGACGTTTAATCCAGCACCAGCAGGTCAAGTTTTGTTCTTAACCAGTGAAATATGTCACGATCTAGACTACCTGGTGAAGTGATACATCAGATACAGACATTCACTGTTCACCACTATCAGATTGACATTTGTGGAACTGAGTGAAATGTCAAAAGTCTGCATTTAAAATGAATTCTGAGTTTAAAGTCAGAATCCTGAGAATAAACTCAGGACTCACATAATTTTTTCACATAAGGTCTTAAAGTTCTTTTGCGTCATGTTGGATTGCCATGATTAAAATTTGAATTTGTCAGATAATTTGATTTCTGACCAAATAACCATAAAAAAGATTAACACACTAAACTAAGATGGCAAATATGGTAAACCTGCTATACACTACAGAGCATGTTAGTAATATCACTGTGAGTATGTTAGCATGCTGTTTGTTGGAGGTGGAGAAAGGAGGGCAGTCATGGGTTGGCCACAGCCTGCAAAACATCACTGCAGCCCACTTGGAGGCAGGTCGGACTCACTGTGGCCCCACTCCAGAGTAGGTCCATCTCGAGCACAGCTCAACTCCATGTGACAAAAGTGGTAATGGAAACGCAAAAAATCAGCACGGTTTGACTCGCCGTGGCCAAAAACACCATTGGAAAAGCTCCATAAGTGAGGCCTCACAGAGCCACTTGCTTAGCTGCAGACTCTAAATCTTATTTTCAAATCTGTGACCACAATCTTTCCCCAACCTCAACCTCAAACGTTTTAGTTGAATTCCCGTCAGCATTGCCAAATGGAAAATACAGTAATATCGTTCCGCCATTTTAAAATGATCATATTTGAACAAAAACTGTCATATACTGAAACAACCTGGGAAGAGGCCAGGATACTACATTACATGGTAAAACTACGCCACGTTCACCATATTACACAGACGCTCCATCGTCTGAACAACAGCAACTGTGTGTTCTGTTCCGTCCTGACCCATCAGAACTATAATCGCCAAATGTACACACTGCGACACAGCTTTACCCACTGCTTGGTCAGTGTGGTGCTGATGTGATTGGTTGCTCTCACATCACAAACAAGGTCTCATATTGGGTTCATTGAAATAGCTAAATTATTATACATTCAGCCTTATTTGGACTTATTGATCATTTATCCTAGGGTTATTAAATCTACACTACAAAAACAATCACTTTTGTACATCTGGGAGCACTGCCTCCTGTGCTGGAAGAATCAAACCTCCTCACTGCCTGTTTCTGCTTCCCAGTACGAGTTTGTCTTGACTGAGTTCTGATGGTGAAAGAATGATCAGAATAATGTCAGTGATCATCAACATAAGAGCAGATGGTTTTTTGGGCCCTTCTCATAAATTAGAGCATGTAATTAGTCAATAATTACAATTAACATTCTACATGTGGGATCAGTAAAACAGGCTGCATCTTTAAGAAGCTAAATATTATGTTTTATTTCATTTCCAGCAGATATAAGACATTGAAAAAACTTTTAGAACACAATCTGTTGATAACAGTCCGATGGTAGCACCTACTAAATAAAAATAGTGAGAACATTATTATTAGAAGAACATGCAGTTTTTGCATTTGGCAGGACGTCACACGTTCATGCATGGCTGAACATGATTAATATTCCTTATCAAACAGGCCTGTTAGCGGCCTAAAATAAGCTCTTGTGTCAGATTGAATTAGGTGTTTGTTTGCCTCCAGGTTACCAAGAGCACACAACCATTAAGCATCTATGATGAAAGAGCGTAAATACAGAAGAGTCAGAACTTTTCTCCCCTGATTTCTGAACTCCTGAACAGCACTGCTTTGTGGAGAAAGTGGGTCTCGGAGAAGTCACACAGGGACAGTGACGCAGGTTTTTTAAAAAGCTCAGATATTTCAGTTCTAAATCCCGGAGTGTTGGAGGGCAGTTTAAAGAATAAAAGAAGCAGGGACTCATTTATCTGCACTGCAGTTAGATTGCTTCATTTGCACATGAAATGAGGTGGCATTTTATGCCTGGATGAGAACTTTGTATTTTGCAGTGATAAGTGGATTTTTACTGCAAAACACTGAGCTAGTGACTTCCTATCCAGCCTTATCAACAGATGGTAAATGTTGGGATTTATTGTCTGGATTTATTAGGATTTTATGTCGTGTTTTCATTGTTTCTTTTATTGTGTGTTCCTATTGTAAAACCTTAGCCAATAATGTTTGAATTAATTTGAGTGCTTTATGGTCATGAACGATACGTCTCTCAGCGTTAGCGTATTAGCTGTGGCATTAGTTCTGCAGAATGAGTTGTTTTCCTTCATGGGATTTTCCTCCTCTTCTTACATAATAAAATACGCAAATGAGAACATTTTGATGCACAAACTAGTTATCTTAATATGTGTAGAAAGGGATAGTCCAGATATTGAGGCATTCCAAATGTCTTTTCTTGTGTTTGTGAGCCTGAATTGTTAGATTACATTCCAAGAACAATGCAAAGCAGTCTATTGTGACACAGTGTACAGATGATACAGCTGCTAGCTTGGTGTGTGTCTATATTTTGTTCGTTAGCCCAGGTTCCACCCACATGTACTGTCTACTGTGTTATTGGGCTTTATGAGTAATTTAAAGGAGTCTGAAATATGCTTATTCTACTCTTGTAGAGTGATAATAAAGCACAATCTCAGGTTTGTGTGTTATATATAGAGGAGGAGCAGGGAGGCAATAAACTTATCATAAAATAGGAACCAGGGGAAACAGTTAAAAAACACAAAGTTCAAAAACACACCTAACAGCACTTGTAAAGCTCACTAATTAACACATATTGTTTAATCCAGGAGTCTGCAACCAGCGCCTCCAGAGCCACATGTGGGTCTTTTGCCCCTCACCAGTGGCTCCCTGTGGCTTTGACAAAAACTCTTATATACTGAATGATGATTATTATTAATTTATTTATTTTTTAATATTTTATTCCTAACTTTTCATAACATTTTTTGGAACATTTTGATTTTCATTTGTCACTGCAGCACGCCTACAGTGATTCTTAAATTCTCTAGTTCTAAAGATGTGTAGCCCTTACATTGAATTTAAAAAAGTTTTAGGATTACATCAACTAAAATGTGTGCCATTTTGACAGTGGCTAGTGTTGAGTCTCTCTTGGCTAGCTATGGATGCTAAATCCAAAAAAGTCTCAAAGTAAAAAAGAGAATTTACTTCTTTCTTTGGTCAAAAATGGGTCATTTGAGAATAACGGTTGCCGACCGCTGGCCTAGGTCTACGTCTCAGCAAATTTTCCTCTGAATTTTGCTGGTGGCTTGTCTCGAGTCTCCCTCAGCTAGCTATGAATGTTAAATTTTAAGGTAAGGAGACTTTTCTCCTTTTGGATTTAATAGTTGTGGCCAGCTTTTTGTTTTCTGTTTTGGCCCAAAATGGCTCCTTTGATAGTAAAGGTTGCAGACCCCTGGTTTAATCCATATGTAAAGAGAAATGTAAATTGTGTATTGTTGGAGAGCTGCATGGAAGAACTATTTCTTGGGGACCAACAGCCATGAAATGGACTTCCTTCAGTTCTATCACTGTGTGTATGAGACGCACCGGGCTGCTCATGTAGTATAAAGGGGAAGAAAGTGTGCATATGGAGGAGGTGGAGTGGATGGATGGATTAAACACACACAGGACTTTGACCCAGGAGACTGGGGTTCATTTTCTGTGTGAAACCAAAACATTATTAAAAGTTTTAAGGTACATAATGTTAGATGAGTCACGTGACTTTGGTCTTGAGAGTTGCTTCAGTGACATCACACGACGAATATAAAGTAACATAGTTATTGAAACCCTAATCATGGTTATCCAAAACCTATCAAGCAGTTTTGTTGCCTTAACCTACCCAAACTATGACTGTATCCTAATTTTAAGCACATGTTAGAAAGGCATTCTGGCAGTGTCCCATACAGTCACTAAAGGGTGTCTGTGATTAAATGTTGGTATCTGATGAGTTGGGATGAGAACAGGTTGCACAGTGAGGCAGTTGGGCCAATCTTCAATCTCTGTACAAAAAACAAGACTTTACACTTTCAAACTGCGTGCAGTGTATATGCCCAAAGTCCAATTTTGTGTGCAAGTGGTACACTGATCCTTTGCATCATCAGATCCAGTCTGTACTCCCTTCTGAAAACATAAATTGTATTTTTAAAATTTCAACCAATGATATATAACTTAATTAGTAACTTTTAGGGGTGCAGGCTGTTGCCCTGTAGTCTTGACACTAAGCTAAGCTAATCATCTAAGCTTAAGCTCCATATGTAACACACAGACATGAGCTGGTATTGATTGTTCTCATAATGTTAAACTAAGTTGCGCTTGTAACTAGAGATGTTCTGATACCCCTTTTCCTTCACAATTTGTAAAAAAAAATGTGGTGTAGGGGACACTGCTGGGAAGTGGCAGGGTCCCGTTTCTGGGTTAATAAATTATGTGGTAGATGTTGCTGCATAATCCTGCATTTCAGTCTGTATCAGAGGCCTTTTCAATACCGGTATTGATATCAGAACAGCCCTACATGTAACCACACCAAACAGTGATGTCATGTTGTAATGACAAACCCTGAGAATACGTCTACATCACTGCAGCATGGCAAAAACTTAAGAGGCTGGAGGTGAGGCGGGAGGATAGAGGTGGAGGCTGTGATTGGCTAACAGCCATGATGGTTCTTACTGTGTTCCAGAGGTGGGAAGTACAATGTACAAATACCTTATTACTGTACTCAAGTTTTTACTTTTTACTTTACTTAGGAATTTCTTTTTCTGACAACTTTTTACTTTTACTCTCAACATTTGAACACAAATATCTGTACTTTCTACTTCTCACATTTTCAAAACAGGTTCATTACTTAAGTTTGGACACAAGCCGAAAACAGCGTAAAAAGATGTAACAAGATGTAAATGACATCAGACGAAAACAATTATAAGACGTATCAAGACAAAAAACGTTGTAAAAGGTGTAACAAGGTGAATACAGTGTAACAAGACAAAAATGATGTAAAAGATGTAATAAGATGAAAATAATGTAATAAACATAACAAGACGAAGAGGACGTAAGAATAAATAACAAGAAAAAAGGAAAATGACATGAAAGATGCAACAAGATACAAAAATGGCATAAAAATACATAAGATGAAACAACAAAAATTATGTACAAGGTTTAACAAGACGACAACTAAGTAACAAGAGGAAAATTGATGTAAAAGCTGTAACAAGACAAAGACAAGATAAAGGTGTAACAGGACACAACAGACAAAAAAGACATACAAACTTGACAAAAAAAAAAAACAATGTAAAAGGTGTAACAAGATGTATACAATGAAACAAGACGTAACAAGAAGAAAATGATGTTAACAAGAAGAAAATGATGCAACAATATGTAACAAGACAAAAATTAAGTAAAAGACAATAAGATGAAAACAAAATAACCATAAATAACAAAAAAAACAAAAAACAAAAATGACATAAAATATGTTACAAGATGAATATAATGTAACAATATTACATAAAAGTCATAACAAGACAAAAATGACATAGCAGGACAAAAATGGCAAAGCAGTATTTAACAAGATGAAATAACAAGATGAAGTAACAAGATGTGTACAATGAAACAACACATAAGACAAAAATGATGTAAAAGACGTAATAAGACAACAATGAAGTAACAGGAGGAAACAAGATAAAAGATGTAACAGGACATAAGACAAAAATGGCATATACATGTATCAAGACAAAAACAACATAAAGGACATAAGACGAAACAGATAGAGAGAGAAATTCGACCACAGAAAAAAGGTGAGATTCAGTTAGTTTTACCCAGAAACATCCAGTAGAAATGTTCTTTTATACTTTTAGTACATGTCAGAGCCTGTACTTTTTCACTTTTACTGCAGTAAAGACGTTAAATCAGTACTTCTACTTTTATCAGTCATTTTTTTTTACACAAGTATCTGTACTTTGTGTGGACTGTGTGGACTTTTGCCTCCTCAGCTGTGTTCTCTGTTCTAAAGATCAAACCACAGTCTTTGATATAAGTAAAACAAAATGTCTGATCGCTAGAGACAGGAAGTGAATGACACGGCAGATTTCATCAGTCAGTAAAAAAAAAAACTGCACGTCTGTGATTCTGTTAAAGTGTCTGACATCCAGTCCGCTGAACTGGAGAAGAGCGACACGAACATGCCAAGTACAACAGTGCATGTCGACAGATTTTAGAGGATTATGGCCTAAGAAGTGTGTGTTTGGAGTGTGTCCAGTACAGAGCGGTGCACGGAGGGGCAGACAGCGAGGCGTTTGGTATGTTGCCACTGTTTAGGTGCTGCACGGAGCTGTATATATTTACACAGGCCTGTGTGTCAGCACCGTGTCATTTCCTCTGTTTATCTACTCTGGCGTCTGTGCTCACGCTGCTCTCATGTCGCAGAGCTGAAATGAAGCCATTCCTCCTCGCCGGCGCAAATTACAAGTCCATTAATTCACTATCTCACTCACCGCACGGAGTCTCCACTGACTCGGCACTCCGCGACCCTGATTGGCAATTAATTTTTAAAGGGTGTACATGGCTCACGGTGGTTTCCCCTGGTTTGAGGTTCCCTGTCAGCCCCGTGGCGCTGCTAATAGGAACTCGAAGAAGAGAAATTGTGTGTTGGTTTCCCTCCTTCTCTCTCTGCATCTGTACTACTGTACCAGTGTGTCTACCACTCCTCTGCTGATGGGGTTTAATCCCACAGCGCTCTCTTTCACATCAGATCTGATGTGGCTCCACTGCACAGTGTTCGCATGTTAAGCTTCTTTTTCATCCCCTCTTCAATAGGATTTCCAGAAATTTGGGGCAGACACGTCTATTTATCTGTCCTCCTTTTTTCTCTCTTGGTGTATTTTGAGGATTTTATTCACAGCCTCCATTTTGATTTCAGTGGATATGTGAGCAGTTTTGGCATCATGGTAGTTAGTTATGCCAAGATTTTTTAACACCATCACTGAGGTAGGCTTTTACAGTTTTAGAAAGCGTTTATTTACAGTTGTTGGTTTGGTCCACACACCTTTCCTTCAGGCTCTCTGCTGAACTTAACTGCATCTTAAATACGCCTCATCTCCAGCTGTGCTGTGCATTATGGCCCTGTGAGGAGAGGCCTGCTGTTTTGGATGAAATGATAAAACTCTCCATGTTCCTGAATCTCATGTGCCCTCACTCTCAACACACTCCTTATACTCTTTTTCAAGAACCAGATAAATTGACCTTATCTTCCCTGTGTATTTTTGTAACTGTATCTACCACTGCTACTGTTGTGAAATTCACCACTGACATTACTGTAAATCAGAGGATGAAATTTTGGAAATTTAAATGGTGTGCGATATTTGTTCTTGTATTTATTTATTTGTAAATGTAGAATTACTTTTAACTAAATTCAAATCATTAAAATCTTAGAATAGTAGCCTGGTCTTCTGCAAAAATAGAGAGAGACTTTTGCTTTGAATGCAGATGATGCCTGACATCTAAAAGAATTTGAACCAACAAATACAAATGATATTTTTTTGTTTATTGTTTACAAGAAAAACTAACAAAACTAAATTCTTGACAGTTTCAATATGTCAGTTCTCAACATTGTTGGTATCAAAGTCAACAAATAACAGAGAATGTGTTCAAAACTGAACAAAAAATAAATAAACCATCACATCATCAAATTAATATTTAGTAGTCCTGCCATTAGCACGCAGTAGAGCTCTAATCCTGGCTGGCATGTTCCCCATGAGCCTTTCACACTGTTGAGGGGTAAACTTGTCCCATTCTTCTTGAACTACTGCTTTTAATTCTTCTAAATTCTTTGGTTTACGCTTTGAAACAGACCTTTTGATAATCCACCACAGATTTTCAACTGGGGCTCATGTCCGGGGATTGAGCTGGCTACTCTAAGACCTGGATACTGTGCTCCTGCAGCCAAGTTCTACTGGCCCTGGATGTGTGGCAAGGGGCATAATCTTGTTGAAACATCCAGTTTTGAGAATGCCACAATACCTTGGCAGAGTTCAATGTGCCATCACAGACTGTGAGATGATCAACACCAGCAGCACTCATGCATCCCCAAACCATGATACTGCCTCCACCATGCTTGACAGTAGGTGCTGTACATGCTGGAGATAATGCTTCGCCTGGCCTTCTGCGTACCCTCACATTAGCAGGAGGAAGATAAAGCTGGAAACTGGACTCATCTGACCACAGAATCTTCTTCCAGTTCCTAGCTGTCCAGTTCTTGTGTGCTTGGGCCCAACGGCGCCGGGCTAACCTCTGTCTCTCATTGATCAGGGGCTTCTTGACAGCCTTGTAGGACCTTAAGCCATGATCTAAAAGTCGGCCACGTACAGTGCAGGTGGAACACTGGACACCAGTTTGGTTTGACCACTGCTGCTGAAGCTCCTGTGATGTCATTCGGTAGTTTTCCCTGCACATGTGGATCAGGATGCGGTCATTTCTTGCTGAAGAAACCCTTGGATGCCCAGATCTTGGTTTGTCTTCCAAGCTGTTGGTTTGTCTGTATTTCTGCAGAATGTATCCAACTGCTGAAGGACTGCATCTGCACTTCCTGGCTATCTGGCGGCAGCTGTACCCTTCCTGGCTGAGAATCTGTATCTTCAGATGTGTTTCCTGCGTTAGGTTCCTTGTTTTAGCCATTTTTGTCTCTGAAGAACTTTCAAATGTGCTGGCTTTATATAGACACGAAGCACGGCAACAAAAATTGTGTCTTTTAATAAAAAGCATAACCTTCACTGGTTCACCGGTACCAAAATGACCCAATACTCAAAATTTCTTATGTATTTTTATGGAACAATCAATTTTAAGTTTTTAATGGCTTTTTTAGGATTTGTTTAGTATTTTGGCTGTGACTGTACTAAAAGAAAGTGCACTTGAAGACCTAAGAGTGATTCTTAATGCAACATTTCACAAATGCATGGGGTGTCCGAAAACTTTTTTCCACCACTGTATATGCTTTTCACATCAAAAGATGACTAGTTTATTTCAAGTAGTCTGTGGGTCCTATCATACACCCAGAGCAAAGCTGTTGCGTTGGTGGCGCTGGTGATTTGCTTTCTTACACCAACACAGTTGCCATTTTTACCACATCTGCAATATAGCAAATGAACTTGCACCTGGTCTGTACTGCCATGGGCGGGAGGTCTAAGAAGGAAGGCAAAATGAAGGTGTGGCCCAGCGCGTTTTGCTATCTTGTGCTCAGCACATTGGAGTAAAACCCACTTGTACCTTAGAACATCTAAAACCTGGTCAAAGCACAAAGTCTGTGGTGCAATCGGTCTAAATGCACAAGATAGCATCAGGCATGTTTGGCCGAAGCATACACACACACACGTCTCCACAATCACAAAACACCTTCATTTATGTTCAGCCTTTCCCCTAACAGGAGTGTGGATTAATAAAGTGTCCTTTGAACATATTTTCTATCAGACATAGACTGTAAATATTGAAGTTGAAAACATGCTGGTGTGTGTGTCTCTGGTTTGGCTGAGGCATGCACACACATCTCCACAATCAAAAAACACATTTTATTTATGCTATACATCGTGCATGTGTGTGAGTGTGTAAAATTATTCTCACTAATAAGGATTCAGGAATTATTATTATAAAGCCCAGTAAATATCAACAGACCTGCAAAGTGTGCACAGGACAGGATCACAGCTGTCAAATCATCTTTTACAGATCAGTCACATCACAGCTGGAGCAGCTGGAGTGTTTGTGTCCGTGTGTTTATTGGGATCCAGAAAAACAATTATGATCTCACATTGTTATATCTGACTACGAGACCAGTCTGACCGGGAGAAGAAAACAGTATGTGTTCTTCTGTCAGAGCATGATGCTGGGTAATTTTACACACGGGTTGAAGCTGCACCTCAATCAGGCTCAGGTGGGGTTCAGCCGGGTTGAGGTGCAGCTTCGCAGCCAGTCTCTTGTCTCCCCCGTTCCTCACTTATCTCCCCTGCTCCTGCCAACTGGCTCCTTCTTCAGGAGCTTCAACCAGCAGAGCTACATAATAATGATGATGATGCTAATGAATTATAAACATGCTTTCATGGTGTTGCAGTGCAAAACATAACCAGTTACATATCTGCATGACTTTTACAGTACACCTTGAATAAATTAAATCCATTGCGTCTTGCGCTCTCGACTTGCACTTTAGATCAGCATAAGATAGGGCCCTGTGAGTTACAACTGACACAATTTATTACTTGAAGATTTGGTCAACTTTAAAACAGCTCAAATTAAAGTAAACATGCTTTGAGAGGTGTTTTTATGTTAAAAAAAAACATTGGTGAGGACCAATGCCAAACTAAATTATATGTCAGTTAAAGGAGTGAGTTTATGGAGCAGTTGTAGTGAGGAACTGAAAACATGTAAAACATTAAGTAGGTTTAAACAAAAGTTTAAAAATAACGTGTTGATCAAATATGAAAATCCATGATCAGATTATAATACTGACATAGAAGGACAGTGTACAGGAACTTACTTACTTGTGTAAGTTGCCTTTTGTAAGTTGTTTTTTGTGTTGTATTTTGTCTTTGTTGTTATTTTGCCTTATTTGCTTGTTCTGGTTTGTTTTGCTCAATATGATGTGCTGTTAAAAGGGTAGGTGTTGTAAGCTGTAGCTTCAGTCTATACCTTTCAGACTGCACAAGTGTCTTAAGTTATGTTAAATTACTTTATTGCAATGCTTTGCACAGTACTATTTTAGTATCTGCCATTTTCTGTAAGAGGCTATGCATTTATTTATATGAATTTGTAGATTAATAGTTTTTGTTTCTATTTGCAGACCGAAATAAATTCTAATTCTAAAAAGACTTCTTGGCAGAGCATTTTTTATTGTTTAAAATATGACTGGAGGTGGACTTTAAATTTTACACTGAGTAACACATTGTGAAAGTTATTGTTTTTTGTGCACATGACGAGGAGTATTTTATCCCATGAAACCACTAAAGCTACCTCCTTGATAAGAATGATGTATTACTCATCAGTAACATGCCTGGAGACACTAGAACATGGAACATTATGCCTTCAGGCAACTCCTGGTCAACAGCACTAACAGAATATATCATGTACATATTATATCCTCAGTATCAATACAACTTGACTGTAGTATGTCAGGATTTCTATGTGCTCTTCATCTGTGAGGATTCCAGATGTGTGCATTTGAACTTTTCACTGTAATGACAATCTGTGCACTAGTGATGACGATGTCTCCAGATAATATTGAGAATTCACTACAATCAACATTAAATGAAAAGCATGTGAGCACGAGACAACCATCACCGTGCTGCTTCTCCTCTTCCTCACCGCCGCCTCTCATCTTTCCCATCCCACCACATCATTATCAGTCTTTGCATCTGCCTCCAAAGCCCCTGCAAACCCTGTGTAGACAATGGGCTCCTCTCTTCGCCGCTGAAGCCTTTCATGAGTCTGCTATGTAAATCAGACTCAGCCTTTTTACCGGGCTGATTTCACAGGGATGGCGCAGAGCCGCTCGCTGGCTAGCTAGTCAGAGGGCATTTGTTCCAGCGAGGTTTCATGTAAAATGCAACAAGGCATGAGGTACAAAGGCAGAGGAGTCAGACCTGCGGTGCGTGTCCGCCAGACAAGCCCGGCAACAGGAGAAGAGAGTGCTGTGAAAAATTTAACCACCCGCTGCTCCATAGAGGAGCACTGGTGGAGACAGAGCAAATTAGCCAACCACCTTCCCAGTGGGAAAGATGGGAGCGTGGCCTTGATTGAACTTGAGTGGTCTTTGTGTGAGATGAATTATGGAGGCAGAGTAGTTTTTCCAAGACAGCTGAGCGGGAGATAAAGTGCAAGTATCATGTGGTGGGGTTTTATCAAAGTTTTATTTGTGTACGGCGAAGCTCTCAAAATTCACTCTGAAGCCGTTCTGCTGTTGCAAGGCGAGCGGGGCCCTTTGGGGGGGACAAGACAGAACATTGCTTTAGGATAAATGTTTTGATCATGACAGGGATGCACTTCAGGGCTGTGTGCAGGAGACAACTGTTTCTGACTGAGGTCATACAGTGCTAACACAAAACAATGTAAAACCCTCTAATTGGTTATGTGAGGAAAAAATCCCACAAGTCCTAATTTATTGTGTGAATAAAGTGTATGTGAGGCACTAAATGATGCAAAAGGCTAAGACTTTTTGATGAGGAGTACAATCAAAGCCAGAGTAGCCTGCAGTTAAAGTTTGATACAGTATTATACGTCAGATGTTTATCCCACTCACACTCCAGTTTTTGTTGGTTTTTTTTGCATATTTTCTCTTATAATGCAGAGTACAGCATCAAATCCATCCAAACTAGTAAAATAACACCTGCCACTTTGCTCTTCACATACATTCTATACTGTGCAGATTCACACCCTGAAAAGACCTGCACATGGTGTGGATCCTCACTGAACCTCCTGCAGCTCTGGTCCAGATGAGGGGCTTGATTTCCTAGATAAAGTAGGGCTGGGACGATACACTTATCTCCTGATTTGATACTATCACAATACTTGGGTGCTGAATCGATATGTATTGCAATTCTTAGATATTCAATATTATGATTTATTGCAATTTTTATTTGGTTTTTTAACACTAGACCATGGGAAAAAGTTGAATCATACACTGCTGGAGACTGTATCATGACTGATATTTCCAAAAACAATGAACATCATGTCTGTCAGTCCTTTTGATTTCAGTAGCATCATTGCTATTCTGCATATAAAAGTAGTAAATAAAATACTTTTTGAAGTAAGCTGTTCCTGCTCATAAAGCCAGTGACATAAGAAAATAATCAGATAAGATGTTTGGTCAAAAAGAATAGAGCATGAAAGTCAGTGGGAATTCTCATCATGTGTTAGCAATGAGCCAACGGATTAAGCGCTATATATAGAAAATTGATTCAGGAATCGACTGTCATTCATGGCAGCTGTGATTTGTGTCATGCCAAAGCGTGTAATAGACCCACTGTGCCACTGAAGGATACTGCATCAGTGTCATGTTTGGTTTAAGGTGTGAAAAGTACACGTGTGTTTGAAGGTCTAACACCAGAAAAGGGGAAATAATGACTGGATGGATGGATGGATGGGGGTCACCATTGGGGTGAAGGGGTGGGGGAGAGGTTGGTTATTTTGAATGTTAATTGTTTATGATGGCACAACTGTAACCTTTCCGTAGTCGCTATTGTAGGGGAGAAAATGTGTAATGTGTATAATGTTTACACTTGTGTGGCATACAATAAAAAATTGATCGAAAAAAAAGTTGCAAGAATGTTTAACAGACATCATTATGGTGAACCTCGAAAAACAGATATCTGAATGCAAATAATGTAAAAAAAAGTGTTAATAAAAAGCTAGATAAGTGCTTTGGTCCTGACCGCATCACTGTTACCAACAAAAGTTACCAACAAAATAAAAGACATAATAAAACTGTCTTCATATTGTGAGGAAATTCGCTATCATAATAAACATAAAGCTCTTTGTTAGTGTTATCTCCGTTTCCCAAAACACATGGGGGTGGGTTAATACCTGGAAAACAATCAGTCACATCAGTAGAACCCCTATGTAATGAAACCTAATGACCAGCAACCACGATGATTTCTAATCACTGCTGAGTCAGCAGCCAACTTGAGCTAACGTTAATGCTTTCTAGAGATTATGGGATTTCCTACATTGAATAAATACCACACTTATTGTAACTAAGACACAAAAAAACACAAACAAGTTCCCTATATACTATATGCCTCCATAGCTCAGAGCGATAAGGCCTCAGTTAGCAGTGCTAATTCACCATGCTAATTCCACAGACCTCCTTGTACAGTGAGGAAATTAGCAGAGCAAATTTACAGTTCAGATGCTGCGGCCCATCAGTGTGTAAAGCTAATTTGGTTCAGTTTTCACATATATCACGGCCCATGACAAGAATGCTGCTCTGCTGTAATATTTTGCAGCTGTAAATTGAATTGAATTAGTTCAACTGGGTGAGGCTGAAGCCCCTCACAGCACAGGAACCTGATCGGCCGTTCCTCAGATGCAGGTGAACCTGCTGAGTCGAGGCTTTCCAGTTCAGCTGCTGCAAACTGGCCTGACTGGACGAAATCACTGTGTGTGTCCTGGAGAATACAGTCAATTGAATTTTGGACTGATGAAGAGGCCACATTTCAACACAGAATGCTGATGACAGAAGCTGTAGTGCAGCAATATTACTGAACACAGTTTATATATATCTTGTGGACACAGTGGCAGGGCTGGTATTGCCTTTAATGGAAGCTACCTTTAATGCTGTGGATATATCATCATCTTTTGTTACTTTACACCTACCTGCTCATTTTTCTGTTCTTATACATTGAGAAGAATGCTGCCTACCATCCAGTGAGGATGCATTTTCAGTATTATTACTGTGACAAATTTTTCTGACCAATTCTGTGTCTGAAATGTCAAAGTAGAGGAAGATCCCAATCCAGTATGATGGTTAAGTGACCAGGGTGGGTCATACAGTAACCGTGTGGGCTGGAGGACCAAAACAAGGAACTAAAAGAGGCTATGGGTGCTAACACATGCTTTGTGTATTTACATTGACAAATTGCTCTCTTTTGAGTCAAAAGCTTTCATTTCCCAACATGTTCTCACTTGCAACTTGTCAAATACACCTGCTTGGTCGGTAGCCTGCACTTCAAACTATAGGTGGTCCTTTGGTGTCAGTTGCTGGCAATTATAAACATGCAGCATCCTGGTTCACTATTAAAGTAAAGGCACATGGGGCGCCCCTATACCTCAGTTGGTAGAGTGCATGCCGCATGTACTGAGGCTGTTAGTCCTCTGAAGCGGCCACCGGTTTGATTTCTATCAAACCCATTTTCAGGGTTGCAGCCAAATCCAGTACAATTGCAGTGAATGGTGACCATAAAATGTAAAAAAAAGCACACAAAACAAACACAAAATGTCTCCATCCTGCTTGTGTGGTGTAATCCAAGTGTCCGCGAGCCGCAACATTAAAATTTAACCACAAAAGACACCATTTACACCATGTTTTTAGCCGAAAAGTCAACTGTAGCCTCCCAGGTTGCATGTAAACATGGCGTCGATGTATCGCGAGACTTCGTATATGGGTTAAATTTCAATGTCGTGGCTCACGAACACTTGGATTACACCACTCGAGCAGGATGGAGACATTTTGTGTTTTTTTTTTTTTTTTACATTTACATTTGGTCTCCAATCACTGCCACTGGCTGCAACCCTGTTTTCTGCTGAAACTCCAGGATTGTTTTGTGAACTGAAGATCTTCACCCATCCTCACATCGGCATGGGGTAAGTACATATTGAGTGGATTATCATTCTGGGGTGGAATATCACTTTAACTTTGTTAGGTTTAGGAAAATAAATATGTTAGATACGTAAGTTAACTAACATAAGTAACATAACTTACGTAAGTTAATGAATGTAGGTTACGTAAGGCAGCTAATGTGCATTACGCAAGTTAAAAAGAAGTCAATGTTGACAGTTGATTTCACAGAGGAACAGACTCCTGGATAAAAGTCTTGTTTGTTTGGCCCATCCGTCCACACCAACTCCTCCATACTCTTTATACCACATCACCTGACTTTGTCAGGACATTAAAACAGCATTGTAGTCTGAAGCACAGAACAGGCTGCATTCCATATATGACTGGGCACTGAGACTGCCACTCACCATGATGGACCACACCCTTCAGACCGTGGATTATGGGGTCGACAGCAGGATTGTCCTTCCCTCCCACCTGAGGAAGACAAAAAGATACAGTATTCATCTGATTAGAACTGCAACAATGAATCAATTATTAATCGATTATTAAATTAATCACCAACTATTTTCATAAGTGATTAAATTCTTTGATTCCAGCTACGCTGGTGTGGACATTTTTTGGTTTCTTTACTCCTCTGTGACAGTAAACTGAATATCTTTGGGTTGGGAAAACAAGACATTTAAGGACACCATCTTAGACCTTGGAAAACACTGACAATTTTCACCATTTTCTGACATTTAAAATCCAACAGATATTAATCATTTAATCAAGAAAATAATCAACACACAAATCAACCATGAAAATAAACATCAGTTGCAGCCCTAGAAAACATCACTCTATATCTTAAATGTCAGGGGTACATCATTAAATTCATTTGTATTTATTTAATGCTGATGTGTTAGTGTGTGTGAGTGCACACACTGCTTATATGATCTGTAACATGTAATCACATAGACACCTTTTTGTTGTAGTTTTTCTAGTAACAGTCCCAAATACTGCTTATCTGTCCTTCCAGCCGGGAGATTATATTGGCATTGCGTCTTTTCCTCTAAAAATATCAAATGGTGAAATTCATGGTATGCTAAAGTACATCATTTACATTTATTCATTTTAGTATTTTTGTGTTTCTTTGCATATTGCATCCTCTGCTGCTGCAGTGACTCAATTCCCTGCAGGCGTGAGGTGTCTACTAATCTTAAGTTTATGCAATGCACTCATCTAGTGTCTGCAAATGTTTCAGTTTAACTGGAATAACAATGAGAATTTGTGGTCAAAAAGGCTTGTTTGGCCAAGCCGTGCTCAGCTGTAATAATAGTAGAATGTGTTTAATCTATCTAAGATTTAAAAAAAAAAAAGACAAAAAAACAAAAACAAAAAAAAAAACAGAGATTAGTGCTAAATCAGGAGAAAGAAAAAAGACGAAAGTGAAAAGTGACAGAGGTGGGGGGGAAAAGCACAGACGAGATGCTGAGAAAACAAGTGCAGTGTAATTAGGAGGAACAAACAGCAGCAATCAACAAGCTCTCAAAGGCCCTTTCCATCTGAACTCAAAGAGCGCGTGATGTCATTGTAACACATGCATTTTCATTGTCCTCAATTAGTTGTCATGGAGGCTGGAAATCAATAAAACCAAAGCATAAATGGCAAAATACACGAGAGCCTTCCAAAACACCGCATCAACACTCAAAAAATGTTTCACGTGAGAGTGTTCTGATCTGCCACCTCTGTGTTTGTTAAAATACGCAGAAAAATTACCAATTTTTTTGCGTAGGCATGAGGACAGTGTTTGTTCTGTGGAAAGAAATCTGTCAGGCTGCAAAAGGTGGACATGTGCCTATTTTTATATTAGAATTGTTTTATATTCAAGTGAAAGTAAGAAAAATCTCCTTGGAAGAGCCTTTGGAAAGACAGCTTGACAGGATATGTTTGAATGGCAGCCTGGTAAAATGGCAGAAAATCACTGTCATTAAACACATTGTAGGATGACAAGTATGATGGACAGTTAGCAGAGACAGAAGGACACAGTATTGTATTCAGCTTGCTTTTTACATGTTAAAAGACAAGCCCAGAAAAGTCCATGTCACTGCTTCCTAGAAGAGTGATTTTTGCATCTACAGGTGCAGCAGTTTGTAATTGGCTGTCAATGTTCACTGTCAACAGGTTTTTATTGGGAACTATTTTATGGTGAGGGTAAAAAATAAATAAATAAATAAATAAATAAATAATTCATTGTTTTGAGCTTTGAAACAACAAACTCCATTCACCTTCATTAAACAGGGTGGCAGCAGAAGTCTCAGCAATAGATATTTTGAAACCTGTTCAAATCAAACCATTAATTGAGACTGTCCATAGACCAATCTGGTGAAGAACTGGAAATTAACAAGTTGAAAATTGCTGTGGTGGTATCTCCCTTCAGCTCCCTTCTGTATGAGCGTGAATGATTGCAAGCCATCATAAAAAGTTTACAATTTTCTACATTTACCTTTACTTTTTTTGTAATGTTACATTAGACAACAATGTCTAGGAAGTTGTAAAAAAAACTGTACAGTTTGGCTGCACTGACAGTCGTGTCAAACTTCAACTTAAAAAAACAAACAGCCAAAAAAAAAAAAAAAAAACGGAATGCAAAAAACACAAACCTTTACTTCATGAAGTGTGCCACTGTCTGAGACCAAACACTGTCTTACTTCATCACTTACATGTGGTGGAGGTGGTCTGTTTTTTGCCATTATCCATTTCAGATTATTGTCACAACCAACGTCTAACTATTACATAAAATTTGAAAAACGTTTATATCTCGGCATAAATCCAGTTACCCATGTTGTCACTGTCAGCAAGCAACAGCAGACACAGTGACTAGAAGGGAACTCCAGACCTGTGAGACAACATTTTAACCGAATCCATGAAAAATCTTGCATGAGTCTCACAGATTTTGCTTTCCTTCCTAGACACAACCAGCAGACACCGAGAGTAACAGACACAGCCTGCCACCACAGTAATGGTGGTGCCACTAGATGGCGGAACACACAAAGCGGTCGCCAGATTCGTCTATAAGGCTGGGTATCGAACAGGGGTAACTAGACAATATATTTTCCTGGCTTAGTACTTGAGCTGCTTAACATACTAAACATACTATTAAAATAGACAACGATCTTCTGTGTATCCTGGGAAGTTGTCGTCATTGTATGTGGAGTCCCTCAGGGGTCAGTATTTGGGCCACTGCTGTTCAGTCCATATATCCTGACTCTTCCCCACATAATCTGGCAACACAAGGTGTTGTGTTACCATCATTATGCTGATGACACACAGTTATACCTGTCCCTGTCCTCTGCAGACTCCAGTACTGTCAAATTACTGGTCAAATGTATTACCGACATTAACACCTAGATGTCTCAAAATGTAGCTTAACACTGAGAAGACAGAAATCACTGTCAATGAAGTGGAACTATGCTCCCATTTAGCATAATTCTTCGTGAAAAGTACTACACAGGTCAGAAATCTGAGTGCCATCACTGATTTGGATCTAGTATTCCAGAACCATCTCCTCAACATCATAAAAACTGCCCTTTATCATTTAAAGAAGTCCAAAGTAAGAGCCCTCTTGTTTCAGGCAGGTGCAGGGAACCCTGCTTTTATTTCTTGTTGTTTGGACTAATGTAATGCCCTCCTGACTGGTTTACCTACAAAGACTGTGGGCAGACTACTGCCTCCAGAATTCTAACAAGAAACAAACAATTTGATCACACTCTACATTGGCTTCTGGTTAGTTTCAGAATTGGGTTCAAAATTTAAGTCCCCCCCTATAGAGCCCTAAGCTTCCTGGCTCTACAAGACCTCTCTGACCTTATTCATTGTGAACCTATTACGTCCACTGGTACAGGCCTCCTCATTGTTCCGTGGGTCAAATCAAATTGGTGGAGCAGCTTTCGCTTTTTGTGGTCCCAGCTGCTGGAATACCTTACCAGATTGTATTATATATGCCCCGACATTAACAAAAGTTTCACAATCTGCTGTGCATTTGATTAGTTTTCCTTTAATATGTTCAAATCGCATCAGATTGTTTCAGTTACTTGTTTGTACACATGTATGTTTTTCATGTATATGCAGTTTGTGTATATACGTATGCTTTTGTGTGAAATGCACTATATAAATACATTTCCCTACAACAATTACTACTAGCTACAGCTAATACTACCACTGTGACAACTGCAACAACTACTGCTAACAGCTGCTACCACTCCTATCACACTTTTATTCATTATACATATAGCTATATATTATAAACTTGCAACTACAATATTGCTCCTTGAGCTAGAGGTCTATGCCCAAACTTGATGGGGGTTTTGGTCGGGTCAGGCCACATTTCTTGCATTTCTCTCATGGGCTTACATTGGGTTTGGGCTTTTGGGTTCAGGCTGAAATATGCCAGTGAGAGATGGGTTCAGGTCAGGTTCACACAGAATTTTGTTGGGTTTGGGCCTTGTCGGGCTCAACCTTTCAGGCCCGATTAATGTTCTAGTTGCTACCACCACAACTACAACAACCACTGATAGTAGCTACATGTAGCTACAAACAATTTCAAACAATGTAAATGTCCCTGTCCACACACTTTCCATTCACTGTATTTACATGGCAGCCATTTTTCTCTGTCATCACTCTAAGGGTGTGAAGCTCAAATGTCGTATTGCTGTGTTCCTGGTTGGAAGTCATATAAACATAGAGAATCTGACAAATTATCATCTTTTCATCACTTCCTGATTGATCAGAGACTGGAAAGACAATGGATAGTGAAAATCTGGAGGGACATTGGGACATATTTTAAGATAAAATAACATACTTGTTAACTCATTAGCTACCATTACACAATAGCATCCAACCACATCCTTGGTAACATTGCTGTCCAGTGAACAAAATGTCACCTAACTTTTCTGACATAGCAAGAACATTTCTGAGGTAGGGTCATGAATCCACAAGAAACTTTAGTCTACTTTAGTCTAGGGATGCACGATAACTATCGGTACCGATAATTATCGGCCCGATATTGGAAAAAATGAGGTCACACAGATAAGTCCGATAATGACATTTTTTAGCCGATAACTACATCCAATTATAAATAGCCAACATTGCCTTGATTTCGCTCATTTTCAGTCTGTTTGTTTGCCCTGTGTTGCTGGCGCCTGCTGTTGACACGCGCATAACGTCATATTGATGCGCCACCTCAAACATAAACATGGTGCTGCCATCACCAGTGTGGGCATTTTTCACTATTTCTGAAAAAGACAACGTGATTCATTATGCAATAAATGTTCAGCCGAAGTGCCGAGAGGAGGTAAAAAGTCTACCAGTTTCAACACATCCAACCTTATTAGCCACTTAAAAGTTTCACCATCAAAACGACGGTATATGGAGAGAGTATGAGGATGAGAGGACTACGCTGCATCGCCAGCCAGCAAGGAGTCTGGAGTAGGGATGTTCCCAAAGACTAATTTCCCTGAAGATTAAATGCAAAATTTAATTTAGACTAGTCGACTAGTCTAACACAAAGAAAACACACAGAAAGCAGTTAAAATTGAACAGAATTTATTAATTTATAATGTTAAATACTGTCCGTAAAAATACTGTGCGTATTAAGAGCCATTTGAAGCTGTTAATCACAGTCAACAATCGCCAAATCGTACTTTAAATGCCGCTGAACTGCACGCTACTGTGCAATAGAAACATTACATATTAATATACAAAACATGACAACAACTCACTAAATGCTTCACCTTTTCAGACCAAAGAGGATGACAGTGTCTGTGGGTAAACAGCCTGGAGCTGACTGTCAGCTGTCAGCCTGCCACACAGTGTGGCTAACGTTAGCAGTGCCAGCAGCAGCAGCAGCAGCTTCTCCAGGTTTAAGTCCGTGTCTGTACTTAATGTGGTCACATGTTACCCCAGTCGAGTGAATATATGTATCAGCTTATTCTGTCACAGTCTACATTCAACATTATTTCTATCATCTAGATTAAAACACTCCTGAAACCACGCTGGTTTTTCGAGCTGACATCTGTCTGACTTTACTGATATAAACATCCGTGGTTGCCTAGGTGATGGGCGAGAGGGGCCGAACTATATAATGTACTTGCAACACACATTCAAACGCTAATCCATAACAACGTACAGAGTTTTCATTCTGTAAATCTTTTTTATTGAGTAATGCAGCTGAGTGAAGCAATAATAAATGGGGGTTTTTTCTGAGTCATAACTTTTCTTGTTTTTGTTGTGATTACAACACTAGTGATGTCTGTTACATTATTTTGATAAGTCAGAGGCAGAGTTATAATGTTAAATTCATCTTTACCCACTACATCTTTGCCTTTCTTTACCACAGGTGTATATATAAACTATTAAAAATGTTATCGGTTATCGGTATCAGCATCGGTTATGAGAAGCAGGAAGTTATCGGTTATCGGTATCGGTGGTAAAAAACAGTTATCGTGCATCCCTACTTAGTCACTGCAAGTTGATTAATCATGTGTTTGACTTTCTGGCTGCTTTAAGAAATGGGTTTAAGATGTGCACTTGTATTTTACGCACCTTTTGTATCATGCAAAACTATCAAACAGTGATGTTAGCTAGAAAGTGGTTGAACACTAACATCAGCTATCCTTGCAGATTCTCTGTGTTTAAATACAACGTTGGCATGGGTGTTAAGCAGTACATCCACTAGAGGGCACCGCTCAGAGTCAAAAGTTAAAATTTCTCTGTGTCCTGTAGTCGTGTCTAATGGACAGAAGGCCTGTATATATCTAACATTACACATACATGAACCTTAATAATCCTCATCCTTGTCATAACAAAACATTATTATACTGACTTCAAATGATAAATATGCAAGTGTCAATCAAATTGCATCATTTCTAAGAGGTAAGAATGCCTAGTATTTAGTCTTTCACATGTACCCAGTGTGTTGTTGTTTTAGACAGCGAGAAACAGCTTCGTTGTGTATAGTCCAAAATAATGCAAACTACCACAAAGCCACTGCCAGCATCCATATCCAACATGTTGCCTGAATAGCTAAGAGACTGCCAAGACTGCTCCCTCCATTCCCTAGACTCTTCACAACCTCTTCTCTCCTGGATCTGGCAACACACATTTGTTGACCTCAGGGGTTTAACAAACACACACACAAACACAAATGGTGTCCAGTTGGATTTTGAAACACACACTTGTTGGCTAGATGGATTTAATTGTCAAGTTTGGTGTGAAGGATTACTGGGATTTGTGCTTACACTGCTTGCCTGCTTGGACCACGGCAAAAGCACATAGAACAAAACACAGTCTGTTCAGTCTCTGCACATTCAGAAGCGCATTAACAAATCCTGTTCCAGTGCAAGCCACTTCTGTGGATGATATGTTGAATTCCCTTAATTGGTGAGAAAAACAAATATATTTTTCATTCTGTTGACTCACACAGCCTTGGTTAATGATCATGCGACACACACAGTGACATGATGCATGAAAAGCTGCATCCTCTACAGGTGTCAGGGACTGGCTGCTAGATAAATAGGGCCTCTCTCCCAAATCCAAATTGTCCCTGCTGCTCTTGACCAACTGCTGTTTGGCTGTTTGCCCAGGAGAACCGCACTGCAACGGTTCTTCTTGGACAAAAGCAACACATGTTAACCAAATGTAACCAAATGTATTATCTCCTTCAGAGCAGCCTGTGGTGGCTTTTAGAAGTTGCTGCGTTTTCACTCATGGTGACTCTGCAGCTCGCGCATGAGGACATCAGTCTCCTCTAGGATGAAGGTTTTAAGACCTGCACCACCATCAGTGCTGTAGCTGAGTTTAAAGGTACTGCTAATTCCACCATCTTCCCAGCTGCATTGCAGGTGCACTGCATTTTCCTGTCAACAAAAGTTCCAAAAAGTTGTTTCCACACACTGTTCAGTAGCACCACATACCTCTGCCGACAAGGTTGTGTTTTTGGTGCTGCTTTTTGTCTCTCTGCCTGTCTGTCACCAGGGTTATGGAAAAACTAGTGGCCTGATATTCATGAACCTTGGTGGAAGAATGTGGTATGGTTAAAGGAAGGACCCATCAAATTTTGGAGTGGACTGAATTACAGGGTGCGTTACAGTGTAATACGTAAGTAATGTACATTTCTGCGTTCTGTTTTTGATGGAGAGTGAGAGCTCTCTTTCTCTTTGAGGATCTTTGTCCAGTGTGGACTGGCTGACCTCCAGTGATGGTACTGCTGCAGATTGGCTGATTCCTGAAGTCAGCCCCTATTTAGCTTCTGGGTTTTCAACACTGAGGGCTGCTGGTTGACAGCAGTCCAGCAGTCCTCCTCGTCCTCCAAACTTCGAGTAGCTTTGTGTGTTGGCCTAGACAACTGTTGCTAGCTACAGGTCTCTTGCTAACATTATTCCATCTTTCTTGTGCTAGTTTATTAGCTTTAGTCTTGCTGCTAAACACTATCCTGTTCTTGCTGTTTAGTTCTTGTAGATAGTCACAACCACTGTATATATCACTGTTTATCAAATGTTTCCCTGTTTTTTGTTCAGTTTAAGGGGTCAGGTTCACCACATATTTTTTGTTTGTTCTTTTGTTTGGTGAGGATTTAGTTAGTAGTTTAAAAGGAAGAGCAGGGTATTTTGTTTGTTATTCTGGACTGAGTCTTTTGCTTCATTTGTGTAAATACTAACCACCATCGAACAATGTAAATAGTTTTGTCTGTAGCAATAAATTGCTCACTTTTGCTTTCAGCTCTGCTCTCTCTCCCTCGTCCTTATGTTGTATCCTGACAACCAAAGACCAGGGCGTAAAATAAAGTCAGGGCTCGCACATTCTTTTTTCTGGTTCCAGTTGTATCTTTGGCTGGCAATTTTTCTTTGTGTGTGGGGGCATAACGTGTCGTTTGATCCACACATCATTTGTCACTTTTGTTAAGTCCACAAGTGTTAAGTTTTGTGAGACAGGTGTGCTGGTCTTGGCAGAGGTCTGTGCTCTCCAAGTGCCCTTCAAGTCTACCAACTGATGCACCTGCAGCAGTGAAAGGCAGGATTAATTGAAAGTGATGTAATCATGGTGGTCATGACTTGTGCCATCACCCTGTCAAGCAGGCTTCTCTCCGTTTTTTGTACCTCCATCTTTGTTTAGACCCATACAAGCTGGTGGCTCTGAATACAAAAATGGGTGAGTTTGAGGACAAGTTGACAAGCTGACAGTTTAAACTGGATTTGGGCTCCCTCAATCACCTTATACAAGAGCTCTGCATCCATGCTGGCCTGGATAGACTTGACCAATCCTCTGGGGTCAATGGCTGAAAAGAAGCAGAGTTTCTTCCATCTCCAATCACCAGGACTGTCTGTGTCCTTCTCAAAACAGTATTTGATGTAATTATGGAGTTAAACCAACCATCCGCAGGCCTGTGACATGCATGAAATTCAGACCCAAGACCCTGGGGCATGAAGAAAAATACCACAGGTAAGGTGCATGTGTGGCCCTGTAAAGTTAGTGCCATCTCCTGCCATTCCAAGGGACATCTTCCTCCTGCTAGCAGTGTTTGATGAACCCGTATCAACCCTGCCTCTCCCTCACTCCAGACCAATGGTCAGATTCACAAACAGTTGATGCGGTAGAGGCCTGGCAGGTGAGAAAGGGAAAGCTGTTGGCTGTATGTGTGACATAAAATGCACTATAGGATTGTTTCCCACAGAGGAAACTGAGGTGGGCTGGTGCTGTTGCTGATGGTGTCGAACAGATTTGGGATTTGTGCCTTCATAGCGGGGACATGAGTAAGGTGGGTGGGAGCCCTTGCACCACCAACAGAAAGCTGGAGGAGGCTTTGTTGATGCTTGGCTGGGGGGGTTGGTTGAGAAGGTGTCAGACTGGGTGTGGCAGTCGCCTGGGACTGGTTGCTGGCTGCCAGAATCTCATTGGTGAAGAAAGGAGGTGTGACTGGGGTGTGAATTGAATGTATTAAGACAGAGAATAACAAACGATAGTTATGGCATATTGCCACAGTATGAAACGGTGCTATAAACACTTGAATGTGAACTTAAGGATTTACTGTATACTATCACTCATTAACGCCTGGTGCTCACAAGGGGTCTTGTCATCTCAAATCTGTCTACAATATGCAAATTCAGTCATCAGGGCTGGCAGATTTGTCACCTAATGTGCTTCACCCCAGGTCAAAGGAAGTGATGCGGGATGCTCTCAAAAGGAAGCGACAAAGTGTGAGGGAAAACCAAAAAACAGGCATCTGTAAGCTACTTTTCAGTTCCCTTCTTGTGCAAGTTCCAGTGCTAGTTCAGCTACCCCCAATGCTAAAAAGGACTGCATGTCATAGCTGGCCTTGGAGAGTTTACTGAAGTGATGCTCCTGTATGGACTTTTCTCATTTTTCCTTTTCAGTTGAGGGGCAGTCTGGTCAGTCCTTCAGTATCCTGACTGAAATGTGTGCTGAATGCATTTACAGCTGCATTAACAGGCCTTTTTCCTTATTGTGACAATATATCCAGGTACATATCATTCTAGAATCTGCGCACTTACAGGTTGCAGCAAAGTCTGGTAGCTCTCAAAATCTTTGTTATTTTTGTTATTTTTGTCGCTTTTTATCTGTTTTTTTTACATCTACTGATGGATATTTCTGTGGAGAGAAGAGTTTATTCGAAAGAAGAGCTTTTTTCATTGAAATGGAGCAAATCTGGAGTATATTACCCTATTCCAGCTGAGATAAGGAGGAGCTTTCGTGGTTGCCGTGCTGGTGCAAAGTTAAAGGCAAGGAAATGGAGATACAAGCCCGTTCTGCCATCAGTCATCATGGGGAATGTCAACTCTCTGACCAACAAAAGTGAGGAGTTGGAGATATTGGTGAAGACTCAGAAAGTGTACCGTGAGTGCAGCCTGATGTGTTTTACTGAGACCTGGTTGAATAATAACATCTCGGATTCCATTGTGGATATACCTGGCTTCACTCTCATACGGTCAGACAGAGATGCAAAGGCTAGTGGCAAGAAAAAAGGAGGAGGACTGGCCTTATTTGTGAACCAGAGATGGTGTAATCCTGCACATATTACTGTCAAGGAGAAGATATGCTGTCCAGATATTGAATTATTGGCAGTTGGAATGCGGCCATATTATGTACCAAGAGAATTTGGTCATATAATAACAATACTTGCGTACATCCCTCCCAAGGCAACGGCTGATGTTCCATGCGAAATTCTGCATGAATTTGTTGCTAGGATACAGACTAAACACCCTGAGGCACTTATAATAATATCTGGAGACTTCAACCATGTTACCCTCTCCTCCCACCTGACTGGATTTACACAATTTGTTAACTGTGCTACAAGAGAAAACAAAACCCTTGATCTGCTGTATGCCAATGTCAAAGAAGCTTACAGAGATACTGCCTTACCACCACTGGGCAGGTCAGATCACAACTTGGTTCTTCTGCAGACCTGTTACAAACCCTGTGTGCAAAGGGAACCTACAACTACACTCACTGTAAGGAAATGGACACCTGAGGCTAGTGAGGCTCTAAAGGACTGCTTTGAACGCACTGATTGGGATGTGCTTCTGGAAACAGATGAGAACAGTATGGACATTGATAGACAGGCTGATTGTTTCACTGAGTACATCAACTTCTGTAGAGACACAGTCATACCTACAAAGACTGTACGCTGTTTCCCCAATAACAAACCCTGGATCACAAGTGACATAAAGGCAATCCTCAATCAGAAAAAGGAAGCTTTTAGAGAGGGTGACAAAGAACGGCTCTAACAGGTGCAACATGAGCTGAAGAAGAGATTGACGATGGCAAAGGTGGAATACAAAAAGAAGATAGAGAAGAATTTACATCATAACAACATCCGTGAGGTGTGGAGAGAAATAAATACCATCTCTGGCTACAACAAAAAGAAAAGACAGCCAATCGTGGGTGATGTGGAAAGAGCTGATGAACTCAATCAGTTCTTCAACAGGTTTGACACTGAGGTCACATCCCATTCCACTGCCGCTCCTCCTCCTCCTCCTCCTCCTCTTCAACATGTGGGCATCTCCACCATGGCTCCTCTTCAACAACATCTGGACATCTCCATCATGGCTTCTCCTCCTCCTCCTCCCCCTCCTTCTCCACAAGTGTGTTCCTCCACTATGCCTCCTCTTCAACAACATCCGGCATCTCCATCATGGCTCCTCCTCCTCCTCCACCACAAGTGTGTTCCTCCACCATGGCTCCTCTTCAACAACATCTGGGCATCTCCACCATGGCTCCTCCTCCTCCTCCACAAGTGTGTTCCTCCACCATGCCTCCTCTTCAACAACATCTGGGCATCTCCATCATGGCTCCTCCTCCTCCTCCTCCTCCACAAGTGTGTTCCTCCACCATGGCTCCTCTTCAACAACATCTGGGCATCTCCATCATGACTCCGCCTCCACCTCCTCCTCCACATGGGTACATTTCCGCGACTGCAGCTACTCCTCTTCACACACCCGTTCCTCCACCCTTGTTTGTCACTGAGACAGGGGTGAGGTTGGAGCTCGGGAGAATTTGCTCTGGGAAGGCAGCTGGCCCTGATGGTGTGTGTCCAAGGCTGCTTAAAGACTGTGCTGCCCAACTGTGCCAACCTCTTCACAAAATCTTCAACCTGAGTCTACAGCTGGGGCGGGTGCCGGCTCTGTGGAAAACATCTTGTATTGTCCCGGTACCAAAAAGAAAATGTCCAGCTGAACTAAATGACTACAGACCGGTGGCCCTTACTTCACACATCATGAAAACCCTGGAGCGGTTGATTCTACGTCTTCTGAGGCCTGAGGTCAAAGACAAACTCGATCCCCTGCAGTTTGCCTACAAAGAACACATTGGAGTGAATGATGCAGTACTCTACATGCTCCACCGTTCCCTCTCTCATTTGGAAGAATCTGGCGCTTATGTAAGAACTATGTTTTTTGACTTTTCAAGCGCATTTAATACCATCCAACCCAACATACTCAAAAACAAGCTCATAGAGATGGGAGTGGTTTCTTCCTTTGTCTCCTGGATCACGGATTACCTGACAGAAAGGCCACAGTTTGTCAGGTTAGGGAACTGTTTTTCTGGGACATTAATGAGCAGCACAGGGGCTCCACAAGGGACTGTCCTGGCTCCATTCCTGTTCACATTGTATACAGCAGACTTTAAATATAACTCTGAGTCCTGCCACATCCAGAAATACTCAGATGACACTGCTATTGTAGCTTGTATAAGGAATGGACAGGAATCTGAATATAGGGATTTGATAAAATCCTTCAGTGACTGGAGTCATAAAAACTGCCTCATACTAAACACATCAAAGACAAAGGAAATGGTCATTGATTTCCGTAGATCCAAGCCCCCTCTTCAGCCTGTGAACACTTGTGGAGTGGACATCGAGGTGGTAACAAACTATAAATATCTTGGTGTACACCTGGATAACAAGCTGGACTGGTCCCTTAACACAGATGCACTCTACAAAAAGGGGCAGAGCCGCCTCTTTTTCCTAAGGAAGCTCAGATCTCTAAACATCTGCAGTAAGATGCTGCAGATGTTTTATCAGTCTATTGTGGCAAGTGTTTTATTTTATGCTGCAGTCTGCTGGGAGGAAGTTTGGGAAAAAAGCAAGCAAGGAGGCTGGATAAGCTTGTGAAAAAGGCTGGCTCTGTGATCGGAGTAAGGATGGACTCTCTGGAGGAAGTTGTGGAGAGAGACACAATGAGGACGGTGGAGGCCATCCTAAACAACATGGATCATCCACTGCATAACACCTTGATGGACCAAAGAAATAATGGTGGTGGAAGGCTTCTCTCTCTTCGTTGTAGGACAGAGAGATACAGAAGATCTTTCATACCAACTGCCATCAGACTCTATAATTCTTATACAAATAGATGAGACTACAGACAAATGAATTTCCCCTTGGGGATCAATAAAGTATTTCGTATTCGTATTCGTATCGTATTCGTATCATATCACATCAGGTGATTATGTTATCACCAGGTGCAAATGGGTCTTTTTTGGGGGGATATCTGACTGTGACATTGAGGAGTTATGTGATGCCTTCAACTAGGGATGTAAGTATTAGCAGTTTAATGGTCAACCACTGTGAAATTCCTGATGGTTAGTATTACCATTTCAAATTTTAATCATCTTTAACACTGTGACTGACTAAAAAACTCACAGTAAAAACTGTCTAACAGCATAAGAGTCAGCTACAGTCCTCCAGACGCAGGCATGCATGTCCAGTATGCAATGTGCATTTGGTTGGGGAAATTAAAACTTGGCAGAAAGCAGTGACAGCTCTGCTCAAGAGATTTTTTTGTTCTTCATAAATATGCTGAGGGAAACTTAGTAACCAGCCACAACTGTATAGTGACTACAAAATAAAGCCAAGGCCACACTATGTGATTTTAGCCCTGACCACTCACCGACAAATTCTGGATACCTTAACTTGATGCGGGGACTTTGAAATGAGGGAACATATGAAAATGTCATGGTTTGTCTGTCTAACATGCTAATAGCTTGTCAATAATGTAAACTGATGCTTTCAGCGTAAAAACGACACATTGTAAATGTAACGGGTCACGTGGCACTGCACACAGTGACAGGTTAGGTAGTTCAGTCACTCCAACATATTCTGTACATTTAAAATCTGGTAGTTGTATCCGTGAATGTTCTAGTCTGGCTAGACTAGCTCAGACTAGTCTGACAGGCAATGAACTGATGAAGCTTCTTGGATGAGAGGCGAAACGTCTTCAGAAAAGACTTCTGAACAAGTCCAGTTGCTTTCGATTTAATCTTTCCTGAGACTGGCAGTTGTAGAATTTGTTGTTAAAGTGTCTCAACAGGAGAAAACTACAGACACTACTGTCACTGTCTTAAGACTTCATGTCTTCATGTAACTTGAGCAGGGGGTCACTGCATATAGACCTACTGAAATGCAACACAAGACGAAGAGAGAGAAAGAATGATAGAATAATAGTAAAATATAAAACAATGTAGCTGTAAATAGTGGCAGATTCTGGAAACTGGTAAGACTGGTTTGTATGTATACATAGTTTTTACCTAAGATTATATAGTTTCATCCTGCACTAGTAATGTTATTTTATCTTACTTACGAACTGATGTGATTTTGGATCCTTTTAATACTCTTACAGCAAGCACTTAAAATACAGGCTGTTTAAAAACCCACATCAAAAAATGCTCCAGACGTCACTGCAGTCCTTTACACACAAAGTGCAGTTACTTCTCAGGGCCACAGTGTCATCTTTAAGTTCAGCGTACAGCACACACCCGTTACATCTCTACCTTCAGCCCCAACAATTCAAAGTATTTATTTTATGCACAGTTAAAAAACTGAATGACATATGAGGAGTGCAAGGCCAGGCAAATGTTCCACTGTAGAAGAATTTTCTCCAGATGATGAGCTCCTTATGAAGAACACGATGTTTTTTTGTACAGATGACGAAGGGAGAAAAAGCCCTGAACAAGAAAGTAACTTAAGGGAAGTGGAAAAAGTTAAATTGTGGCAGTGTAAGACACACTTACCCACACTTACCCCAACCCACAAACACGCACTCACATTGTGTAATCATTTCAAATAGCCGAAGAAGATCATAACTGGAACTGCAATAAAGAGCTTGTTTTCAGCACGAGGCAAGACAGAAAGTGGGTGAGGAAAAGAGTGTGTGTGAAGGAAAGGAGATTAAGAGAAATACAGGCGGCCAGGGAGACAGAGAGAGAAAATGACAGACAGAGAGACAGTGAGGACGAGAGAAAGAAATGAGGACAGAGGGAATTAGCGTTTCATTATTAATGTTTGTCTCTGAAAGCCCACAGGCTTGTCCCCCGAGATCCTCAGCCACCGGGCCTCACATCACAATGTCCTACTCTCTCTATCTCCCCCTTTCTCCCTCTTCAAATCCTGCGTCTCTCGCTCTTTCACTTCATTCCTCCCCACAGCTCCATCTCCCTCTTTCTCTCCAGGGACAGGCCACTGCAGTGACAAATCAGAAAAAAAAAGAAACCATGGTACAATGTGACATGTCCTCATAGTTCTCCTCCTCCACCACTTTTCTCTCTCTCTCATCCCGCGTCCCTCCCACTGTCATCCTTCCAACATCCCTCACTATGTATCCTCTTTCTCTTGACTTCCTTCACCTCCTTCTGTGTCTTACAGGGACTCCTCTCCTCCCCTTGCCTTTGGCAGCACTAACTGCTGATGAATCGATGGCGTAATGGATGTAACGGTTGGACTTCTTTCAAAGAAGACACATTTGAGTGTAGAGTTATTAATTATATCAGTGACCGATTCGTCAGTAGGCGGTGGAAGACGGGGCAGACAAGATACTCTGGCATTATTTTGCTGTTAGTTTTAGAACTAAAGCAGACTTGGCCTTCATGTAATCCTTCGATCTTGGCAAAAAGAAACTGCGCTTCTGATCTTGGTTCGAGCAAAACTTAGCAGAACAAACTCACGGTCATTTTTATGCAGACATAGGCTAAAGATTTCTGGGCCTTGTAGTCATTCCTGGATCTAGACAAAAGGAGATCAAGCACTCTGGTCATTATTACTGCTGGACTAATAGATTCTAGACAATTTTAGATTCAAACAAAGGGTTTGTGGGTGTTCTATAGTGGGTCTAGAGCAGTCGTTCCCAAAGACTGGGTCGGCACCCACAGTTGGGTCACAGGAGATTTTATTTGGGTCGCCAAATAAATAAAAGACTATGGAGGAAATTCTGCAAATTTAAGATTTATATCTTCACTACACCTTTTGTAAAGCATTTAAAATGTGTCTATTGTTTAACTGATTTTGTCTCATTTATAAAGTAGATTAAAATGTCCAATGTTGTTTTCCTATTGAGAGGAAATAAAAACGATGAGATGACCTGTCAACTCAGCCTAAATGCATTTATTTCTCATTTGTCAAGTTTTATCATGTATGTATCATCATGTATATATTTTTTCAAGACAATATAAGGTGATGCAGAAATGGCAGTAAAAATGCTCAGAAATGTTCATTTATGCACGAATGAACTCTTCCTGAAATTTATTAAGGTTTATTGTGATTTGGGTCATGATGGATTGTCATTTTTAAAAATTGGGTCCCCAGGAGGGTGGGGGTAATAAAGTTTTTTAAAAGTGACCAGTAAAATCTTAAAGTCAGTTCTAAAACTAACTGGTAACCAGTGAAGGGAAGCTGAAATCGAGCTTATACGGTCTTGTGGTATTGGTCAAAAGCCAGGCAGCTGTATGGTGAGATGGTCTAAATATCGAACCGTCCTTCTATAATACACTAAAGGAAACTCCTTGTAAAATCTTCTTGTCATTCTTAGAAGTAGACTGAAGGGTACAGGTATTTCTAGCAATTCTCAAACTGGTATTATACTCTCCATGTCTGCAAGTGTGCAAGAGGGTCACTGGGGTCGTATGCATTGGCTATGCTTGGACATCCATTAACCCCTAATTTGTTGCGTCCATGCGGAATTGTTCACCTGACCACTACATCAGTCTACTGCGCATATGCAGAACGTGTCCTCTGAGGGGACTCTATGAACAGAACTGCTATGCGTCCATGGTATCCGCAGCTGTTCATGTATGCATCTGTTTGAGAGTATAATTCAGGCTTTAGACCTAGCAGGAGACTGGGCCTTTTGGTCATTCCTGGATCTAGACTTAAGGAGATTGGATCAACCGATTATTAAAGGAGGTAGACTAAAGGAAACAAGGCAATCAAATTATTCTTAGAATTAGACTTCAGCACCAGGTTGAAGCATCTTGTGTGAAGTTACTGTGTCCAGAAGTAAATCATACCTCCCTCATATGACACAGGACATCTGGTCATATAACTTGTGTCCACCAAATGCTCAGACTCACACTTTTGTCAATCAGATAATGGTGGATGCTCAAGTTCCAGGGCTTCTGATCATTCATACAGTAGATTTAGACTACAGAGTGGATGTAGAATACAGGACATTGAGCATTCTGGTCATTCCTGGGGTAAAATTAGAGAATATGAGGTTAGACCTTGTGAATATTCTTAATCTAGACTAAATATCACTGCTATTTCTTACCATTTTCAAACTGGTATTATACTTACATGTCTGTGAGTAAGCAAGGGTCTGCTGGTGTCTATATGACAGAAATTTTGTCATCAAAGGGCATATTCATAAGCTCTGCGCGGACGTCCGTGTGCACCTAATTTGTTGCATCCATGCAGACTTGTCCATGTTCCATCTACCGCGCATGTGTGGAATGTGTCCTCCAAGCGGACTCCAGAGAGTAACATCATCAGAAGTGCTATGTGTCCATGGTGTCTGCAGCTGTCCATGTACACATCTGTTTAGGAGTATAATCCAGGCTTTAGACCTAGGCAACAGGAGACTGGGTCTTTTGGTCATTCCTGAATCTAGACCGAAGGAGACTGGACCAACTGGTCAATCAGGCAATGACAGATGCATAAGTCAGTCATTCACACAGTAGATTTAGACTACTCAGTGGACGTAGAATACAGAAAATTGAGCATTCTGGTCAATCCTAGAGTAGATTTAGAGAATATGAAGTTAGACCTTGTGAATATTCTTAGATCTAGACTAAAGGGCACTGGTATTTCTTACCATTCTCAAACTAGTATTATACTCTACTGTGCATGTGTGGAATGACTTTGAAAAAACTCAGAAATTAGCATGAACAGAACTGCTAAGCATCCATGGTGTCCATGAATGCATTGGTTTGGGAGTTAAGTCGAGGCTCAAGACTTGCAACAGGAGACTGGGTCTTTTGGTCATTCCTGGATCTAGACCTATGGAGAATGGACCAACTGATTATTGCTGGAGGGAGACACTTTTGTCAGTCAGGCAGTGGTAAATGTACATGTCCAGGGATTAGAGCTTCGGATGATTCACACAGTAGATTTAGACTTGTCAGTGGATGTAGAGTACATAGAGTAGATTGACACAAAATTAGGTCAGGCCTAAGGATGTTCTTAGATCTAAACTAAAGGGGACTGGGCCATCTGGTAATTCTTAGAATTAGAGTTAAGACTAACACCATGTTGAATTATCTTGTGTAACATCACTGTGTCACCCTATGAATCATATTTTTCCTCATATTAAACAGAATGTATGTTCATATGAGCATCAATAATCTGTGACTCTGATAAGCTCAGCGATGAGTCACTGTGTCTGAGAGAATTGCTGCTTTTAAAGTTGTTGTTTTTGATGGTTTTAAAGATGAAAAGTATTAGCAGGTTCGCTTCAAATGCAACATGAAGCATTAAATCTGAATGGGATGTAAAGTAGACTTGGCTGTTTCTGTCAGTGCATTCACTGTGGTAATGTGCACCCTGGAGATATAAGGGTTTTGAACCACCTCCCAGGAGATATACGTATATTTCCACAGACACGCTTTTCTTCTTCTCGTTCCACTATGTAGGTTTGTTGGTAATAACATCCGTTTCACAAGGACTCACAACACTGTAGAATGCTTCTTTTCAGAACACTTTTCTTTAATTCATTTAGAAAGACAACCTGTTTTTGAAGCAGGGAACATTTTATGGTGTTGGAGTCCTTGTGAACCAGATAGTACCTCAGCACAGGGACAAAAAAGATGTGCATGTGCTTTTACACATTGTACACTTGCAAAAGGACTCCTGGACATTGTCTAACTCACAATTTAATATTTATTCGCAACGTTTCTGTACTAGACCTCCATCAGGCAAACAGTTTGTATCATTTATTGGTGCCTGTAGGACTTATTTATAGGAACCTGCTTGATTTAATGTATGTAGTCTGAGTAGGGTAGAGGTACATTCGATTATTGTTATTTAACATATGTTTTCACTGATGAATTGTTTGCCTTATATGTACTATACAGGGTTCTGTTTATTCGCTGATACTGTTTTTAACTTTAAATGTATCCTTATAGGCTAATTTACAATTATAACCTGCACTATTTAAGAATGCAGGCATTTTCAGATTTATTTCTGACTGAGTGTTTTATCTTTTTAACTCTGTTTTGGATATTGTAGTGTTTTAATAGCTAGTTGGTACTTTTGTCCCCATTCTTTGCACATGGTGAATGCGATTGGTTGCAGACTAACAACCAGCTCCATTTAAGATGGCTTCTCCTTGACACAAACTATTTGTCTGATGAAGGTCTTATGACAGAGCATTGCAAATATGTTATATTACAAGTTAAACAGTGTGCAGGAGTCTTTTTGCAACTTTTGTTTGCTTGTCTTTTTATGTTTATGTCTTTCTGATTTTCATGCATATAAGGATGAACATCACCACAATGCATTAAAAATCACATAATTCTATTACAGTGCCCTTGTTGTCTACTAAAAACAAGCATACTGTTTTTTGTTTTGGTGAGAGAGAGGAGACCAATGATGGTGGCAGTCGATTCTTCAGTCTGAGCGATGGTGTGTAATAAATAGGGCAGCGGTCATGTAGGGAAGGAACAGCCAAGACAAAGCAGACGGGAACATCCTTTCATCGCCCCATCACAGTGAAGAACAAATACTTAATCGATTTAAACAACAGTAATGAGATATCTTCTGAAATTCCTGGCAAATTGCTAAAAAAACGACCGGCAGCAAATTACATGTAATGAATTCTGTTTTGCTGCATAACTGCTGAGGCTAATGTCTGCTCAAGTGGAGTGCACTGTGCTGAATTGGAAGCAGCTCAGTGGTGGTTTAGCAGTGTCGGCATATACTGTCTAATTACCGTCATTGGGGGTATTGGATTTGGAGCAGAATGAAGTGGTATGAGGTCTCCTATGTCTTCAAACCAAACCTTTCATCATGCCGTTCTTGCTCCTGCTGAGTATCTCCATTTTGACACTGCTACCTTTAATGTGGAGAACAGACCCCCAAGTATGGAACCAATTCAGATGAACCTCAAGGTTGTCTGGGAATGAATACATCCAGGACTGAACTTACTGAGCTTGTCTTCGACTTATATTAATCTTTTTCCTGCATATATATAAAAGGGAAATGGTTTTCTCTTGCACTTTATATCAGCACTGAAGCCAAGCAGTGACACTTGTTTTCCACAGTAACTTAAAATGCAGGTTACATTAGCACAAAGTGAAATTTGGAAATTGTATTATTATTTGCCTTGACTTCTTTATCAGTGCAGCAAATCAGATGTCTAGGAAATGAGAATCTCTGCCTCCTTTTCTGTCAGGTCTCACTGGGTTAGAATATTGACCAAAAAAACAAACCTTCAGCTCAATAAATTACAGAAAAATTTGAGTTCATTTGAAACAAAAGCCTTTGCAACACTGCTTACGTCCTCTGCTGTCATTATTTTATATACATTAAACAGTAACATGTAACAATACGTTTGCAAGGAACCACAAAGAATTCTGATGCGTATGTTTAATTTAAGGTGGTGGGTCCCAAACTGGGGGGTGGGCCCATGAATGTGCAAAAAAAAATAAGGCTGATCGGTCTAGTAGTATTCAAGATTAGCTGCAGACAAGCTGTAGCTCATCACTCGTGCAGTCACACACACAGAGGCTATTACATGATCCCCTCCTGGCTGGATAAATATAGAAAAATAAACTATGGTAAAGGTTTTATCAGGTAAAGGCATAAAAACTACTTGGTTAGGTTAAGGGAAAGGTCATTATTGGAGTTCAGTTAAAAAGGTACTAATCTAAAGGGACAGTTCACCTAAAAATGAAAATTCAGTCAGTATCTACTCACTCTCATGCTGATTGAAGCTCGGGTTTATTTTGTTAGTCTGCAAGTGAATAGTGACCAGTTTTCAAATGGAAAAAAAAACAACTGGAAACAAAAACATAAAATGCCTCCATACTGCTTGTCTGGTGTAATCCAAGTCTCTTAAAGTCCTGACATGCTGTTTGCACACCACACACACACACACAGTTCAGACAGTGTGCATGTGCATGTGAATGTGGCTCCAAGCTAAGAATCTACAGTGAAGATTCAGGCTAAAGACATAGTGTAAATAACACCAGAATTCTAGAATTCTTTTTTTTTCATTCGTCACACAGCTACTTGTCTCACTTTTTGTATGTACAACCAAGTATAATAAGAGTGTGCACTGTTATCCTCATTTGTACCTTTCATTGTGTTTTCAAGTCCATCATGACCATTTCTGTCTTCCTCTCTGACATCAGGTTTGTGCCTCACCTTTGAGCGGGTCGTTCACATACAGCTCTTATAAAAATACGTCTCCTGCAAAGTGATTACTTCACATGCATCATTAACCTTTTTCATTTTATAAATTAATGCCATCATAAAGGCTGTTTTGAAAGTGTTTTGATTTATTTTCCTCCTTCCTGCTCCTTGTTGTTGTCTGAATAGTTTCTTTTTGGCAGACTCACAGTGTGGAGTTACAGTCAAAGACAGCTTTTACTTCCTTTTCTCAGTTATGTCTCTTACTTCTCCTCCCTCCTCTGCCCCTCACTCTCCTCGTCTATATCAAATGAGATACAGATGCCCCAAAATCATGTGCAATGATACTCAGTGGGATTCTCATGTTAACTTTAGGAACAAAAAGGATGTTCCATGTGATTTGCATCCCAGCTGGGCCTCAGTTTTTACATGTTTCCGCATCTTGCTGAGTGTGAAGCAAACAGTGAGCCACGCAGCGCTGTAAATAAGCAAATAAAAGGCCAATGATAGCTGTTTACAACTGCCATCTATTCCAATCAGAGGCTGCGCTGCAATAGCAATGCTGGGTCATAAAAGCGTGATTCCCAAGCTCAGTCGAGCTGATGGGGCCAATTTGTCCTGTAACACGAGTGTGATAATTTAATTAATAGATGACACAGAAGCAAGAATGTAGTCGCTGCAGAAACACACTGACAGACGTGGAGGGACTGCAAATGAAGGAGGAACACATTAAAAGCATTTTTACACAGACGAAGAGATGGAATGACAATTAAATTAAAACAATGATATGAATAAGGCAGGGTCTATGTAAACATGAATTAATGATGACAATTCATGACTTATTGCTTTGGTCAAACAACTAACAATTACATAGAAGTTGTTTTTAACGTGCATCACTTTTTGCAGTTTATGGTCTGTGAGTGAATTTCCTTCAGCATGAAAAAAGACCAATAAAAACCATCTTCACATTTTGAGCATGATAAAGTAAAGTGAAGATCGTAATATATCTAATGTTGGTCTGTCACTTCCAATACATACAGACACTTTTGTTTTTATAAATGAAAACCAAGTCCATGATTTTTAAGACAATATAAAGTGAAGTATGCAGCATATATTCACATGTGTAGGTGGAGCTGATTGTCATAGCGACGCTATTTCAGCAGTTGGGAAACAACACACAGGAGCTTTACTTTGGTCTTGAGCAGTTGCAGCCTTATTCCACCCAGCCTACACTCAGTGGTGGACTCAAGCTGTCTGTGGGGCAGGGGCAAAGAAAAAATAAAAGGGGCACCAGCTGTGGTGGGGCAACAGCGCAACAAAAATCATTGTGCATTTATGGTGAAACAGTTCCAATTTCTGGTTTGGATTAAAATGACTTTACTAAGCAACAACTACTGCAACACACAGGGAACTATTAAACTATTTAAAGGCACCGAAAGACCAAATAATTTGGCGGCGGATTGTATTTTCCCCACTAGAAGAACACCCAGAAGGCACCGTGCCACATTTTGCCCACTGGAAGGGCACTTTAGGTAGTACTTTCATAATGTTTTATCTACCACGGGGGCACCAAAGAGGGCAATGACATGGAACACTGGGTACCCTGCTTATCCACCAGTGAGGCAGAGGCAACTGATTGCACAATGACCCCCCTTGAATCACCCTGAAATCATTTTTCCCTGTGACTTTACACATGAGTAAGCACAACGCTAACAGTGCTAACAGTGCTAAAGAGTGCTGAAACCTGGAGGAAACTGCACCCAGCAGCTGTAGGTGCTCAACCAATGTGAAACATGAAAAAAGGATGAAGTCAACTAAATAAGAATACAACTAACATGGAAACTTGATATCAGGAAGAAGACTAAAAAAGCTGGCGAAATAAATACTTCAGGCTGCAAGATCCTGAAATTCAGTGTTGCAGCAGCAGCTGGGATGATCCCGAGGTTGTTTCCTCCAATTATGTGGGTTTGTTATCTTGATGCCAATCCACTGGTGCACTACAGTCAAGAATGATTGGATCTGTGTGGTGCACCGCCCTCAGAGCACTTTGTTCCATAACATGGTGGTCACTTTATTTGGTGAAGTCATACCCATGTAAGCTCGCAGTAAGAATCACCAGAGGCCTCATGGTGTGATATTATCATGATACTTAAAATTGCAAGCACTTTCCTTCGATCATTAGTAACATAAAGGTCAATTAATGAATTAATTGTTATTAAATAAACCATACAAATTTTGCTTATAGCAAACAATAGCAAATGTGTTTTTTTCATCCTCAGTTAAAGCTTTATTTTCACAGCAACATATTGCATATTCTCTGACAGTGTTACATGAAACATATAAAGATGTAAAGGCCTATATAAACACATGTACTTGGATATGTGATAACATGTGGTGTCAACCCAAAAAAATCTGTTTTATTTCAGATCTTCATTTGATAGTTGATTGATTAATTTTTTCTTGATCAACCTGACTGACTGATCATTGATGGCTATCATCTTTAGTCACAAGACAATGTTATTGCATTTTTGCAATATTTTGAGTATTGTGATAAATGAATTGTGAGATATTACAATTTCTTACATTTTTTTCAACTGCAAAATATGTCCCAAAGCAAAACTTTGTCAACATCTGTTTAATCTAATGAAATAAAGTTTAGTTTTAGATAAAGATATGATAAAGCTCTGTTCAGTGTGTTCATCTCACTTCAGAGATTTTTTATTTCAGTAAGATGGGAACAAACTGACCAACCAGCCTGCTGACTGTGACCTCTGCTGACCCCACCAGAACACCAAAAACTCAGCACCATGTAGTGGACTGAAAAATCAACTGATTATATTCTCCTGCTACCAAAAAGTTGCATTCGCATTTGAAATCATTAATCATTTATACAATTAAAGATTGATACTTGGCATCTGTGTATCCATACAGTAATGCCACTCAAATGACCATGATACTATACTGCTCACACATGTTCATATTTTGCTCATCTTTCCACTTATTGCTCTTTTTCTAAGCAGCTGACATGTGAGCACACAGGTAAAAAAAAGTTCTATTCTGATTAGATACATATTTTTTTAGAATTCAGCTATTTCGGTGAAAATGGAGGAAAAATGAACCGTTAAGCTCAAACTGCTTCACTTGCACACACTGAAGTCTTCACAGTTTGTGTGGAGTGTGTGTGGGTGGCTGCTGTAGTAGAGCACAGCCTGGCAGAGGACACACTTACACTCATCAGTCCAGGAGGAGAACTGCTGTCTCTACAGGACTCATCAGCGTCAACAAGAGCAGAAAAACTCTACACACGCACGCATGCACACACACACACACACACACACACACAACACAATACTCGCCTCACAATGTTAAAGTCAATTCTTTTACTCACACAGCAAAACTATTTGAGTGATAAATCTGCAACATACAAACACACTCTTTATCAGCGCACAGCAACAAACTCACAAACAGGCTCAACATCTGCATTTAAACTCACAAAGCAAAAACTATTGGAGTGTAAAAATACATCAGTGCAAACACTTATTTTACGCACACACACTAAAATGAAAAAGTTGATAAAACTCAAAATTTCAAGGCAACTTACTGCGATAGAACAGAAGTTCTCAAAAAGCTCTTCCAACAACTATTTTATTGAGATAATTTACTTTTTTTCTTTAGATAAACTTGAATCTTTGAGTTTTAGAAACCAAAAATGTATTTCAGAAATTGTTGAGTAAACCTGTTGATGTGAAAGTGAATAATGGTTAAGATTTTAGATTAAAACTATTTAATTTTCAAACACCTACATAATGACAAATCAGGTCACAGCTCACTGTGGCCAATTTTTGAAAATACATTTCTTTGAAATTCTTAAACTCAAAGATTCAAGTCTATCTAACGAAGAAAAGTAACTCATCTCAACCAAAGCTTATAGGTCAGAAAAACTCTTCTTGTAGTTTATTTCAAAACATAAAGGGACTGTCCACGTGAAAATCAAAAATACATACTTTTCTAAATCAAATCAAATCAAATAGCTTTAATGGCATAAACAAAAATATGTTGTTGCCAAAGCAGTTTACACAAAATTCACACACACATAGTTATATAGTTATATAGTTTTATATTAATACAATATATTGCAGTACATTACAGTTTAAACTCATACTGAGTCCCTCAGGCTGTGTCAGGCAGATACATATTTGTCGCCGTTGTCCATTCACTCAGGAAAAGAGCCAGTTTCTCTTCAAGGGTTAATATTACAAAGTTATTTTAGTTATTTTCCCTGGCCTGTAGTACTATTTATCCATCTAGGTTTTTTTGGTGTGGGTTGCATATTTTTGAAAATATGAGCCATAGAGATGTCTGACTTCTCTCCAGTATAATGGGACTAAATAGCACTCGGCTTGTGGTGCTCAACCATTTGAAATATTCAAAACCAGTCTCTCTTTCCAAAATCCATGACCTGGTTACTCAAGATAATCCACAGACCTAGTTATGAGCAGTTTCATGTAGGAACTACTTTATTTCTAGTTGAAAAGAAAGTATTTCCAGTGGATTCAACTGCAGAAAGAAAGTAGCTCCCACATGAAACACTGGTTTTGAGTTTTTCAAATGTATTTTTTGATGCTTTGAGCACCACAAGCTGAGTGCCATTTAGTTCCATTATATTGGAGAGAAGGCAGACATCTCTGTGGCTGATATCTCCAAAACTCTCCAACTCACACCTAAAAAATCTCGGTGGCTAAACAGCACTACAGGACAGGGGAAAAATGTTTTTTTTGATTTTTGGGCCAACTATCCCTTTAAGGGTTTGAGTTGGGCTCAAAACTCAAAATCTATGCAGTAAGTCACCTTGAAATTTTGAGTGGTCTCAACTTTTTTTATGTACAGTGCACACACATACAGAGCTGTGTGCGTGTGTGTGTGTTATAGCTGAGTTTGAATCTGGCACACATGGACTACATAATACAATATGTATTTTTTCTTTTCAAAGCACAAAGCTGGATGTGCCTCCTGCGCACAACACACACACACCCACACACACAGTTTGAGCGTGTCTTCTCAGGTCACCAGAGTCAAACTGCAGCGTGTGAGCGGGGCAGCAGAGTGACACCTGGATGACTTGAGAAAAATGCACTCTTGAGGCCGGCACCCACACACACTCCTCTTTGCATAGGAACAAACACACATGCACAACATGTTGAGATGTGTGTGTGTGTGTGAGAGAGCCAAGTTATGGAGGGCACGAGTTCAAATCAATCTCTGAGGTTGAAGCTGCAACTGCGCCGCATCATCGGGTTCAGAGGAAGCTGTGTGCGTACTGCCATATCATAACTCCCAACTGAAACAACAGACAGAAGACTCCTGGACTGGAGGACAACTGGAGTTACCTGTCAGGAAAGGTAGCGGTTTTGGCAGCTTTTCAAAATAAAGTAAGCTTTTTCTGCCATTTCGTCCTGCTGCTTGGAGGTAAGCAGTTTCTCCATCTGCCTACTCATCTTCTCTGTTTCGCCATAACTGCAAATCTCTCCATTCCTGCCAACTGCTTACTCATTTTTCTGGCGACACACTGTCCTCCAGAGAATTAGTCCTTTACCCCACTGACCTTTCCTAAAACGCCACCCTCCACGCCATCTCTGAACCTTCTTTCATTAAAATATTTTTAAAAATAGCATGCTTATAATACGATGTGTAAAAAAAATCATTTTGGTTGTGGTCTAATTTATTCATTTCTCACAGCATTGGAGGGAGGCGCATGTGGCGCTCCAGATCTCTGTGGTTCTCCAGACACAAGGTGCGCTCTGGTTGCCTGGTAGTTCACTGTGAAGTGGAGCGCACAGGGCATTCAGACGTGTGTAAGATTTTAAACTGTGAGGAACAAAACATGCTCAGTTCAAAGTGAACTGTGAAACGTGCAGGGAAGAACTGAACAAATGGCTCTTTACTTTGCATGAGCAAGATTACCCATCAGTCATTGTGCCAAGATGAAACAATGGAGCACACAGAAGAGTTTTATATCCTATAAATATTTGTATATTGTGTTTTTTTTTTAATTATTAATTGAAGTAATTAAAATCTGGTTTAATAATATATCTAATATATAATAATGTTTAATTTAATCAAATAATTGATGTAATATGTTTATATTTATATTTCTATATCATTTACATATGTCTGTAAGTATTGTCATTGTAACAAATGTTACCAAGACAACATAATATAAATATTAGATAATAGCAGTTTTTATATAATAAACATTACATGATAATCTGTAAATAATCTGAATACTGATCTCTTTTGGAATGAACATATATCTTGTAAATTAATCAATTCACATTTATTCAGAACTTAGAATAAGTTTTGTAACGTATCAGTTTTTGTTTTGTTTGTTTTGTTGTACTTAATATTTAGTTTTCAGTCATGTGCGCATTGGTGACGTTAGCTGGTGAACACAGCTAGTGTGGTTTGGCAAACGTCACATCAGTTCTGTTTGATCCAGTCAAGTGAATGATTTGATCAAATCCCTCTCAATAAAATAAAACAGAGTGAAAATAATCCCTCCTACAGTTGTGTCACAATGTTACTCAATACAACCAAAGGACAGCTTGACATTATTTATTGACCTTACTAAAGAAATAAGATAAGGGAAGGAATATTTTAAAAAATGCCAAAGTTTCTCTTCCAAAAATGAATTCTTCTATTTCCGATAACCTTCTCTGTGAAGATTCTCAGTCATCCAGGTCATGGTATATTTAGAAGTGTTAAGTCAAAGGCAACTGGCCTGGTTTCAGATTTTTCAGATCCTTCAGATTCTTCAGTTTTACAGAAGTGAAGCAATCTTTTAGATGAAGGCAAAATATCTACAAAACATCCTCAAGAGCTCAAAGGGGGGGGGGGGGGTCCAGATTTTGTGCTGCCACCAGTCCAAACTTTAGGTACTGATAAACATAAACACAACACATCTTTACACCTAACAACTGAAGAGATTCGATTGCAAGTAACTTCCAAAATTATGCTGGACAGCACCACTGACAGATGTGTGCCAGACCTGAAGAGCGTGACATGAGTAATGTCATGTTAAACATGCTTAACATTGTAAAACGTTACCAGTTTGGTCAGGCACCACAACTACTTGGTTAGGTTCAGGAAAAAAAATTGTGGCCTGGGTTAAAATCAAGGAGTGATGAAACTCGAGTAACCTGAAACTTTTAAAAGGTCAATGTTGACTTTTGGTGTCACACAGGACGTGAACCTGTCTCCTGGGTGGAAGTCCTGTGTTTGTTGTGCCCTTCCATCTACCATACCTCCTCCATACACCACCCTTGTCACTCTTCATACTTCTCCTGCCATAATTACTGCAACCACTAGAGGTTGCAGCCTAACAGTAAACTCAAATATGGGTCCTAATAAGCTGCAATTGCACAGACAACCTTTATTTATACTATAAAACCTTTAGTTTATCTGCTGATGACAGACTAGATAACATTATGCGAGTTTCAGTAAAGGACTTGCACTGTGTTTATAACTATGGCACAAAAAAAAGCCTAAATATCTCATAATGTAACTGGCAAATAGCCATGAGCTTTGCAATGGATTCCCTGACCTTTTCTTCCAGGCAATGCTCTTTAAATTTTATATTTTAACCCCCAGAATCATCATCCACTGTTTGAACATTGTAATTCACTTTATATTTACACACAGTGTGTGTGTCTGTTCTGTTGAACACCCTCATATGGTGGTTTGTAATGAACTGCAGCATCCTGCTCAGAAGCTTTTGAATGTCTGGCCTTGTTCCCGACACAGTGACGTCTTGTTTTGTTGCCATTTTGGTCCAATTTGAAGGTAAACTGTAATTTCACTGCTTTTTGCATCAGCAAGTCAAAATACATTTTCGCTTAGAATACAAGACCAAATTACAGTTATTGACAGCGATGACTGTTGTAGCACAGATGTATGAATTGGTTGCAGGGGAAAAAGTATGGAATATAAACTTTCCATGGTGTGAAAAACAGGAGTGAGACGAGTGTCTGTAAAACAAATCAGGTAAAAAGAAGGATGATTACAATAAAGCAGAAAATCAGTTGCAGAGGTTTGTTTCTTTGGATTGTTTTTTGCAGTGTTGTGACAAGAGGGAAATACCGATCAGAGATGTGTCAGTATAACAGAGATATGTATCACTCATTGTTGAGAACTGGGACAAAACCATATTTTGAAGGGCTTTGGATTTTTACTCTTCAGTTATGCTGGAAAATATTTTTTACAAGATCAAACTTTTAGCTGTTAATTCTTGTAACGGGCCAACGGCCATGTTTCATATTTTCATTTCACAGCAGAGTCGTAGCGAGCAGCCATTTTATTTTTTAAAGTGTCTCAGAGTCTCTTCATGCTAATCAAAATACACATTTTTAAAGCATAATTTTTACTTAGCTTTGATTAGAAGGGCTACAGAGCTGACATGTTATGGTTGATACACATCTGATAGAAATATTATTTAATCAGTTTGTCTAAAAATATAAAGTTTACCAGTATTTGAGCAGTGTTCCTGTCTTTTTTAAACCAGGAAGTGAGACAGGGGTCCTTACGCATAGCTAACCCTTTTCATGCCTGATTAAATCATGTTTTTGTATAAATCTGAGGAAGTTGGCAGGAATCTGGGACAAAATTTTCATTAAAAAAATATTTTAAAACAAGGACGATTATAACATTTTCTGTTATCAGTAGGTATTGTTAGTTTTAGATTTTGAAGGTTTTTAACACATTTTTAAATTGTTTGAAGTTGTGAATTCTTGTCTGGGACAAGGCTGTTTTCTGGCATAGAGCAAGGTTAGAAATTAAAATCAAAATAAAGCAAATCAAAACATTTCATAAATTACATATATATAAATCCTTAAAGACTAAATTTTCACCAAAAAATTATAATTAGGGTGTGGTATTAACATTTTTTAAAGGTTTTTTTTTTTTTCTTTTTGGTTGACATGATTTGTCCCAGTTCTCAAGAATGAGTTATATCGTCAGACTCCTTGTATGTGTTCACATATTTGGCCAAGAAAGGCGATTCTGGTTCAGAAGTGATGTGATTGTATTAATTTTATGATAATTGCATGTCAGCAGAATGATACAGAAGAGACTGGCGAACAGACAGAGTGTCGTCATGATTCAGTTGATGTAAATGTCTGCAGGTGTGTGTCTATGTAAATGCATCAGACCTACACAGAGCCGGAGAGCGAGGCAGTGACAGAGACGACAGACACAGACAGAGCCAGAGGGACTGAAGTGAGAGGAGGAAATATTAACTGGGAGTTAATGGTCCAAGTAAAAGCCCACTTAGCTAATCGATGGCCTCAAATGAACTTTTTATTTCTGCCAATTGAGAGGGATAGAGCTGAGGATGACCCCCGTCCACCCACAGCTGCACTCAGCGGGCCAGAGACAACTTTATTGGTGGCTGAACTCTGATCTCGATCTACAGGTTTTACAGCTCACAGTCACACCCAATCACATCGCTCAGACACAGTCAGGGGTTTTAAGAGCAGCAGCAAAAAGCAGACTAAAGAGAGAGATGAGACATACACACAGTCTAAGGAAAGTATACAACTACAAAACACTGATCTCTGAGGGAACAAAGGAAAAAATACCAAGGCACTCATCTAGAAAAAATATTAAAAAGCCTTTATTGAATCACATGGCTGAAGAGGTTAAAAGCGCTCCCTCGACACTGATCTCTGACCTGAAACCTCAACTTCACTGTACCCCAAACTGAACCTAACCTAAATCTTAAGTCTGACTCAAACGTCTTTTTTTGTGATCTCGACAAACTTTCTCACCAGTTCAACATGTTCTACAATCCATTTTGGTTGTGTGAACAAACTCTGACAACCATAAACAGACAATGACAGAAGTTTCGTTTTGGAGTGAACCATCAAAGTCCAAATTCCAGAGGGAAAGACTAAATAAAAAACTGTCCTCTTTCTCATCACACACAAACACAAACAGGCTGGGTGAAAAATAAAAGGTTCCTACCTGGAAAAAGACAGCCATGGCTGCGATGATCCTCTTCTCCCTGAGAGCTGCACTGAGGCTGTCGAAGTCGTCTGAGTTGTACATGTAGATCTGCATCTGTGACAGAAAGAGACGCTGGGTTAAGTTGGGGGGGACACATACTGTACAAGATTAAACCTTCACACCACATTCAATAAATACACGACAACAGATTGTGAAATGACTAACATCTCCCTCACAAGTAACCACTGGTGGACTCAAAGGGAGATAAGGGGGGAGATTTAAAAACTACGAAAGTAGTGTTCTAATAGACACAATGTAGTAAAATGCCTTTTAGGATGTCCTTTGGATAAAACATGGTAAAGTGCCCTCTACAGTCCCCTCTATTGGACAAAATGTCATATAGTGATTTTTAGGGTGCCCTTTGAGTGGACAAAAGTGGTAAAGTGCCCTCGAGGGTGCCCCTCTAGTGAACAAAATGTGGTAAAGTGCTTTCAAGTGGACAAAATGTTGTAAAATGCCTTCTAGGTTGCCCTTCTAGCAGACAAAACCAGGTCAAGTGCCCTCTAAGGTGGCCTTCTAGTGGACAAAATGTGATAGAGTGCTTTCTAAGAAGCCCTTCAAGTAAACAAAACGTGGTAAAGTGCCCTCTAGGGTGCCCATCTACTGGACAAAAATGTGGTAAAGTGCATTCTAGGGTGCCCTTCTAGTGAACTGCAAAACTAAAAGCAGTTGCAAGTTGAAAAAGACAGAGAGAAAAGAAAAATAAAGACAGAAGTTAAGAAGAGAAGAGTTGTGTGTACTGTATGGCCTCAAGTGTAAACTGGCCCAATAATTCTAGCTGCCCAATTTTACATCCAGTTAGAATCTCTTCATATACTGCTCACTTGTCACTGAGACATTACCCGTGACCTTTTCCCTCTGCTGTTTGGATTTCCACAGCGCTGCCTAGAGACACACTGAATTCAAATATTCCACTGCTGGGAGCAGCACCTTCACACTGCTCTCTTTTAAGAAGATTTGAAACTGATGAAAATGCCCAACAGAAGCAAAAAACCCACATTACAGTTGTAGTTTTTTCTCCGTGAGATTTTCTCAGAGTAATTTGAGCTATACAAGCTGGCAACATCTGGAATCAACAGCTCAGGGCCTGATATACTGCAGCAATGACTCAGCTGAAAATATGCACTCCACTGCTTATTCAGTGTTTGTGTAATTGCAGGAATGAAGAAAAACTGGAATTGATGATTTATTCAACTGGTGAAGCAGTGGTAAATAGTAGATGGGTGAAGTATGACCTGCAGTCAGTCAGCACCATGTTCCATCAATGCTACTGTAAAATCTATGAAAATACATCAGTTATTTATTCTCAGAGAAAATGTTTCCCTTTTCTCTCCCTGTTAACACATAACTGATTTGTTTCATGTTGTTATTATTACGGTTATTAATTATGTACAAATTAATAACGATTTACTGTATGTCAAACTCACGTTTTGTTGTACTGTTAGCACCTAGGGATGGCAATGTCTATTCATGGATCAAGGCTTATTTCTAAAGAACAAAACAACACAACCAATATCATCCTCCCGTCCTGAGCCTGTAGCAGCCCATTCCTCTCAGCTGACTGAAATCTTTAAAACAGATCACAAATAGATATTTTTGAATGGCACCTTAATTTTTTTTAGGAAATGGTACCCAATCAGGACAAAATATTGCCTTTTTGGGGGGAATGTTTTTCAGAGCTTTGGAGTTAAGTCACATGAGCCAAACTGTAGACATGGATCTGTTGACCTCAGCAAAATAAAAATAAATTTTAAATCACTCTTTCAGCAGCAGGATGGAAATTTGTGTTTGACAGTGCACACAGAAGATAGACTGAAGATGAAACCTCAAAACATTTATAGTTATTAAGTTATATTAAGTTTATAGTTATTAAGACTAAACTTGCACCGATTTATCGGCAATGCTCGGAATCAGGCCGGTTTTCACGTGATCGGCCCTGACCTGCAACCGGCCGGTCAGTCTAAAATTTGCCGGTCTAAAGCGCCGGTCAAATTCCCACCGTGCTGCCGCAGCAAAAAGAGAAAACACACTAAGCAAAGGCATTGCCTCTTCTTTCCGGTTATATGCTAACGCTTCGCAAAGCGTGAGCAGTCCTTGAACCCTCACAATGCCTCGCAGGGATACGTCAGCCCTTATGTCAGCCTGCCCAGATCAATAACATCAGCAACGCACATGTGCAACTCACGGCTTTGGCGACCTACACCATGTCGGTCATATGGAAATTTTTTAAAGTGTGTGAGGAGGATAACAAGTTTGCAGTATGCAACACCTGTGAGGCTAAAATAGGGCGTGGAGGAACAACACCGAAAACGTTTGGTACGACTAATCCAGAGGTGTCCAAACTACGGCCCGCGGGCCAACTGCGGCTGTATTCAAAACCACATACATACTGCTTACTGCGTACGACACCAGTGTACACTGTATTCTGCATGTTGTTTTCAGTAGTGCTCAGTATGCACAATTAATGATCATATTTATAGCAGCTATAACATGCTTTGCTCCAGGTGTTTGGTACCGCTGCGCTCTCTCAAGGCGCTGATGCCGCGGCGCTTTCCAAGGTGCTGATCCCACTTTGTTCATTTGTTTGTTTGTTTGGTACTGTTTTGCTGTTATTTTCTGTAGTTATTTTTGCGCAATTTCTACTTCGTAGTTTGACAGAGCCCATAAATAGCCTTTTGGGGGCGTAGGGATTAATATTTTCCCGAAAATTACATTTTCTATCCTGGAAACAGAGGCACTCTATCCTGATATATGTAGGTTCTCAACCTGACCACTTTAGTGTATTTTCTGCTGGTATTAATAATTATTATTGAGGAAGACGAACACCTTTCAATATTAATAACATTATTATGAACATTAAATAAACTGTGCAGGCTGCGTGCAACTTGACCTTCTCTGCGGCTGCACAGGAGGATGAAATGCCAAGTTCAGCCTGTGATCTGTTACTGTCTGACTGAACAACCTCATGGAAGTGATATTTTACAGTTCTACATATTTTAATCTAACGAAATTCATTTAAAAAAGTCAGTTGGTGTTTTCAAAGTCATGATATTGAGCTGAAACAGGTTCCAGATTTTGTTTGCATTCACAGGCTGCTGCTGAGCGGAGCAGAGGCTCGCACCGCGCACACTACGACGTTCAACATCGTAGACTTAATAAAGTTAATTATCACTGAAATTTAAAAAGCAAAACTCTAAAAAAAGTTCTCACTCACTTTGTCTAGGGCTTTGTATGCATTCCCTGGAGATTTTGGCGTCTTTCTTGAGTGAGGGTCGCTTTTTGCCACAACCAACCTCTGACGGTAAATCCATCACATGCAGTATTTCACCCCGACGTGTTTTGTGATAAATCCAGTGATCTTGAAGCTTCGAGCTTCACCTGGAATTTTATCTGAGATTCTAAAAGTTGCAGCAAACATAAGTCCAGAGGATTTTATCCATCCAGCACAGCGCACAGTTTGCATCTTCATTGTTTAATATTTTGAAGTATTTCCACACAAAGCTGGTGGCAGACAGCGTGTCATGTGTCTCATTAAGATGGTAGAGGCAAAAGTTTTGTATTAAGTGCATTCATAATCAGACATGCTTGAATTCATGGTGATTTGTGATCATTAACAATTAATAAAAGCACCCTGTGTACTCAGCCAGTAGCAAATGGGAGCCAGAAAACACACACTACCCCGAATGAAAATTAAATCTTCAAGAATAATATAGCACATGCTATGATATGATGATGATATAGTAGACAAAAAGTTATATATTATTTATTAATGTAGAGTGTGTTTTAGCAAAGACATGATTATGAAAAGCTGGTTGTATCTTGGTTAAAATGTTCTAATAAAGGAAAGTTAGAAAATTTTGCAATATCTTGTGTGCTGTAAAGTGGTTTGGAAAAAATGAAATCGGAATCGGCCAAAATCAGTATCGACCGTCCAAGCACTCTACAAATCGGAAATCGGTATTGGCCCAAAAAATTGTAATCGGTGCAAGTCTAATTAAGACAATGTGGAGGTCAGTAGAGAACAGATGGCAACACACAAACATGCAGCTTCAAAAGCCCAGATAGAGATGCAACAACAGATAGCTCTGTTCAACATTTCAGCCTTCACAAAGAATGGTCAGTTGAGGCTAGCATTGATGTTAGTGAGCCAGATATGACCTTAGTTACAAGCTAATGCAGTGGTTTTTTGGATGAACATTTTTTGGATATTGAGTTCAACTAACTTATCTATTATGTCAATCTATTATGTCATTGTTAAATTGTCCGTCTTTACTCAACTTTTGTTATTTTATTTCAATCTCTACATTTTATTATGCATTTATTAGCAGTTAACTATGCACTTATTAACAGTTAACAGTGCATTTTTGGGTACTGGATCAAAAGTGTAAACATTGCTTATTAGGGTTAATAAATCCTTTATTATGCACTGTTAAAATAAGCACAACTTAAATATGTCATATTAGTACTTTGAGACTTTTTGCCTTTACTGGACAGTGACAGCTGCAGAGAGAAAACACCAAACACCTTAATATAAAGTGTACCCATCTTTCCCCTTATGCACCCCCTGGGGAAGCTGGTGCATCCTAAGGGGTGCATGTACACCACTTTTAGAAACCCTGAACTAATAGTTTGCAAACAAGAAATCAACATTTCCTTTGTGCCCCAGATTTGGTGGCCTAAGTGTCTGGCCTAACATTCTGCTGTCACTTGGATGGCCAGCAGATAAGTTGTGCCAATGCTTTTCTGAGTTCTATAATGATTTGTTTAAGAACTTAAAAGTCTGACCTTATCAGGACTGAAAAGTAGGCTCAGTAGGATTTGTCTGAGTTGTTTATAAACGCACCAGAAAGATGCCAGGAAGTCAAATACCTAAATCTTGGGTTGATCCGAGTGTCCCGATCACGGCAAAATAATGAGAAAATAAGAAAATACAGACAGAGTCTCTGCAGATACACCCACCACCACACAACTGTGGGTCAGAAGTGCTCATGTTTATATGAGTCTGTACATTATTTTACAGAAAGATGTTGCATATTATGCATTTAATGTCTAAGACTTGAGACATGCAAAGCAATGACTTTGTCCCACTTCTATTTTCACTTATCCATTAATCCACATTTGGTGGTGAGTGTTTGTGTGTGTGTTCAAGGTAGTGAAGGAACATGTCAGCCAGTGCAACAATGTGGCTCACTGAAGTGATTTTAATAGTTTTTGGACAACCACAGAATGGGATTTTTCATTATTAACCTTAATTCCCTCATAATCCATTAACTGGTCAAACTAATTAGACTATTTCCATATTTAGTGACCTTATATAAACACACAGATGTGTGTAGTAAAAGTGATGAACAGTGCATTGTGAGTCTGCTATTTGTGTTGAAGAGATAACCTGGTTGCAGCCTGAAGTCAATAATACTGTGAAATTGACTTGGATGATGTGTTGTTGCTCAGTGAAAACCAATGAGAACAAACACACACACACACACACCACACACCACACACACACACAGAAAACTGGTCAAACAGTCAGGCGCTATTCGTTGCCATGGTGATGTGGAGGCATGACGCATTAAGGCACACACAGCAAATGTGTGTGTGTGTGGAGTGGGAACACAATATTCTGCCGGTGTTTGCGTGCATGTACATAGAAACTGTGTTCATATGCACATGTGTTTACATAATTTGGAGTGTCGGAGAACACATTTGTGCGTGCCAAAAGCAATTCTGGGGGCTTTTTCCTTGCCAAGATCAAGACTGCCAATATCACTTGTGTAGCATTTTCTCCAGCTTGCTAATCCTCACATAAAGAGCCCTGCACATCACTTTTTGATCTACTTGCGAAGTAAACAGTTGTCAAGCAGCCTGATATAGAGTCTGTTTGGTGAATTTATAGCAGAGACAGCTCAACTGGAACAGCATATTCTCCAAAACGGGTATTAATTAAAGTCATTGTGGGGGATTGTGCTGGTGTATGCAGCAGTGAGACAGCAGCTCAACAGTCAGAATCTGTTTAAACACAGCTGGATTTGCCTTAATGATGGTGATGTGTGCTTTCTCACATAGTGAAATTGGACAGACATAAAGTGGACAAAAGACATTTCACTCTGCTGATGATATGACTGCAACACTGAGCCCGCCTGTGACAGTTAGAGCTGAGTGACATGGAGCACAGGAGTTTAAAATGCCGTACTGCCTGTTTAATCAGACTGTTGAGTCCCTCAGCAGACTGACAAATACTTTTATTTCAGTGTCATTCAATTCAAGAAATTCATTACAATGTCAAATCAGCAACACTGGCTACTAATGAATTAATCAAAATACCTCATCCCACATAGGATTACACAAAACATGAAATTACATGTAAGAATAATGAGTAAAATTTATCATTTTAACCAGCCGTTCCCAGGTCATCAAAAAAACAACGTTCTCTCACTCCACTCAGCGTACAAAGGTACCTTTTAGTCTCTGTATTAGAAACAGCAGGCTTTCAGTAACCTAAATGTAAACCCATCCCTGTCAACAGACATAGTGTAAAGAGTGAGAAGGTCTGCTTACGGAGGAGGTTGGATGGATGGGATCAAACAAACACTAGTCTGACTCATTTGATAAAGACTGTGGGTAAAAGCACTCTATACCCTTCTGTTTTAGCAAGTCTCTGTTGCTATGGGAAACAATGAATTGTCGCTGATTGGACGAAAGAACTGGTCCGTCCTTTGAACCGGAAAGACAACACCGCCAGACCTATGCGCAGAGAATTCTGCTGTGCGCCAATAGGTGCGTTCGAGATGAGCCAGGCCTGCACAGAATCGATCACCAGCGATCGCCGCACAATGCATGCCGGTTAGATTTGTGTCCGACTTGATCCCGACTTGCTCTGACGTCATCACACGTGGGCAACGATAACCTCACGAGATCGAGGCGGCCGCAGTTTTCAGAGCCAGGCGCCGCAGTTGCCTCTCCATGGACTGCGAGCGCCTGGCTGTCACCTGATCGATGAGCTGACAGGCTCTGATTGGCTCTTAGTTTTGACAACAAACACCACATGTTGTATAAAATACTAATTATCTGTGTAATCATAATATTTAAATGCTTGATATATTAGTCTTATGTTGTGCGATGAAGTTTTAATCTGTCAACAAGCAGATATTTTGTCTGATAATAATAATAACGGTTATATGTACTTATCAAACAAACAGTTACAAAGTGCTTTACAAGGCTGATAAAAGAACAGATGTTCCATGCAACAGAAGGGGGATCACTTTTATTTTAACTTCAATCAGCGATCAGGACACACTTTATCTTCTGCTATGAACGTGGTCTGCAGACTACAGGTAACATACGGTGATCTAACAGGATGTCAGTGTCTCTTCCTCTATGTTCTCTTAAGTCTGCTAGAAACTGTCCGACTTGACTGCAGCTTTTTGTCTCCACCTCCTGCTAGCGGCCGCCTGATCTCGTCTACTCTCCAGGCGAGGCGCAGTTCATCTCAAACGCACCTAGTGTCCCCGCTTGTCTGGCGCACAGCAGAATTCTCTGTGCATAGGTCTGGCGGTGTTGTCTTTCAGGTTCAAAGGACGGACCAGTTCTTTCGTCCAATCAGCGACGATTCATGTCGCCCGAGGGTACCTACCTTTTCCGGTTTGGTTAATGTCGTTGTGTTTTCTCTTTTTGTGTTGTGTTTTCTCTTTTGCCATTGTGTTTTCTCTTTTGCCGTTGTGTTTTCTCTTTTTGTGTTTTTTGGTTTTTTCTCTTTTGCCGTTGTGTTTTCTCTTTTGCCGTTGTGTTTTTCTGATTTGACCGTTGTGTTTTCTCTTTTTGTGTTGTGTTTTTCTCTTTGCCGTTGTGTTTTCTGATTTGCCATTGTGTTTTCTCTTTTTGTGTTGTGTTTTCTCTTTTGCCATTGTGTTTTCTCTTTTTGTGTTGTGTTTTCTCTTTCGCCGTTGTGTTTTCTGATTTGCCGCTGTGTTTTTCTCTTTTTGTGTTGTGTTTTCTCTTTTGCCGTTGTGTTTTCTCTTTTTGTGTTGTGTTTTCTCTTTCGCCGTTGTGTTTTCTGATTTTGCCGTTTGTGTTTTCCTCTTTTTTGTGTTGTGTTTTCTCTTTCGCCGTTGTGTTTTCTGATTTGCCCTTGTGTTTTCTCTTTTTGTGTTGTGTTTTCTCTCTTTGCCGTTGTGTTTTCTCTTTTTGTGTTGTGTTTTCTCTTTTGCCGTTGTGTTTTCTGATTTGCCGCTGTGTTTTCTCTTTCGCCGTTGTGTTTTCTCTTTTGCCGTTGTGTTTTTTCTTTTGCCGTTGTGTTTTCTCTTTTTGTGTTGTGTTTTCTCTTCTGCCGTTGTTTCTCTTTTGCCGTTGTGTTTTCTCTTTTGTTGTTGTGTTTTCTGATTTGCTGTTGTGATTTGCACCTCAGGGCCACCGTACAAACATGATCATGTTTGAAATACTATTTCCCAAAAACTCGACCAACATACGCATTCAAAGAAGTGATAGTTGTTGAGAAAATACTGTATTTGAAGTTTACTGTCACATCCAGTGTACAGCTTGGTGTCATCTGCAAACTTGAACAGTCAGGTGCCTGATTTGTGAATGGGGCTGAAACATAATCACTAATACATCAAAATTCGTAGTTCACATCCATGTCCGAATATTACTGTCCTCATCAAAACCTGATATACACCCCAAAATCAATCCCCCGTGCTCAACAGAATCTTGATATTACAGATAAAGAACAATTGTGTTACTGATGATCGCTAATTCCACATTAAAAAAAGAGAATGCTGACTAGTGTTGCAATCAAACACCTATTTGGCAATCCATCATCCTGACTATATCAGCCACATTCCACTGATCAGCATTGCCACTTAGTGTTTCTATTGGATAGACAATGCTAATGTGTTTCTATTGGACAGACAATGCTAATGCAGAGTGTTCAAATATGTGACTCATAGTAGAGAAGTTCCTGGGAATTTTGAGATACATTGTATTCTGTTCAGAAACTCACACAACCCTGAATAAGCCATTACAAAGACAGATCCTGAAAAAGTCATAATGGAAATGAAGAAATTAAGACTCTTTTAGTCTGTTCCTGTAGTGTTGATATTGTTGTTGAAATAGGAACAAATTTTCATTGGACAACAGGAATATGCGCTGTGAGATGCCATGTCGTCGACTAACAGCCATGTAAATTTCCATCCATCTCCGATTAAGCGGAGGATCAACAGCAGACTGAGGGTTTCAGTACTAAGCTGGGACAGTTTACTGTGGAATGTTTCCAGGACAAAGAGCCGAGAACAACCAACAGCATAAGACTCGTTTTGTATGTTTAATTATGACTGGGATGATTTCAGTTGGACTGTCTGTTGAAGTTAACTGAAGTTAACTCAAAGGGAACACTTCCCCCATGAAGTTCATGTTGGCAATTTAGATTTGGACGGTTTTTTTTTGCCAAAAACCTGCCTTGATGATCTTTTTACTGGATTGGAATAAAACTGGGCCAGGCTGAATAAAGATTTAGGCAAAGTGGGCAAACTGCCCTGATGCTCCAGATCGTCATGGACCGAGGTCACTTCAAGTCTACTGTGTGACAATTATATATATTTGTATTAATCACAGATTGATTTAGAAAAAGAATCATAAGGCACAGAATAAATGCCTTATAGTGACTCCTGTATTTTTACCTAATCCAGTGGCCTTATCTTGTAGCAGGACCCTGTGTTAGAATTATTATTTTTTTTTTTTTTAGGGCCCGAGCACTGACCGGTGCAAGTTGTGGTGAAAATTTATATATGATATGGCTTTTGGTGATAGCCGTGGCTAAATAACTCAACCATGCCCTTTAAATGACAGACCCCATGGCACAGTTCACCAGTTTTTGCACAAAAATCAGTAGACAGATATATCATGCCCAGGCAAAAAAGCCTCCTGGACTCATAGTCCTAAACCCAACAGAACTCCCCAATTCAGAATAAATTGGTTATTTTTGGCGATTTCAATGCCTTATTTTTTAACAAACTTTTCAGAATAAATCATAACGACTTCAACGCCACCTTTGTGATCAAAAGTTATTAAAAGATTCAGCTATTGAACAGAGTGGCTGGGTGTGGCGTTGAATTCCAATGTTTTGCTGGGAGACAGGAAGTTGCTGTAACTTCGGTACATTGACGCTTCATGTTTGATGAGAGTTCCTGTTTGCACACATCTACTTGATGACATCCAGTCATAGTCATAGTCATAGTGTCACCAACTGGCAACAGGAAATGACATGTTTTATACTTTGATGAATTCCACCAAGTAGGTGACCAGATCAAACACATGGTCAGAAAAGTCCTATAACCGTGATAATGCTGTATTGTGAAGATTGTGACATTTTGTCAAATGGTGTTGCCCTGGTGGCAAGTTGTTGGAACTACATGGTTGTATCTGCTCCAAACTTACGCGTTTCCTAAGAGTCCCAAGCGTGAACACATCTACAGACCAATATTCAGTCTGTGAGGAAAAATGGCTCAATAGCAGCCCCTATAAACTTTCACTGGATCAGCCCCTGTGGCATGTTTCACATGTACAAAAATCGACATAGAAAAAAAGTATGACTTTGCCATGTTTTCCACATATGGCCACATTTGATCACATGTAAGAAACATGTTACCACATGTGGCATGCGTTTCACATGGGATTAGATCTTACATCATGAAAAGGTTCCAAAAAAAGTTTCCCATGTTATAAAAACATGTGAAAAACATGTTCCACATATTTCACATGCGAAATTCATGTGTTCCACATGGGAATATACATGGGTTTCACAGATTACACCATGAAAATGTTCCAAAACCACACAGTTCCCATGTGATTTTGCACATGTGAAATTCATGTGTTTTTTCTGTAAGGGCAGCCATTTAGAATTTAAAATCAACATCAATCTCGGGATCAGAACTCCAATACGAGCTAGAAAACACACTCATCTTGGACAAACATATAATGTGCTAATGTGGTAGTCATATCCATGTGATTTCCATGTATCTAATTACATATCCAACAGACACACAGACAGATAAGAATTCATCTTCATTCCACCTGACAAAAGTTAGTTTTGGTTTTTCCCGGCATCCAGAAAAATATCTCTAGTTGTTGAATGCTTCACTGTGTTCACCAGCTACCCACTGTCTTTGTCTGTGTGCTGGTGCTGGGCGGGTAGAGAAAAAAAGCTGTTTATTCAGCTTTTTTGCTAAAAACAGCTGCCTGTTACTGCTGGAAACGAGGTTGATGAGAGCTGTGAGAGTAAACCAAAACAGTAAAGTTGCAGGCTGTAAAACCAACCCCCAAGCACATCAATCCAAACCTGCATATAGAAACGTTTTCTAGTTAAATCCTTTTTTCCCATGCCTCTTCAACCTCTTTACCTCCGTCCTACCCACTGATGGTTCCATCTTCACAAATTCATATTGCGTGATGACTCAAACACTGAACTTAATTAGATTTTCTAGTGCAAAGATACCAAATATGTCAGGCCGGGACGTGTGTGGAAAATTACGCCCTAGGCAAATACAGTAGAATGCTTCAATCAGATGAATGGTGCAGCCATAAAAACCATGGGATCTTTGGATGTTTGAGTGTCACTCAGTGTGCCAGTTCACTCGTTTTTTTGTGTGCTGGTTTCACAGCCTCACACACAGAAACAGCCTGAACAGTATTATTCAAATCTGTGAAACAAAGAGATTTAAGTTCTTTTTGCCACCAACACCAGAATGCAGAAAGTATTTGGGCTTCATCTGGACGTGTTCTTGCAAGTCATTTTTCTCTCTTGCCATCAGGCCATTGTTGTGTTTTACTTGCCAGTAAAAGTAACTGCTATTCTACATTGTTTGTTCCCTCTACAAACTGACTACTACATGCTCCATGGGTTTTTTAACTATCGTCATTGTCGCAATATAGCATATTAGCTTTTTATTGTGCTTAGGACATTTATTTATCAGTATTATTTATAGATTCTCTTCCATCTTTAGCTTTCTTTTATCACACTTTGTTCATATGTTACTGTGTTTTCTGTGTAAAATCTATTAAAAAACTTAAATGTTGAATGTTGGCAGCAAAAAGATGCGAGCACCATCTTAGCTGTGCACATACAACACAGACATTATTCACTCTTTTGTTTTCTTGCTAAATTAAGCTTAAACCCTCCGAGACCACATGTTGCAGATATTACTTGCAAAGTTGGCAAAAGTCTACACATTCTGTACTTAAGTAGAAGTACAGATATGTGTGTAAAGAAAGACTTTGCTAAAAGTAGGAGTGCAAATTCAACTTCTTTACTCAAGTAAAAGTGAAAAAGTAAAGGCTCTGAAATGTACTCAAAGTATTAAAGTCATTGTCGTTTGTTGTTTTTCATCTTGCATTTTTTGTCTGATGTCTTTTATGTTGTTTTTTTGTCTAGTTAATCTTTTTTGGTCTTGTTACATTTTTAGCTATGTTAGTTGTTTTACATCATTTTTTGTCTGGTTACTTTGTTTCTGGTCGTTACATCTTTTTCATGTTATGTCTTTTTTGTCTTGCTACCTCTTTTTTTGCCTTGTTACATCTTTTTCAATGGTACTTCTTTTACGCCGTTTTTTGTCTAGTTATGTCTTTTTGGTCTTGTTACTTTTTTTGTCTTGCTATGCCTTTTTCATCTTGTTACATCTGTCATGCTTGGTAAGTACTGATGCATACACCAAGAAATCATCTTTTCTTTTATGTGCTATTGTGCCATCCACTTGCGCAAAAATGAAAAATAAAAATAATCAATAATTCCCCTCAGCTGCATTAAAACTAAAATAAGTAAAGGTCAGTACCTGAAAAATCTGCTTAAGCACAGTAAGGAAGTATTTCTACTTAATTACTTCTCCCCTCTGATTACTTTTGAAGCAGTTATTGTGCTGCGTCTTGTCCTGTGTCTTCACCCTTTCAACACAAACTTATAGTATGTGTGTCACTGAACATTTAGCATTTGGTTCACTCCTCCATTTTCTCCATATTTATAAGAGAGGGAGCTTTGATCCTGCAAGCACAACCACAGGAACATCTGCCAAGAGCTGAGGACCGGCAGCACAGGCAGAGGATTCAGACCACCAGTAGCTACATCATCACACTGCTGTCGATTGGTCAATAGCTGCTGGACAAAGCCTCACTGTAGTATCACCTGTGCACAGATGGGACACAACACACCTGTTATAGCACAGAGCTCCATGGAAAAATGGTCTTCGTCAGTCTGGTGTGGAAAAAACTCAGTGACCTGGCCTGACCCGAACTCCATTCAACACCTCTGGGATGAACTGGAAAGCCAGATGTGAGCCAGGCCTAATCACCCAACATCTGTGTTGGACCTCAGTAATGCTCTGTTGGGAATTCTTGTGAATTAGAGCAAATCCCTTCAGCCAGGTTCCAAAATCTGGTGGAGAGCCAGAAGTGTGGATGCTGTTATAGCAGCAGATTAACGTAAGCTTTTATCAGCATGACGTATACAGTAAAGATGGAGTTTGGCCCATATATGGCTGCTCGACGACGTTTCGTTTTCTTTTCTACATTTATGTTACATAGGTATAATCTAAAAAAACAGCCTTTAAATGAGATGGGCGATGAAGAAACAAAGACAGCCCAGACCAACAATATGCTGGAATGAGTAACTTCAGGCTCACCACTGTTTTACCTTTTCTCACCCTTTTCTCTTGCTTTTCTCCTGTGATGTGGTGTCCAAGGTCCAGATTAGCATCATGAAACAATGACTGGCCCAGACTGAAACAAACTAGCTCCCTCTTGGCCCAATTAGTCATGAGGCCCAAATCATAATTATAATCAACTGAACTATCATAATGTTTGACTTCACCTTCAGCTGAAAGCCAACAGTGGCGGATTTGGGAGACTGCTGGTCATATTGCGACAGTAGCTGTGTCTGACACTCATGAAATTAATAGGCAAAGTGCTGCAGAGCATACAGGCCTGATAAGTGTGTGAAGCCACCTGAAAACATGGTTAAAAATACCTGTCTGTTAAATTCCTGTGTACCAAAATTTGCATTTCATCTTTAGCAGGTAATGTGAGGTAAATGAACCTATTTCTTTCATGTTATCAACGGTGAACAGAGATGTGAAAAATAAGGTGGATTGATGAAAGATTTTTTTTTCTGAACATATTTGGTCAAAAAATTGTCATCACCTACCAGCACTTTGTAAATCTAACTAGAAAAGGAGGCAGTCATTGTCTGTATGTATGTATGTATGTTTTTACATGTCTCCAAAACTGTTGATCTGATGAGCTTCACTCTTTGGAAGTTGGCTGGTGCATTGCTGAGAACCCAAAAGAGTGTAACATCAAAACTGATGAGAATTGACCAGATGGTGGTGCTATAATAACACATTTTACATTTTGTCTTGTAATTTTTGAACTGTACATCTCTAAAATACTTTTTTCCATGGATTCTGTGGGTCCAGACATCATATCCACCCTTTTTGCCTAGGTCAATTTTCTGCCATTTTGAATTTCATTCAAATGTGGTTTTTTTGCTACCCTTCCAACAAATTTGGAGCTATTGTCACCAAATTTGGGGCAGAACATCTCTGTATGCAGACAGAAAAAGTAACTTTTTTCGATTTTTGATATTTCACACAGATTTGCTAAGCAGACCCACAAAGTTTGCTCAAATGCTTTGTGAATGCTTTGTGCTATTGCAACCACATTTGGTGGACAAATGTAGATATGAGTGATTATCACAAATTAGGTGGCCAATAGGCGGTGCTGTGGCAGCGTCATGTAATTATAAAGGAAGGAATCTCTGTCTGTATGTTTGTCTATATGTGTGACTATCCTTTGCATTGGCATATCTCGAGAACTCATCATCCGATCGACTTTACATTTGGCAGATGTACTGCTGAGAACCCAGTGGAGTGTGTATTGAATTTGGTGAGAATTGGCCATATGGTGGTGCTATAACAACAAAATTTACATTTTAAACTGAAATTTTTTAACTATATATCATTGAAAATTGTCCAGACGTCTGGACAACGTCTGTAGGTCCAGACAAATCTATACATATAAGCCATGCCCATTTCTGTCTAGATGGATTTAACGCCATTTTAAAATGTGGGGCCTTTTGCTACTCTTCCTTCAAATTTTGAGCAACTGTCACAAAATTTGGGACAGAACATCTCTGGGTGAAAAAGTTACTTTTTCTGATTTCTGATATTCCACACAGTTTTACTACAGCTGCTCCTCAAAGTTTGTTCAAATGCTGTGGGCAGGCTTACTGTATATGACAACCAACAGTCAAATCTCCTAAATGCTTTGTGCTTTTGCAACCACATTTGTTGGACATCTGTAGTTATGACATCTGAGTGATGATGACAATTTTGGTGCCATTTGACCCATAGGTGGTGCTGTAGCAGCATCATCTAATTATAAAGGAAGGAACTCTGCCTGTATTTATTGTATGACTGTCCTTCACAGTGGCCTATTTTGACAACTCTTCATCTGATCGACTTTACACATTTGACAGATGTATTGAATTTGGTGAGAACTGGCCAAACGTGGCACTATTACAACAAACTTTAAATCTTAATCTGTAATTGTTGAACTGTACATCATCTTAAATTCTTTTCCCCCCTGGATTGTCGTGGATCCAGACAAATCTATCCATATAAGCCATGCCTATTTCCATCTAAATAGATTTTATACCATTTTAAAATGTGGGTTTTTTTTGGTTACTTTTTCCTTCAAGTTTTGAGCCACAAAACAGACAGAACATCTCTGAACAAAGCCAGAAAGGTTACTTATTCAAGTTTGTGATATTTCACACAGTTTTGCTGCAGCTGGCCCTAAAGGTTTGCTCAAATGCTGTGGGCAGGGCTTATATGACAAAAATGTCATATGGTGGACGTGTAGATATGACATCTGAGTGTGGTGCCATGTAGCCAATAGGCGGCACTGTAGCAGTGTCATCTCATTGTAACTAACTGTATCTAAGTCTATGTGCATGACTGTCCTTTGTATGGGCCTATCTCTAGAACTGTTCAGTGTCACACAGATGTATTACTGAAGATGCGAGGGAGTGCGGGGTCTAGTGTGAAGTCAGATGAGTGGTTCTTGAGAACAGTACAAGCAGCCATGCAGTTCTCGATGACACTGCGCGCAGACACTTCCAGGGGCCCTCTCAAACTGGAACGCCTTCTGAATGTGCGCTGCACTAGTGTCTCACAAACATGACAAAGACCAAAAAGGTGACAGCCATATAGCACTGAAAGTGGTCATTTTTTAAAAATCAATTTCTTATTGTAATAACTTCATATCTCTGCCCTGTACGGTGCTGATGACATATAGAGCCACAGCAGGAGTTAAAGAGGAAGGACTTGTATCATAAGTTGCTCTGGATAAATGTGTCATCAAAAATGCAACAGTCTTCCATCACTCTGCAGCGCTGCTCATTAGTCCAGCCACATGCAGACATTTATGTGGCTCAGGTCTGTAATTGACTTCTTCCATAGTGAGCTCTATCATGTTGTAATGGTGTGAGTCACGACTTTGTGCCATGTTTGCCTTTGGAATGTCTTTGAACTGAGTCACCTTACATATCAATATTCCCCATTGGCACCACAATAAGTCTGTCAAATGTTTGAGCGCTCTGTCTCGCTGCTCTCACCTCGCTGTGATTCCTATGATCTGCCAGGATATTGAAAAAAACTCTTATCAATAACAGGAGGCAGGAAAAGCTGTAATTTGTGCAATGGAGTGAGGGGAAGGAGAGACAAAGAGATGGAGGAAGAGTGCGCTGGGAGGAGTAGGGAGGCAGAGGAGGAAGAGGAAGCCTGCCTCCCTCTCGGCGATCAGCCTTAGGGGGCCTGTAACAGCACCTCTCCCTTCCTGGAGTTCAAAAGCCTGAGTGGGAGGTAGACACGCTGTTGAGCCCGGAGGCAAGCCATCTCAACACCAAACAACATATTTATTTTCTGCTCAGTAAAACACTTTGTAGGGTGGAGGGGAACCCCCTGTTGCTCCAAAGGCAGGCAGGGTCCACTTTTCTACTTTTACATCTTCACATCAGACCAAAAGACCTCCAGCCAGTGTGAGGCCCGCCGTACACTGAGCTGCAACCTGTAATCAGAGCTGGAAGAGGGCTGATGGTGCGGGTCAAGGCCTTGGTTAAAAATATCTCAGCTATGCTCCGTCCGCACACAGTGAACAGGAACACTCCGGGTGTCATTTCCAGTGGAACGTCCCACTTCAAACACACAAAGAAGAAAAGAAAAAAAAACAAAAGAGAAATTGAAGTGACCCAGCCAGCTCATTAGAACCAATCGCAGCCTTCCTGTGTCACTATTCTAGTGAGCAAGTGTAGAGATCTGGGACAGTGGGAAGAAAGTACCACAGGAATCTCCTTTCGTGTCAATGTTGAGATAATAGTTTTCTTCTTTTATAAATAATGGTTTATGGAAGAAGATTAGGGCCACACATGAAACATTCATTTGAATTTAAACTCAGAATTCTTATATTAAACTAATTCTAATTTTAGAATTCTCAGAATTCTGGCCTTAAAATTAGAATTCTATGATTAAACCCAGAAATTTCAGAATTTGAAATCAGAATTCTTAGATGAAGTTTTATGTCAATATTATGAGAATAAACTCAGAATTAATAAAGTTAGAACTGACCCTTCGTAAGTCTGCCCCTCGCCAGTCTGTGCTCCAGTAATAGCTGAGTGAGCGTGGTACCCAACAGAACCTTAGTTCAACTTTCTTGCTTTCCTGCTTCCTGCTACGTGATGTGCTCGGCTTTTGGACAGAAAACCATATTTTGAAGAAACACTAGTTACTCACTTGGTAATCTACATCAATCATAACTAGTTAGACTTAATAGCTAATATTTGCAAAACACCAGCAAACTCGCTAGCTAATCACCACAATTGTTTGCTAGCTAGTTACACATGATAGCTAATGTCAGAAAAGACTAGCTAGCTAGCTAGCTAATCAAGATCAATCATAGCAAGTTACACCTAATGTTAGCAAAACTCACGACACTAGCTAGTATATGTCGCTTTTACAGGTCCCCCAGCAAGATGTTTTAGATCTTTACTTTAGTTTTCTTTTCGTAAGCACTTGTTAAGCAACTAGCTAATCAAGATCAATCATAGCAAGTTGCAACTAATGTTTGCAAAACTCACACACACTAGCTAGCTAATCTACACCAATTGTTAGTTAGCTAGTTACATGGTAAATTTTATAAGAAAAATGCTAGATAACTAGCTCCATAATTAACATAAAATGTGAGCATACCTGGCATTTTGCTACCATTAGCTAACTTAAGATTACAGGTCCCCCAGTAAGATCTTTTAGTCATGTTTAAAATGTAGTTTTCTGTTAGTAAAGCACTAGTTAAGTAGCTAGCTAGCCTGCATCAATCATAACTAGTTACACCTGAATGTTAGCAAAACACCAGCAAACTAGCTAGCTAATCTACACCAATTGTTAGTTAGTTACATGGTAACTTATATAAGCAAAATGCTAGATAACTAGCTTGATAATTTACAAAAATTGTTAGCATACCTAGCTTGCTCCCATTAGCTAACTTATGATGTGAGTATATGTCGCTTTTACAGGTCCCCCAGCAAGATCTATTAGTCATCTTTAAAATGTAGTTTTCTTTTTAACATAGAGCCGAGCACAGAGCATATCTAAGTACAGGAAATTGGAAAGAAGAATTCTCTTTCGTGGTGATTATTATAACTTATTATGACTTAAGTAATGTTGAGGTATTTTGTGGCAATATTTAATAATTTCTTTTGATTCATAAACTTTAATCAGCAGAGCCTCGGGTCAGCAAACAGTTTCTTCCAATTTGGAGGAAACAAGACTTAAATTGTGGAGATCTTCTACTGAGTTTGTGAAGTCATCTGAATATTTGCTTTCCTTAGCATTACAGTAAAGAAATCTAAAGTGTTGGATGGATAAAATTGAGATCAAATGTCAATTTTGCAGTCAAAGTGATGCCAGGTTGAGCGAATGAAGAGACACAAAATGACAATTTATTCTGAGAATCAGGTTGAATATAACCAGCTCTAGATCCAGGTCGCCAGCTATTAACATATTCATCAAGCTGTTGATTTGTAGTGGTTCTGACATGGGTCACTGCACACCAAACTTCTCTATATGCACGGAGGAGAGGTGATTGGTGAAAGTGGACAGGAGTCTTCCAATTTGACCATTTTATGCAAAATAATTACAAGTTCCTGACAAATTTGAGGTGGTGTTCTAGCAGAGTGTACACATTTGGGTTAAAAACGTCCTCAACAAGTAATATTTGCCAAGTCGTGTGTGTGTCTATCTGTGTGTGTGTGTGATGATCATCAAACACAGATGTGATGTAGTGTAATGTACTCAATGAAACATTAATATGTGGGAAGGTAAGCACAGGAGACAGACTCTCACCATGAACAGGCTGCAGTGATGAATCAGGCAGCCTGCACCGCTGACACCTTAATGCATCATTATTATAGATGTTCTAAGTGGTTTCTGAGGGAGGGGAGGACGAGCTGATTTAAAGCTAACAACCCACCTGAAAACTAAATGTACACGCATTCTGCAATGTTACAAGATTCTATTATCTATCACTGCGAACAAACTCTCCTCAAGCGGGAACACAATGAACAAAGCCTGCATCCATTGTGTCTTTGAAAACAGGCTAAGTATATACACACACACAAACACACACACTTGAATACACATTAAATGTGTTTTTTAGTCTTTTAGGAAGAGGCCAAATTTCAAATACACACCATCTTATCAGACATCATGCATTCAATCCCCCATCGTACTTACATTCACTAATGTAAAACACTGCAAAATACTCTTTAGGAGACACACTGCACCTTTGTGTGGGATTTAGTGGCATCTGACGGTGAGGTTGTAGATTGCAACCAACTGAATTCTGCCCGCCCTTCCCGTTCCAAGTGTGTAGGAGAACCTACAGTGTCCCCAAAACTTACAAAAAACAAGAGTGGCCATATCTAGAGCCAGTGTTTGGTTTGTCCATTCTGGGCTACTGTAGAAACATGGAGGTGCAATGTTTTGCTGTCCGTGGAAGAAGACCTGCTCTCTCTATGGATGTAAAGGGCTCATTCAAAGGTAACAAAAACACAATTCTTGTCTCAGGTGATTATGCACAAATGAAAATATATGGTTGAAAATATATATTAAATTTCTGCCATATTTTGCCATATAGATGCCCTTAAATCTTAACCTGACATACCAGAGGGTTTGTTACTACCCGAACCATCTGGGAAGTCCTTAGAAACTGGGCAGGGACTTTCAAAAAACACTGGATGGTGGATGAACTGGATGAACCATCTGTCTATCATGTCTTACACCGGCTAACTTCAACCAATCAGATCAGCGCTTCCATGGACACTGCTCGTTGTTGTCACACCCAAAACCACGGCCATAGCTGCCAGTAGTCCCCTCTTGGATACTGATTGGCTGCACCACTTTTGGTGCTTACACAAACATATAACTTGAAACCTGACAAGATGCATTCTCACGTGATCTTGTGAATCCAGCAGCCTCGCAAGGTAACGTAAATCTGACACACCGGATCTTTAACTAAAGAACATTAATGGTAAACATCTGCTCAGCACATTTTTACAAAATAAAAAAATTCAATTAATTATTCTTTGAACTGTCAACAAATAAACCAACTTCGATAAGGTTAGATGAAAATGGTCAGTTAAGTATGAGACCGGATGTGAATAAGGGACACTGGCCTGCCCTTCACACTCTTAGATTAGGCCAGGGATGGGCAATTACTCCCTATGGGGACCACATGACAGACTGTTCAGGCTGCCGTAGACCAGAGACATTTTTGATTCTTTGTCTTATTAAATATCCTGCATTTAGTGTCAACCTTTCGCTTTTCACCATTCATCTTTGCTACTCAGCTACTGTGGGATCCAAACCTTGGAGTTTTACAGTAGGCCATGCATGCCTGATTAAAGGTTATGTAAAGGGAATTTGGACATTTTCTTCTAAACACATTATATATGTCATAAATGTTTTGCTCAAAACATGTAAAAAGCCTCCCAACTATTTAGAATTGAATTGTGGAGCTAGACTTCAAATTGTGTTTCAAGGTTTCTGTGTTCAGGATTTTGTGGGCGGCTCTGAAATGGAAGCTGTGTGTCGTATCACAGCATAAACCCGCCCCTGCTGCTCCAGCGGTATAAAAACATACTGCGCAGTATCCTCGGTGGTTCTCCTGCTCGCTCACGAGTCACAGATAGCGCTGATAATAGTTTGCTGCTAGCTCTCTAACCAGTTATGCCTCATCCACCACATGCATGCGTCTTCCCTGGATGCCGCAATGTGCAGAGTACCAGCTTGGTGACTTTATTTAAGGGGCCTTCACATGATAAGAAATTTATCCCGGACTCACCGCGAGAAGGGCGCAGTGAGGCAAAGCACAGCTCCACAACAACTACAACCTGTCTGCCTGATATACAAACAGCTAGCTAACATTAGCTCTGGAAGTAGCTTAAGTTCATAAACTATATGATTCACAAATCTTATGACCCAACCTGACTGTTCACATTTCACCATGCATTAGCTCACTGGCGAGATCGTAGTCTGCTTTTAATGTTGTGTTATAGAGTTTGGGGAACCCTGAAACACTTTTCTTCGGTCGTGTCTGGAATGATTTGTGAAATTCTCACGAGATTGTTGTACGTTGTTCCTTCATTATGATGTTAAAATGATCACTCTCGCGAGATCTTCCGCAGGTCTAGGGTTCCCTTCAAGACTGGACCATCAGTCACTGTCTGCTCTGCTTGTGTCACTTCGACATATCTGTGGTCTCGTCATTATCCTGCCGGTGGCGATGCCGGCAGGATTATGTGCACACCAAAGAGACTAAGTTGCCTTGTGTGCTTATAAATGGAATAAATTATCATTCTGATGCAGACTGTGAGGAACGAGGCTGATCATCATGTAGGTCAGTGTCTGGCTCTGGTGGCTCAAACGGGCAGGCCTTGGTCAGTCCAATGAGGCTGCCAGCGTTATTGACCATTGTCTCCTCCTTGTACAAGACATGGAGGTGGGAACCCTCCCGTGTGTGCGCGTGGTTTCAGCGCCTCCAGCAGACACGCCCCCAACGTCTCATAGCAGAGAAAACTGATAATTTTTTCATTATATTGAGACCTAATTTTAAATGCTTAGCGTTTTTTTTTAATCACTCAAATTTGGCTGGGTGATTAATAACACGTGTCTGTGGTCTGACAAACTCAGAACACACATTTATTGCTACTTTACTGTAACTTTAAGGTTGCAATGAAAGTGCCAGCAACAATAGATGAAGAATGTGCATGGATTTACAGCACTGAGTGAATAAAGTTTACAGTTTAACATAGCTACACAGTTTAACATAAAAGACACAGTTCATTATCAATACCTACCCCCTTTAGAGCAATTTTAACAGGAAGCAAATGATATTAAATGTTTTTGTTAGATTTAATTGCAATATTTCTAAGTGCTCATGATCTTATTGGGGGCTACATGCAAACTTCCACAGGACCTGATTCGGCTGCTGGCCATATTTTGCCCAGTGCTGCATTAGGAGGAGGTTAAAAGATAAAATTGAGGTTTCACAGATTTTCCTAAAATATTTTAACTGAACAATGTTACCATGCCTCTAAAAATCTACATGGTTACAACTTACAGACATTCTGTATATCTGCAGTGAGGAGGTGCAAGTTGACATTGCCACGTTTAATGAAACTGTCCTCATGAGAGAAACACCATTTGTCATTTATTTGTCTAAACACAACTTATGTGTACCTTGATCTTTCGCTGCTGTATGACTCATGACTCTGGTCTGCTGAGAACTAAGGTGGAAGCAGCCTAACATTAATAGTGCCAACAAACCTCTTACCACTCTGGGAGTTGATGGATGGCACAAAAAAGCTTGTGACTTGGATACAGGATGCTGTTTGCTTCCTGTTTCCTGCTATGTCTGCTATACAAAGTAGATTTTGCACCTAATGTCTGTGAAGATTCTCAGTCATCCAGGTCATGATATTCGTAAAAGGGTTATCAAGGACCTGTTAAGGTTCTTGAAGATGTTTCGCCTCTCATCCAAGAGGCTTCTTCAGTTCTAACTGACTAGTTGGGAGCTCAGGTGTTTAACCCCTATGGGGTCATTAACACCTTTTGAGGTATGTGAGTCATGAACCACCCACCTATAGAGCTATATTGGGGCCAAAAGTTTTGTACTTGAAAAAATAACATTTGAAACTGAAAATTCAAGTTTTGATCTTGAATTCTGAAAAATACATCAATGTATTCAAAATAAAAATAAGTGTACAAAAAGTTTTTTCAGGTTAAATATAATTATGATTCACTCTTGTAATTCTTTTGAATAAATTATTTATTTTCATTTTTCACTTTCATATATTTTGAAATTTGAGATCCTATTTCTTTCAGTTGCACATTTTATCTTTTCAGGTTCAGATCTTATTTTTTTAGGGCTGGGCAACGATTAAAATCTTTAATCGCAATTAATTGCATAATTTGCGTGATTAATCACGATTAATCGCATTGTATACGCAAACTCCAAGAATGAATTCAAAAGTAGTGTAAAGAGCACTTCTATTTCAATGTTCTGCTGCCATATGAACGAAAGTGCCATAACATTTGTTGTGCAAACACTTTTAACATCAGCACTTATCAGTAACACATATTTAGTGTAAATCTCAACTTAAAAAATGTTAAAAAAAAAAATAATAATAATAATAATAATAATAAATAAAATAAATAATAATAGTAATAATAATAAATTAAAGATTATTGCCAGTGACAGACATTCTCTTTATGAAAAAAAAAAAAAATCTACCAACAAAATCCTGAGCCACAATCAGGACAACAGGCAATTTCTGAGGTAACACAGAAACTTTAACAGGGAGCAGCATTACCAGTCTATGGCCATTTAAAAGCTCCGTGACTTGACCCTTCTCCATGTCTGCTTTGGTTTTTCCGCGTTTTCCTTTTTCCTTTCCCGGTTCCGCAACAGCCAGCGCTATTCTCCTTCTTCTTCTTCTGTTTGAAACGGCGGCTGGGCTGGCAGCCAGCTCATTGGCGCATTATCGCCACCTACTGTTCCGGAGAGTGAGTCAAACCCCTACACCGCAGCAGCCAGCAACAGACTTTCACAAAATAAAGCATGTGAGCAACATGCTTTAATGCGCGATAAAGTAAATATCGGCGTTAATAGTCTAATGAATTAACGTGAAAATAACGCGTTAACTTGCCCAGCCCTATATTTTTTACAATTTCAAATCTTTTTTTCACTTTCAGATCTTTCTTTTTCGGTTTCAGATCTTTTCTTTTCAGTTTCAGAGTTTTGGCCCTGATCTAGCGTGGGGGTGTGGCATCAACTGAGAGGGTGTGGAATCATGACAGACAGCTTAACAAAAAGACTAGGGACCTTCCCCTATCACGTTGCCTTCAGGGAACGTAGGAACTAAAACAATTCAAATCAACACTTTATGTAGGCTACACCATGTGATTGATTAATTGATCAGTGAAAAAAACTGATGTCAATGACAAACTTCCATTTGCACCGTATGCGCAAATATCCTGCAGGGCTAAATCTGTTTTAATTTCCACTGTAAGGCTAAGGCTGTTCACTTTATTACGTTTTAATATTCTTCAGTACGTGGGAAGTTTATCCAAATATTGCCTTTTTTGAAATTTACTCCAATCTTAGGAATGAGTGGTCGGTGGACATGACTCCCTCAGCACCCTCCAGGTTTTGGTGTCCTACTGATAGCAACACGTCCTCATACCAAAATGACAGAATAGGTCAATGATTCCCAAAGCAATATACAGTATAAGACCACCAAAGAGTCCCAGCGACAGGCAGCACCAGACCATAAGTATGTAACAGAAGTGATGTGATGTTAAACATGTGGTTTATGTTGTGAAACAGTCAGAGATTGGTTACATAATGTAACTGAGGTAACTTAATACTTAAAATTAGTGAACCATGACCTTTGGTTTCACACCAGGCATGAACCGTGTGAAAAGTCCTGTGTTTGTTTGACCCATCAATCCAGCCCACCTCCTCCATATGACATCTTTCTCACTCTTTTTACAGCCTTCTCATAATCACTATGGCCACTAGAGGGCACTGCCTAACAATAAAGGTAGATATAGGTCATAATAAGTTGCTTGCACAAACAACCTATACAACTGTTTTTCTGTTGACAGTTGGTCGCCCAGTACGGGTGCAGATGAGAAATAAGAAGGTAATTTTGGGAGCCAACGACAAACATATTTTGTTGTTTAGTGCAAACAAAATATATATTGATGGATCCCTTTATATACGGTGTATGTGAATATGTAACATCTCAAAACCATTTTTGTGTGCAAACTCGATATTTGCACATGGACAGATGAAGTTACCACGTCCAGATAATTCTGTGATTTCATCCAGGGTGTCTCTGTCTATTGTATGTTTGTGTTTAAAGTCTTGAAAGAGATGTCAAGTGTGGAATTCTGTCATTTTCAGTCCATTTATTTTCTGAATAAACAAAGTTTGACAGCCAGAGGGGTACATTTGTTTTTAATAAAACAAAGTCTTGGCTCAAATTTTGTGGCCGGTTTATTGTAACAATCACAGACTAAAAGTCTGGTTTTGAGGTTCATAAAGCTAGCACGACAGCCGAGCCCAGAGGGAAGCACGGCCTGCCTTGTTAACTCTGATCACATCACAGCCTGTCTCTCATGTTGCCAAGTTCAAAGTTTTCAATACACTGGTCAATTGCAGAAAAGCTGTGGGACTGAGGAAGCTGTTTATAGTGTTTGGCAGTGCTGTAGTTTGGACCGTTGTGTTTTACATATAAATGAATTCCTGCGAGGCAGAAATTGCTCAAACATTGAGTGCCATCACGAGAACAGGGATGGATGCACAGTGGCTCGACTTCATTTCACACTGCTGTCTAACTCCAGTCCTCGCTTCAGCAGTGCAACACCTGAGGTTACAGATGGCCAGGCTGAAGATGATGAGGAAGATCAGTCACTTAAGGTACACCCTGTGGCCCTCACCCTTCAGTCTTTACAAACTGCCCGTCTGTGCCCAGATAGTGGCCAGGAAATTGAAAAGGCCCATATATATACAGTAGGTGTAACAGTGAACTGAGTGAAGGAAAGGTGCATACGGATGCATGTGGTGAACAAATACTGTACTGTAGGAGCTGGCATATCGAAGCCTGGATTTGGGTTTACTGCTCGCCTTTTTAGCAGCTACAGTCAGATGAGCAAGCTGCAACCCCCACAACTGACGATGATTTGGTCAAATGGAATCTATCAAATGGAATCTATCACTATTAGGCTTGAGTGGTTTCAAGGTATTACAGTAAAACAGGGCATTTAGAAATCCAGAAGGTTTGATTTTCAGTACTGTCATTGTTGAATAAAGTTATCTAAAACATACAAGTTGCAACTGTTTTTAATTAATTGAAAATAAAAATATTAAATGAAATTAATTTATTAAAAAAAGGAACTTAGCCAACAGAAGAATTACTTGGAGGTAGAAAAGAAATAATTGGCTCATCATTTCTTCTCAAGTGGTCTCCTAGCCAATTAATTAAATATGACTAGATATGGAATTATGAAAATATTGCCACATAAAACTTGATGTTGAGAGGACTTCTTCCAACTACAAAAGCAGTTTATTAGCTGTTTGATTTTCAAAATCAGAAATATTTTAATCCTCAGAGGGAAACTGTTCACGTTACAGATGCTCCCATTCAAGAAGTGAAAATTTATAGCATAGAGCAATAACAGAAACATATTAAATAGGTAGGTAAAAATATGCACAATCTACTATAATACATACAGAGATGATATAGCAATAATAGATAACATAAAAGTGTGTAAGGGTATGTGCCTCATGAAAATGAAAGTAAAAATGAAAATAGAAAATAAAAAAAATAGGAATATAGGCATTATGTACAAAATGTGCATCAGGATACAAATATATATCTATATCTATATATATTTAGAAATTGTTACAAATGTAAATGCTGTATGTATTTGAACTTCCAGTCTGCCACCACCACCCCAGCATCATCTCTGTTCAGCCCAGTGATGTTTTGATCTGTCACAGCAACAAGTTTCACCAAAGTCCTTTAGCAAGAATCTATAGAAGCAGAATGTTTATATCCCATCTACTCCTTATTCTATGGGCCAAATATTTAAACCCAGCAGACTTGTTTAAGAAGGCTAACTGCATATTAGACACACAGCATTATAAGCTAGACAATGCCATACATCCTACAATAACTTCTATCACCAGATTATTTTTTTTCCCCAGACAAATTCTGTCATATATGGTGTACCCCAGTGAAACATCAGGAAGGTATTCAGATATCAGAAAATATACCTGCCCAAGCTCAATCACTATAATGACATGTGTGATTCCAGTGACTAATTTCCAGTGAGAAACATGCTGTCTGCACTGAGACACTATTCACAGAAGAGGACAGAGGACTGATAGAGTCAGAGACAGTGCTCACAAGACATTGTGATTCACTTTCTGTACATTTTACTTTGTCAGAACAATGTATTAAAAATTCCATCCAGTAAATGTCAAAACAACTTCTCATTACATTTGGGGGAACATTTCCTCCCTTTAAAAGTCAACTTTTCCACTTTTTCTTATCGAGGCAGAGGAGTACATCCACCTGGACGGAAGCTAAATTTCCCACCAAAACAGACTGTATGCGTCCTCCAAAGGAAAGATAACTTTCCTTCCATTTCTTATCAAAGTAAAGGGAATACTTCCACCCAAAGGGAGTCAGCATTTTTGACTCTTTCTCATCAAGTAATGGGAAAATCTGCAGATAAAGAATATTTTATTACAATTTCTCAGCTAATTTAATATCAGACAAATAAAGAGAGAAGCTTCTAGAAAATTCAGTTTTAATGTGATAAGTAGAGGGGGTGATAAGACAAGACACAGAGATTTATGACTTATATGATATTCAAATAGCTAACATCACAACAATCACCATAGGAAGAGTTTTCACCCTGACATGTTGGAGGGAAAATCCAATGAACCGCACACACAGAGCAGCGGGCAGATCAGGAGACTGTAACCCTCACACAGAGACAAAGACACAGACTCAAATCCTGACAGAAAACATAGAAAATCAATAACAATGTACAGACTGAGTGGACAGAAGCTTGAGAAAGACCAGGCACCGTCTCACTCTGGAACACACTCAAAGAGAAAAAGGAACTTTAACTCTGAAATACTAATGTGAAAACTCTGTAAAACACAGTGGAGCGTTCAAAGAAAGAGAATTTGTCTGCACTTTTAACTGTAACATGTCATTTGGTTTCATATATTAAATAATTATAGGATGTCTGACTAAAATTGTATAACGGCAACTCAAACACTATTCCAGTTAACCGACATTCTGAATAACCAACGTAACCCTTACAGAAAGACTTAAAATTAAAAATTAAAATTGATGAAAGCAAACACAACCTCTCTTTTTTGCTTTGGTACGGTAAGTAATCGTGTTGTATGATAATGCAAGAATGAAATGCTTTCTAAAGTAGGCAGAGCAGCCAAAAACTGTAAGTAAAGGTACTGTTAGAAGTCAAACTGTAATTAGTCATCAAAAACAGCTGCTGGACTGATACCTGAAAAGTGGGTAACTTCGTAAGTAAAAGAAGAAATCTGACCAACCAACTAACTATAATGTTTGTGCATCTTTCAAAAAAAATGAAATTCCTTGCACTTCAGTGGCCAATCAGAATTAAGCTTGGACCCATAGACGAGAGCAGCACATCTGGACACTTTGGCCTTGCATTATGCCCCTCCCATTTATGGGTGAAAGCAGATGCTCTAATTTGACTGGTAAATGTACATTCTGAGGTCTTTGCCAATTTAATAGCATAAAATAAGAATACTGTTTAGATGTTAGGATCATGCAAGAACATTTTCGTATTCTTATTTTAAATCTCTCTTACTTTTTTCCATACGAAGGGCTCGTCCAAACATGTCACGTCAGATTCAATAAACACTCATAACTTAGGATAACTGTGTAAATGATCCACCTGTGTGTATTTGTGTGCAAGTGCATGAGACTTGTAAATCAGCATAATTAACACAGCAATAATACCATTTGTGGCTGTGCTTCCTGCTCCATATGTCAGGAAGTGTTCAGTCATGAAAATACTTCAACGTCCTGTTTTCAGAGATCCGTGAAGGAAATTCTGTCATTTTTACACCATCAGCAGTGAAATTAAAATTGAAAGTCCTGCTAAAGCAAAGAAACTGGAAAAGCAAATGCTGTAATGTCGTCAGGCAGGGTTGACAGAGACAGAGGACAGAATAAGTAATAAAGAGAATGTTCACCTGGACAGAGACTTTATAAACCTGAATGTGCAGATATACAGCCAATACACCTGACAGCAGGTAATAATACATCATTGAATGAATGATGAGAGGGTTTATATGTAAATTTACAATTATATTATAATGTGAAATGTAGTCAAACAGGATAATGTCAACATAATTATGAAGTGTAATTTATTTTTCAAACTCAAAATGCCTTATCCATTACAATATACAAACTAATGAAATATACATCCTTTAATTCATAGGACAGCTGAAGATATGACAGGACAGAAAGGGGGAGAGTGGGGGAGTTACATATTTGAACCAAAGGGCCAAAGCAGGAGCTGAACCCACGAGAACTCACAGCCTCAGTACATGGAGCGAACGCTACACCAAACCAAAGTACATACTAAAAAAATGGTGTTTTATGGTAGAGACATATTTTTACAGTAAAAACTTTCATTCCACCATCACCAAGACTCTGTCTGATTTCTCTTTCTGATTCACTTCATGATCTACAGTCAGCACACGTCATTTACTCAGTAACATCATTAACTAACTTGTGATGAAGTGTTTACTGCAGACGTAGATGTACGGACTGACCGGGTCCCACAGGTCATCATTTTCACTTTTTTACTGTCCTTCGCTCTTTGGAGAGGTAAGGAAAATTGCAAACTGGTTTTTGTTTTTTCTGACATGCAAAATGTGATGCAGAAGCTTTAATGCATGGTGCAGCTAGTTTTTTCAATTTGGTGCACATTTACAGCACTTGAATTCACCAAAAAGGGGGCGTGGTCAGTCTGACGGCAGGAAAATTATTTATGCCCCTGTGGCCCCGCCCCTGGATCAACCCATATGCATGGAATCCATGCACCAGTAACTGGAGTGAAGAGCGTAGTGTGGCTGCAGCACTACAGCGGACGTGTTAATGAAATATGTCACAGACAACACAGGAGCATAAAAAGAGACTTGTGAGGCAGACCTCTGCCCACAGGAAATGTCATGTAAGTCTCTCCTCTGTTTGGAACCATAAGACAATGATTCAAAAACATGTGTCCTGACAGAAACCTCTGAGAGCTCCCTTCATTCTTTTCATCCACCTTCAAGTGTCTCCTGGGACAGTTCTGTTGCCTCAGGATGGAAATGTAAAGCAGGAGCTACTCGGGGCCGGCGATGCTGCCACGACCCCGCTGAGAGTGCTGCGAGCCCGGGCGCTGCAGCCTGTGATCCCCCCTGAGGGACTGACAGATCTGAAGCGACATAAGCAAGGCTTTGTGTAAAAACAGACAACAGAATGCGCCGCGTGGAGCGCACGTCCTTGCTGAGCGGGGAGAGCGAGGACATCAAGAAGAAGGTTTGATGCGGTCTCTCTCTCGATCTGAGCCACGCTATGGGGTTTCACATTCCTCGGCCCCCCTTTCTCGCAGCTGGAGAAAGGGCGTCCATCAAAGAAGGTCATACGATGGAGCGTTGCCGGCCACTGATGCAACTCATACACCGCCTTTCATCTCCCTCACCGCCGCAGTTTTACAAAACACATCGGAGATGCAGGGACAGGCCTGTACAATCTGGGTTATGAGATATGTTTAGAGCACGCTTCGACCTCGTGCAATCTATCTTAAAAACCCAATTGAAATGCATTACGTGAGAAATGGCCCTGAGAGTCAGCTGTGGCTTTTTCAATTTCATGAGTGTTACTTTTTCATAAAAGCAAAGAGAGGGGGGCGGGCAAAATATTGCTTTTGCCCAAAAAAAGAAAAAAAAAAAAGCATAGAAAAGGTGGTGGGGGCTGCCCCTATCAGCAAGCCAGATTATTAAAAATGGTATGGAACAGGCTCGGCAACTGGGACAGCATCTATTTGCCCTCTAGGTAGCATTGGGCTTTTAAAGAATGACTGTGTTTTTTTGGTGTCATTGAGGACAGGCACCGGGAAATATAACATTATGTTAGGAATGGCATGTGTTCTCTATCCAGAGGGAAGGCCAATCATAAATAAAAGAGAAATAAATATAAAAAACAAGGGAGTGCAGCCTGGCAGTCATCTGTTATCTTTGAAGGTTTAATGGAATGTAGCTGGCTGAGAGAGAGGAGGAGAAAGAACAAAAAGGAGAGGGAGAATAAGAAAGAAAAGGCAATAAATGAGGAGAGCACAAACAGCATAAAGGCAGAGAGGCTGGATATAACAATAAGACAAGAAAAACTCCACGGATACCATTACTAATAAGATCACAGCACAGAAAAACAACCCCCCATCACCATAATGTGGTTATGTACAGCGCGGCTCCATGTGTTAGCCTGCAACATCCAGTTACACTGATTTACTTACTCGTGTTGTGCTACGGGAGAGGAGAACAAATGCAGTTTTTCATCAGCTGTGTGTGTCTGTCAGTGTAACAGCACCGTCCCTCTGCAGCCATCCATTCAATATCCCGTCTCTGCTGTCACTGACACGCTGCTGCATCACTACAGACAGCTGACTGCTCACCTCTCCTCTCATATACTAATACACTCACACACACACCTATTAATGCCTACAGGCGCTCCAGTGATAAATATACACAATTAAGAAATGCACTCAAATTCACACTCAAGCTGTGCTTAAATCCACTCTATAATGCAATTATCTGTTTTCTTTTTCATTAAAGGGATAGTTTAGGTGATTTGAAGTGGGGTTCTATGAGGTACTTATTCTTAGTCAACAGCAATTTTTTTCCCCGAGATTATTCTGCCTAGTCCTGCCCTACTGTGCTATGATTGGCTATGACTATTGAGTTGTAATTGGCTAGTTCATGTCCATCTAGAGAGCCTCTCTAATGTTGTGAAAGTGTTTAGTTTAATCATAAAGTCTTTTTTGAAGTTTTTGTGCCTGTAAGTAGTTTAATAAAAAGGGTATCCATAGAATAAATACAACTAGAAAATGCAGTCTTCTGGAAATATGAGAAAATCTGCTGGGTCAAAAATATACATACAGTAACTTGAATTATCAGTTTTGGTGATGTAGAAAGTTGTGTTAGTCAAATTTTCTTCGTGCCACAGTAGCTCAGGATGGTCAAGAGTCAACCAAGAACCACCAAAAAGCAGGTCTGCAATCAACTAGAAGCTCATGGAACACAGCTGTCAGTGTCTACAGTCAAGCGTGTTTTACATCACCATGGGCTGAGAGGCTGCCAAGCAAGAAGAAAGTCTTTGCTCCAGAAGAGGCACCTTAAGACTCGATTGAAGTTTGCTGCTGATCACATGGATGAAGAAAAGGCCTTCTGGAGGAAAGTTCTGTGGTCAGATGAAACAAACATTGAGCGATTTGGCAAGTAAATGGAATAATGAAGAAGGAGGATTACCTCCAACTTCTTCAGGAAAACCTAAAATAATCAGCTAGAAGGTTGGATCTTAGACACAGTTGGGTGTTCAAACAAGACAGTGACCCGAAACACACATCAAAAGTGGTAAAAGAAATGACTATATCAGGCTAGAATCAAGGTTTTAGACCAGCCATCCCAAATTCCTGACTTAAACCCATCGAGAACTTGTGGACTGTGCTGAACAAACAAGTCTGTGTCAGAAAGCCAACAAATTTAGTTGAACTGCACCAATTCTGTCAAGAGGAGTAGTCAAAGATACAACCAGAAGCTTGTGGATGGCGACCAAAAAAGGTTAACTGAGGTGAAAAAGTCCAAGAGACATTTAACGAAATATTAGCATCACTGTATGTTTATTTTTGACCCAGTAGATTTTGTCATATTTTCAGAAGACCTGTAATAAATTTACAAAAGAACCAAAATGCATGATTGTTTTTGTGACAAAGACACACGTTTCAATCATTTCATCATAGAAAATTAAGAGTTAAAGGAATCATGGGAAGCTCAGGACTTCCATTATACTCATGTTCTAGTGTATGTAAACTTTTGGCCACAACTGTTTAATACAATCAATGAAATAAAAACACAAAGCCAGAGGCTTCAGAAACCTGTGAACCAAAAACCTGCAAGTAGAGCTCAGCTGTAAGCCCAAGACATCGTTCCCAGTCAAAAAAAAAGGTTAAAAGTGACATTTATCTTCAAATGGAACAAAAAGACCAAAGTCTCCAGAGTCAAAGTCCTGTTTTTGATCCATTCATCTGCCACAATCACCTTGCTAAACTTCTCCCAAGTGCCAGCCTACACACACTCCAACAGTCAGTCAGAGCACAGTAGTTGTAGCCAATCACAGCACAGCAGGGCATCAGTGTATTACCTACAGTAGATGACAATCGACACGCCCCCAGTTTGGAGAAGCAGAATACCAGCTTCACCAAGTACCAGCATCTAAACTAAGCAACCAGACTCCTTTGGCAAAATCAGTCATTTTACCTCACAGAACACAGGGGTTGCTGGTGTACCACTGCCTTGATCAACACATTGTGTTATTGCGTGACTTCAGTGAATCTGAACCTGTTCAAACACCAAACATCACACAATAACAGCAACAAACTAATTGATCGAGGAAGTGATCCACCAGCAACTCCCGTGTTCTGTGAGGTAAAATGAGGTTTTTGCCAAAGGATTCAGGTTGCTTTAGAGTGATATTTGGCTTGAATAATTCAGTTCAATTTTACTAGGATAGCACTAAATCATAAAGTTATCTCAGGGCACTTTTCAAACAGAGCAGGTCTAGACTGTACTCTTTATAAACCCAATTGTTCTCATCAAGGGTGAGCACTGAGGCAACTGTGGACATGACTGTAACAGGCAGAAACCTCAAACAAATCCAGGCTCTTTATCACCAGCACCAGAAAGATGGAGGGGGAGATTAACATAAAGATCAACACAAACAACATTCAGAAGAGCCATTGATATAAAGCTACTCCATCATCTCTATCTTCATCACAACTCAGTGAGCTCATCTACTGTGTTGATGAAGACAATGATGGGAAGAGGTTGCAAAAAGCAAACAGTGGACACTGACTTGGGATTGTTTTATCAAATCACAGGTATGGTTTTAGCTGAGTTTGACCCACACGTGGCAGATCAGAAACACTCCAAATCATTTTTTGTGAAGGTTATACATTTGTCTGTGTTTTGAAATGTTCCGATAAACAAGTTGTGTTGTTCAGAGTGAAGGACTTGATCCTGCCATTACAAAATGATTCATTTTGTTGTCATTGAAGCAGAACTTTAATCTGTTTCACAAGGTGAATCTCAATTCCACTGACCCACAGAAGGATGCCAACTGGAAGAGTAAACTATTATCGTTTTGAACTGCCATCTCTATGAGTCAGTCGATACACACTCCCCTTTAAAGACAGGTTCAAATTTGACCTACACTGTACTCTCTTGTCTGCTTTCACATAAAACCTTGCTTATTGCTTTAGAGCTGTCGGTCAACAAGGGAAAAGTAGACCACAGGCTGCCGTGTTCAGTCTCAGAGCACTCTGAGTTTGGTTGAGGCTGGATTAACAGCCCCCTCAAATACTGGCAGCCTCAGATTTTCTATCTGGAAGGAAAACTATGAAGGGTTTTTCTGTTAAGAAGCATGTTTTTGAAATGTTGTCTGTTGTCTTTTGGTCAGAAGTGGACTTAAAGATCCAATGTATAAGATTTGGGGGAATTTTATTGGCAGAATATGGCAGAAATGGAACATAATATTTGTAAGTTTGTTTCTATTGGGATATAATCACCTGAGAATATGAATCACTATGTTTTGAGTCTCTTAGAATGAGCCCTTTATTTCTGAAGAGGGCACAGGTCCTCTTCCATGGAGACCACCATGTTACACAGCCATTTTTCTACAGTAGCTCAGAACAGACAAACCCTGTCTGGCTCTAGATACAGCCATCAGTGGTCTTTACTAGTTTCACTGGCAACATAGATTCACCGACACGCTTTTAAGAGGAGAGTGAGGTGAGTGAGGTAGTCACTTCTTTGCAGTCTGCTCATCGCTGTGTGCCACTGAATCCTACACACTGGTCCTGACACACTGCACAACAATCAATATCACATCAATAATATATCAATATCGGGTCAATAGAGCCTGATGGCTTCTTCTGTCACCTATCAAGTTAATCTGGAAATGATCATGTTTTATATATTGCAACTTTCAAAGAATACAATGCAAAAGCAGCACAAGAAAACACATTCTGTCTTCAAGTAGAAGTACAGATTACTTGTACTCAAAGTATAGAAGTAAAAAGTTGTCCTCTAAAGGACATTTCTAACAGCTATTTCTGTGGCAAGCTAAAGAACCTCACCTTTTCTTTGTGATCGATTCTGCCTCTCTTGTCTGTTTTGTCTTCTTACATCATGTTACACCTTTTTTGCCTCCATTAGTATTTTTTGTCTTAGGTAGTTTAGGTTGTTTTTTTTATCTTGTTATGTCTTTTTTGTCTTGTTAAATCTTTTACATTGTTTTTCTTATCGTGACGTATGTCATTTTTCATCTTGTTACTTCTTTTGCAGCCTTGTTGTCTTTTCGTCTTGTTACATTGTTTTTTGTCTTATTATGTCTTTCACATTGTTTTTCATCTTATTTCTTTTTTGTCTTGTTACTTTATTTGGAGTCTTGTTATGTCTTTTTTGTCTTGGTACGGCTTTTTGTCTTGTTGCATCATATTTCATCTTATGTCTTTTTAGTTTTTAGGTTAAAATCAGTTTTGATGTTGGAAGGGAAATGCACAATAATGCAAAATAAAAATAATCAACAATTCCCCTCAAATGTATTAAAACTAAAGTAATGAGCCTGTGTTCAAATGTTCCTGATCTACTTAAGTACTTTGTTATTTCTCACCTCTGATAAAATGTCGTCCACTTTTGGACGTCCATTCAACGAGGAAGTAATATCTGTTTGTATAAGTGATATCTTTTCCCTCCAGCCTCTGAACTCTGTCTGTTCACCTGTATTTATGCCCTCATGGACAGCCCCACATCACTCTACATGCCTCTGCTGACGTGATGTGAGCTGGTGTAATGAACGGCCATGTGTTGCACCGTCACGGCGGTTGTAAAAACCCTCGGAGGGTGCCAGCTCACTGAGGTGTTTTTGATTGTTCAACAAATATATGCCAAATAAAAGTTTATGGTGTCACTTTACTGGTTCAGATGAATGATGGGGTTCGTGCTGAGCACATTGATTCCAACGCTGTTTATCTTGGAACTCACAGTCAGGAAATGACTGCCAGGAACGATCGGGGGAACAAGTGGGACCAGAAATAGAGGATGAATTGAGCTGTATTATTACGTGCTGTATTTCCCACATTGGGAGTAAAAGAGGGGGATGTACCTCTGAATTTTCTCCTGCTTGTAAGTTGCCTCTGTAGTGGTGTTGGTGGGTGAATTAGCTGCCCTCCAGTGTGATTAAACAATGTACAAACACAGGTTTTAACATCTGCACCACAGTTTGTGGAAGCTCTTCGTTTAATGTGTTTTCAGCTGCAAAGTGAAAAAAGAGAAAGGCACTGATAGAAACAAACAGTTTGCATACGGCGCTTTGCAGACAAATAGTGCAAAGAAATGAAAACTGCTACCCAGTGTTATCATTATTCATCTGATGATTTAGGGGCCGGGATGAGCTTTCCATTTCCCACGCAGCAAAGGTTGATGGGAAATAAAATCCCATTCATCAATGACACATCTTTATCTGTGATACCTGCGGCAAAGCAAAGAGGGGAAGTGTGTGTGTGTGAATGAGTGCACGAACCCCCCAAATCTACACACACACACACACAGAGCGCCCGTGCTCTCAGCCCCCCTATCGCGTGTTAATTTACAGTGCCTCTCTTATCTAGGCAGGTGGGTAAAAGCTGGCAGAGCAAGTTCTGGAGCCTCACACACACTCGTCCCTTCCCCCTCCATCTTTTCATCCTTCACTCCTCGTTTATCACGTCTGGGAGGCTTGGGAGGGGGTGGAGATAAAAACGAGCCTTGGCAAGAGGCAGTCAGACAGAATGGATAGCTTAGCACCTCGGCCAGCTAGCCCTGATAGTACTCTCACCTGCTCGCCATAGTGGGAGGTAGCCTTCGACAGATATACTGGTTTGCTGATACACTGGGGCGGACACTTTAATAAACATCAGCGTGGTGGCTCCCTGATATAATGCAGGTCTCATGATTGATTTCATATTGATGTTGGGATACATGAATAATCACTCAGGGTGTCTTTGCAAAATCCTTGAAGTGAACACCACTCTAAAGTGGGATTTTCATGGTATCCCCCAGTCTGTTCTCATTCCCAGACTGTCAAATACTGATCTTCTGTCAGCTGATGTAGTATAAAGAGCAAGAAAGTCTGCATATGGAGAAGTTGGGGCAGATGGATGGATCAAACAAACACACAACTTCAGCCAGGAGTTTTAAGATTCATATCGTTACATGTTACAAGCGTACAACTCCAATTTCAAAAAAAGTTGTGATGCTGCGTAAAAGATTAATAAAAACAGAATGCAATGATTGGCAAATTTTTCAAGCTATATTCAGTTGAATACAGTACAAAGACAAGATATTTACTGTTCAAACTGATTTTTTTTTAATTTGATGCCTGCAACACCTTCCAAAAAAGTTTGGACAGGAGCATGTTTACCACTGTGATTCATCAGCTCTCAACAACACTCACTCAGTGTTTGTGAACTGAGGACACTAACTGTTGGTGTTTGGTCTCTGTTGTTGTATTTTGTGCTTCATAATGCACCACACATTTTTAATGGGAGACGGGTCTGGACTGCAGGCAGGTCAGTCTAGTACCTGAACTCTTTTACTACGAAGACACACTGTTGGAACACGTGCATGATGTGTCTTGGCATTGTCTCGCTGAAATAAGGAGGAACGTTTCTGAAAAAGATGTCGTCTGGATGGCAGCTTGCTCCAAAACCTGTATGTACCTTTCAGCATTAAAGTGGCCTTCATAGATGTGACAGTTACTGATGATGCCATGGGCACTAAACATACCATCACAGCTGCTGTCAATTGAAGTTAGCATTGGTAACAATCTGGATGGTCCTTTTCCTTTTAGCCTGGAGGACACGATGTCCATGATTTCAATCTGAAATGTGGACTGGTCAGACCACAGCACACTTTTCCATTTTGCGTCAGTCCATCTCAGATGAGCTCAGGCCCAGAGAAGTCTGCAGAGTTTCTGGATGTTGTTGATATATGTCTTTCTCTTTGCACGGTAGAGTCTTAACTTGCATTTGTAGATGAAGAGACAAACTGTGTTTACTGACAACAGTTTTCCAAAGTGTTCCTGAGCACATGTAGTATCCTTTATACAATGATGTGGGTTTTTAATTCAGTTGCATGTGACTTACATAAAGTACTTGAGGTCCGGTCCACCTGTCATTGGCAGCCAACTTATTATGTTGTTTAGGTATGAGGATGTGTTGTAAAAAATCAATAAGATTTAAATATAGGGCTCTGATGTGAATTGAAATTGAAGCATGTATGTGCATAGCTGGGGTAATTTAAAGTTAAATGTCTGCAGGTGATATATTCTGTTAAAGTCACTACTTGAGAGGTCCTCAGTGCCACAATAAAGTTAAATCCAATCAAAACTCCTTATGCATGAAGCTTAATAGAGTTCTTAGTCAATGCTAAACTTTATTTTCCTTTTCATCCAAGGCAAATTATCTGAAAGACAAGTGGACACTGAATACTCTGTTCATGCTGTGATCCAGCTCTTTAGTTAAGCAGTGAAAAACTATACAAAACCCATCTGCATACCACACAGGTTAAATCAATTACTGACCTCAGAAGCAAAGAAGACACTTTATTGGCCATTCAGACTGAAACTGTCATAATGGAATCATGAATTCTCGGTGTAGTGTTGTTGTTTTTGTTGCCAGATGTCAGAAGGGTTTGGCCTGAAATTGCAGCTGCTGGATCAAATCCTCACAGACTGCCTTCCAAATCAGAGGTGTTTTTGAAAGTGTACAGCGAGGTTTAATTTGTTGCTTCCTGGACTTTTTAACAGGGCAACTACACCAATCGGGAGGTATTTTAGTCCAATTGTCAAAAATTGAAAAAGGGCACAGAAAACAGAGGAAATAATGAGGAGTCAAAAAATAACGTGTCAAGTTTCAGCAAATATTTCCATTTTGGTCCATTTTCCTTTTCTATCTGTCAGAATTTGATTTTAACTATGTAGGATACCAGAAACCTTTGGCTAGATGAACAGAAAGTGCTTTGAAATAAGTGTTAGTGTTTGGCACTCAGTATATGTATATATATATATATATATACACCACACACACACATACACACACATATACACACACACACACACATATATATACATACATATATATATATATATATATATATATATATATATATATATGTATATATATATATTATATATATATATATATATATATATATATATTATATATAGATATTATAATATAGAAAGAAAGAATAAAAGTTAACAGTTTCTAACACTTATCTTTAATGTCTTTTGCTAACGGGAAATTTTTCAAGGCAGGCACTAGCTACCATATGACTATGAGACCCTACAGCCAACTCCATACTTGAAAAACAGTAACAGTAATTGTTTGATTATCATTTTATAAGTTGGAGCATTCTCCAGAATCCTCAATTCAGACTGCTAAGTGGCACAGGGGTAAAAATCAGCTGCTTGGCCTCTTTTAATGGAATAGTTTGACATTTTTAGAAATAAACCTATTTGCTTTCTTGCCATGACATACATGAGACCACTGATACCACTCCCATATCTGTAGGGCCCACTCTTAATATGAAGCGATTGCCAGTAAGCAGTTAGGTTAGTTTGGAACAAGGACTGGAAACAGGAGGAAACTGCAAGCCCGGCCATAACTATAGGTCACAAAATCAACCTATCAACACCTCTACAGTCCACTAATTAACAAGTTATATCTTGTTTCATCAGGATTAGAGCCACATGTGAGAACCTACTTTGAGTTTTGCCTGAATTCTGACCTTAAACTTAGACCTATGACTCAGCTTTAAACTTAGACTTCTGACCTTAAACTTGGAATTCTGACCTTAAACTTGGAATTCTGACCTTAAACATAGACTTCTGACCATAAGCTTAGAATTATGACTTTGTTATTCTATGTTGTGTATTGGTGTATTGGTCAGGAGCATTAACTTGCTTTCTGTCTCTGCTGCTTGATGACAAGAAAGGAATACTGGATACAAGATGGCACTTCAGTCTGATTATCAGGCAAAAATGTTTCCAAACATATTTTCAAGGACACTGGAACAAACTAGACACATAAAAAGCTAACTGCCTTGGGTCCCCAGAACTCCACTGGCCTTGGGGCAGTCACCCTCATTGTCTGGCTGGTTACCCATGCAGCCTTGCTTCAGTGCTGTTACACTACATTAGTGCTTTGTCTTTTTTCCAAGTGTGAGTATCTGCTCCTCTGTTGTGGGAAAACAGCATCATCAGGTAATTCCCTGTATATGCTTGTATAATTTTGGGTGTACTCGGGAAACAGCCTGGACATTATTGGTATTTGCTCTTTAGACAGATTGAACAAAGTCTACAATATATTTGCTGCTGCCGCCAAACAAAGACAGTCCTGAGTGTAAGTGTCAGTTGACCTTGGGCTTGGTTTGACAATTCAGAATGGAGCACACAGCCTTCTGCCTCAGAGTACCTGTGGGTGGATTCATACATGTTTGACTTTCAATGCAAAGCACACAACAGTGGAATGAGAATGTACAAGACACAGGGGTGTGCATACACACACAGGATGAGTGACACACTCCAGCTGAAGACGTGTTTGGTGCTGCCTGGCAATGCTGTGCCTGGCATATTAACCAGAGCATTACTGTTTAAAACAGCAGGTAGGGGAGCACTGGGTCCCTACTTCATCATGCTATTCAAGGGCCCTATTAGGCTACAATTACTAAATGGCAAGGCTTGTAAATCATACATCATTCATGTGGAGCACTCGGAGAAAGCACAAGAACACTCCTCTCCACCGCCGCCCACTGCAACACTGTGAGCCACTGAGAGGGACTGTGGAGGGACAAGGAACGAAAATGGAATGGAAGAGCAAAAGGAAGGGAAAGAAAAATAAAAGAAAAGTAAGAAAACGTGAGGAAATTTGTGTCAAAAGAAAAGGAGAAAATAGAACATTTAGGAAATAAAGACAAGAGGCTGAACCCTATGCATTTTGCATCAGAAAAATAAAACTAAAAGAGTTAAATTATATTTAAAAATTGCACCCAACAAGATGAAGTTTCATATTATGGGTTGTAGTTAGTATTGCAGTCTGTGGGGGTGCTGGCCGGGATTGTTTAAGGTTCAGTGTGTAAGATTAAGAGTGTAAGATTAGCTCTAGATACGGCTTGTCATCGTTTTTTCCTACAGGCTTGGAAGGGGAGGGTGAGGTGAGGGGTATTCAGTTGGTTACAATCTAAAACCTCACAGCTAGCTGACAATAAATCCTCTGACTGGTCCTTTAACAAGGGCCAAACTAAAAGTACAGCTGAGGCTGATGGGAACATCATTAGCTCTGCAGGCTTTTAGTCATTCAGTGTCAATCCATTAAGCAGATTTTGAAAAATTGCAGGAAAAATTAAAATTTTAGAGATGCACCGATTTCCAATTTTTTTAAGGGTCTGACCTACCAATTCCGATTTTGGCCGATTCCAATTTTCAGTCTTTCTAAGAAATATACGTAATTGACAGCATTCACAAACATTTTTGCAACTTTTCTTGTAAAACTAAATCGGATTTTCGTAATAAAACACACAAAAGTGCTCCAGATTTCAGCCAGGCCTTATTATAAGATTAAATCATGTACTAGAAGAAACGCAATCTCGCGAGATTTCGCGTGACGCGATTTCACGTGATCTTGTGTAGAAGCCGATGTAAACAAACCGGAGACTGCAACAGTTTGCTGTAGTAAAACTTTGCAGTGAGAAAAACAGAAGAAGTTTAACAAGTCTGGATGAGAAAATGTTTGAGGAGACGCATCAACACAGGTTGTTTATTCTTCAGAACAGGAGGTGAGATTTTAACTGTCAGTCTGTGAACAGCAGTCTGCTGCTGGCTAACATTAGCATGAAGAGCTAGAAAGTTTACCGCTGTTTGGCGACATGGTCAACTGTTCTGTCTCAGTGACTGTCTGTCTTCTCTTTATCCTGTTCTTGGAGTCTGTCGCTGACACTGACTTCGTGCGAGCATGTGTCTGAGTGAACTGAGGACATTAACTGTTGCTGTTGGTGTGCTGCTATGATCAGCACTGTGGTGGGTGTGACATTACGGCCAGTGTGTGTTACGCGCATGACGCGACCATCGTGTAGAGTATGTGTGCGAATATGACGGGCACAGAATCAGATATGTGGCGCTCACCGCTGCTCACCGGTCAGGGCCGGTCACGCTGAAAACCGGCTGGTTTCAGTCTCTGGCCGGTCAATCAGTGCATCCCTAGAAAATTTTCACTAATTATTAAACAAAAATTTTAATTTATACTATTAAACTAAAAGTAAGAAAACACTCAAAATTAAGTACAATTTATCAACTGATATTTAAAATTGAATTGAATTTAAAACATTGTCTGAAAAAATACTGTGTATTTAAGAGCCACCTGAAACTTTTAAAGACATACTTTAATAAGCTAACCATATTTTAAATGCCGCCATTGCTTCTCAACATTCCGTTAACTTTTTATAGATGGAACCATATCTCCCAAAGTCACTGCCATGATAAGCTCTGTTATAATTTCAGATCGAGTGGGATCAGGGCATCTGCAGGTAAATGATGTCATATTGGTTTGCTGAGTCTAGCTAATGCTAGCAGTGCTAACAGCAGCAGCCTGCTCTTCTTGCAGGTCAGCGTCCATGTACCTGTGTTGAACATGGTTACATGACAGTTTTTTCTGACATGGCCTTTTCACAAGCCCCATCAAGTGAAGGGTGGCTGTGTTGGCATCTTAGAGGAAGAGTAAACTGGCATTGTACACTAATAAAATATGAATAATTAGTTTGATTGACTGGTATTTGTGTTGCCAACTAGTGAGGGTAGCAATGTTTAATCATTTGGTCCACTAATTGTGCACATCTCTATTAGATGTACAGTCAGAAGTTCAATAAAGTCAGGATTCATCTTCTGGTGACCACACATATCTTCAAACTTCCATCCCATCCAATCCAGTCCATCCAATAGTCATGATATTTTGGTCTGCACCAGAGCAGTAGACCAACTAAGTGACTCTGACTTCCCTAGAGTCAGTATAGCTAAATATGCAAAAAAGAATACAGACTGGTGTATGGTCTTTGGTGCAAAAATGTCTACACATACTGCAGAAAGTGATTAAGTTAAACTGAAACATGTCTCCTACACAGAAATATTCAGGCAGAAGTCTCTAATGTTAGCATCTAATCGAGTCTCCAGGGCAGTACTGAGGAGAAACATGAACTTTGAAATGAGAAATAAAAATATTCAGTGTCTGAACTGATTGTAAAGAAGGTTTCAGTTAAACTGTGTGTTACGTCTGGCTGTATGTCTGTGCCTTTGTTCATTAGCAATAAGAGTTTTAGCTTCAAATCAGCTGGGAAAACCACATCACACCAGCACTGAATTCAGGTCAGTTGAAAAGGGAGAGGGAGACATCATGCCACAACTGACTTAACAAGTGGGCTCAGGTTTGGAACCATTTTCTGCAATATTGTCAACTGCAGCACCAAGAACCCATGACTGAAGACAAGGCAGATAAGAACCTGTGCCTTTTATGCACTTTTGCATAAACTTATGCAAAATGATTTATTACAAAAGCAAATTATTTATAAGTGTAATTATCCAGTTTCCTTTCTTGAACCCTTGTTTTTGAACGATAAAATATGTTTTTCCCCTTATTTTTAATTTATAGCCCTGAAATAGATTTAACATCCTGTCTACACTGGCCAAAAGCATCAAACAGAACAACTATAACAGGACTGAGCCTTAAAGTCCCAGTTACACATCTGAAAAGGTACTAAAGCACAACCATTTACAGGTTCTGTGTAGACAGGTTTTTAAGTTGTAATCTCAAAAATGTTCATTTAAAAGACACTATTGCCAAATGAGGTAACTCAATAGTGACTGAGCCTCTGGCCCCACTGATGAAACGCAACATTTATATATTTGTAGGATTTGAGCTGGGTGTCTGTGGCAACATTTCTGGAAAAAATGCACCAGTAGTAGTGAAGTATTAAGTTACTGCTTATGCAAGCTGAACATTTCCATCTGCTGCTTAGCTTCACATGAAAAGCATGTTACTGGCAAACCTGAGTTGACTTTTATTTTGAAGTAGTCACAGGAAATGCAATGTGTATGTGAGTAAGCTTGGCATTTCTGTTAGCCAAAAATCCATTAATAAAACAAGAAAACCTTCATTATGGTCATTTGTTGACAGTAGAACAGTTTGAAATCTGTCAGGGAGTGATGGAACAGTCTGGAGCAGCCACAGTGAGCTGTAGGCAGCAGGCTGCACACCTCCAACCTCTCAGCCGCCAGTTAACAAACTCCTTTCACTGTGTCCTGCTCACAGACTCATGACGTGTGAAGCATAAAATCCGATCATGGTTGCTCACAGCATGATGGAAAAAGGACAATTATTCCCCAACTTCTTTGTTAAAACCACAACAGTTTTTTGCTGCCTCCACAATTCTAGGACCTGTAGTACCACATTTGCTGTTACCACCAGTTACTACAGTGTCACCAAATCAACCCTGATTGAAATCTTCAAGATTGCCAATTGTCATTTATCAATCGGAAATACCAAACATTTGCTGCTTGATAAATCTACTAACCTGCAATGGCCATTTTTATCATTATTTCTGACAAATTATGAACTTGAACAATTATCAATAAAAGAAAGTCAGTAAATGAATCAACAGTGAATACTAAATTTTTACATGTTAACTATAAACTCTTGATTTGATCCAAATCAAAATGTTTTTTCCACCTATACCTCTGCTAGGATGTTGCCATCCACATAGTTTTGGCTTTATTTGCATACTTCTAAAAAATCTGCTGCTGAGAAATATAATCAAGGAAAGGTCAAGGGAAGTTCCAGTTATATTCCTCAAAGCATTTAAAAATGATGTTAAAAAAACAACAAAAACACTGCCACATTGGAACTATTTTAGTTGGACATTAACAGTGACAGCAGAAGTCTCAGCTGTGGAAATCTAAAAACTTCTGCAGATGAATCTGAAACTGTCTGGCATCTGAACACCGCAACTGTAGGTGGAGAATATATTCTGTTGTGATCATACATGAGATGGACACCCTTGGCAACAGTGTGCTAACTTTGTCTACAGTGTGTAAGTGTGTGTGGATGCATTTGTGTCCATATATTAGTTTCCATACTCTCCCTGCAGAGATAACATTGTGCACTGTAGCAGGCAGGCAATAAAGTTGAAGCAGCAATCAAAGTGTGCTGCGATCTCACTGCTGATACTGTGGCTGGATGAAGCAGCATTAGAGGTCTCACTGAGAGAGATTTACACACACAACACAAGTTCAATCAGTTAGAAAGTTCTCTCTTACTTCAACAGACATGCATTACCTATATCAAGGACTGTATACATGGAGAGCTCGATGGAATTCAAAATTCATGCACTAATATAAATGTATTGATTAAATTTGTGTTCAAATGATGCAAACTTGATGCTTTAGGTGGGACATGGGGGCTTTTATTCGGGTCACCAAATAAATAAAAGATTAAAGAAGAAATTCTGCAAATGTAAGAAATGTACAGTTCACTTTTAATATTTTAAGTGTGTATTTTATATATGTATGTACTTATTTTGTCTCATTTATGAAGTAGACTAAAAATGTCCTATATTAGTTTCCTGATGAGAGGAAATAATACCAGCCTGTTAACACTAGAGCTGCAACGATTATTCAATTATTAATTGAGTATTACGTTAATCGGCACCTATTTTGATAAGTGATTAATCGCTTTGAATACATTTTTCTAAAAACCGTCTAAATTCTCTGATTTGAGCTCATAGACAAAACAAGACATTTGAGGACCTCATCTTGGACTTTGGTCCATAAAATGTCAGAAAATGTTGATCAAACAACTAACTGATTAGTGGAAAAACAATCACCAAATTGATCACTAGTTGAAAAATAGGTCTAAACATGTGAAAACAGGTGGAGTGCATGGATGTACATATTTTGATTTAGGTCATGATGGTTTGTCATTTTTAAAAAGTGGGTCCCCCCCAAAAAAAGGTTGGGAAACAAGTCTTTAAAGGCAACCGGTTGTTATGATGAAAATGGATTTATAGGTCATCTGTCCAAGTAGATCATTATGACCCATATTTAGGATTACTGGTGGGTGGCGACCTCTAGTGGGCGTAATAATTCTGGCAGAAACAAAGAAGAAAGTCAGGTGACATACAGTAGTATAAAGAGCAAGAATATCTAGACTTTTAACACAGGACTTTCTCCAGGAGTACGGGGTTTAAGTCCCATGTGAAATCAAAAGTCCATGCCGACTTAAGTTAGGCTAAGTTACTTAGCATTACGTTACAGTGTGTTAGATTATGCACATGACTTCTGCTACTTCCATCATGTCACATATAAAACTTAGTTATATAAATCCAAAACACCATCATTTCCTAAACCTAACCAAACTGTTACGCTTTCAGATAGTTAACTTTAACATGACGTATGCCATGTGACTTACACAGCATAGTTAAAGTCTGGTAAATCTCGGGGCGGACGTTTAGCTCAGTTGGTAGAGCGTCCGACCCATGTATGGAGGCTGTTAGTCCTCTGCAGCGGCCACTGGTTCGACTCCCGCCTTCGGCCCTTTGCTGCATGTCATCCCCTCTCTCTCTGCCCCCCTTTCCTGTCTCCACTTCAGCTGTACTATTGAATAAAGGCAAAAATGGCCAAAAAAATTACTTAGAAAAAAAAAAAAAAAAAAAAAAAAAAAAAAAGTCTGGTAAATCTGTTGCTATACTCTTCATCAGTCATATATGTCATTTTGGGAATAATTGGCAATTGACTCATTATGTTGTTTAGATAAGAAAAAGCCTTGCTAAAAAAGACCAGTGTGTAGACATTAGTGGCATCTAGTGGTGAGGTTGTGGGTTGCAACAAACTGGATACCGCTCACCAGCCTCCAATGACAGCCTACATCCAGGATGAGATTTGTGAAAAAAAGTGAGATGGGGACATTTTTATTCTGTGGGCCTATAGATTATGAAGCCTGTTGGTATATTCCTTGCAGATTAATATCTGCATGAAATATACATTTATAGAATAATTAGGAACCTTAATAAACCTTAATAAAACAATTCAGGAATCATGACTTAAACACTGTATTTGCTGGAGTGTTTTTAATCCATTTTTTAAAAAAAAATGAGTTAATGAAATAGTGAACAGAACAACAGAACAAAAGGTTAACTGCTAATCTAAAATGCCAGAATTAAATCCCCCTTTGCAGAACTTATTTTTGTGCTGGATCCTGCTAGAACTGGATCAGGGAGCTCCAAGACTGGGATCAGTAAATATTTAATTGGATCCAGTACCTCTGTTGTCACAATCAAACTCTTTAAATAAAGTTTGTGCAAAATTTAATGTTATCTGATGACTGACTTTATGAAGTGTCATCAAGTTGAACCTGAGAATATTACGCAGCTGTCAGTCCACATGAGCGCTCCATCTGACTGTCTGTCTGCTGTGTTCACAGATGCTTCACACTGTAAAACCTGCTCTGTGTCTGATAGGGGCTTTAGTTTCAGTGACTATTCCTAAATACTTACAAGAATGCATTTTGTCTGCTGTAAACTACCTGTATTTCCTCATGGAGTGGTGCAGCGTCTTTCCTGTGTGTCCCACAGCTTGACACCAAAGGCTTACTTGGGGGATGCTTGTATTGGTGTGGTGCTGTCTGTAGTATTGCGGACACTGACAGACATAATGTGTTCAGCTTTTCAGGTTATAAATCTCTCTGAGACTCTTTGAGGGTCTAAAATAGAGGGCTTGCGGCAGACTGTACAGAGTACAGAGGTGGGGATAAATTTTGTCTCCACCAGGGATGAAAAATAATTTAGCAGGGGCAGGGAGATGCCCCCCAGCAAAACGCACCCTGCCTGCATCTAAAGCCAGTGTTTTGTTTGCCCATTCTAGCCAATTGTAGAAACATGGTGGTTCAACATAGAGGCCTCTAGGAGTGTAACAGGTCATCGTTGGTCTGTGGTCAGTACAGATCAGCCCCCACGGTTCGGCCTGCACGTGATCCCTGGACTTAATTTGCCCATCAGTGTGAAATACAGTTTAACTGTCAGTGATACCTTTCAAAGTTACGATTCCCTAAATCTTGAGTTGCAGTAAGAAGACGAGACAGACGCAGGCTGTGTTTCACTCTGATGCGCTCTGTGTGGCAGCAGAGTCTGAAAGAAAAGAAGAGCGACTGATTTAAAAGTCGTCACTTTCGCCTCCATCCAGTGAAATCTCAACCATGATTTCAGGCATTCTCACAAGTGCAACTGTGAAACTGGGCAGGCTGATCATAAGATTCTGATGTCTGTTGTAATTTCAATTACATCTGCTGTCTTAAGTTCTACACACAGCTCTGCTCAGCTCACTGGAGCAGCTCTGTGTCTGCCTATCTGTGTCACAGGCTTCGGTGCTGATTAGCTATTACTCATGAACCAGATAGTGTTGTGGACAAGGCACTGAGCAAGATTACTGTAATATGACTTTTTAATAATAACATTATTATTAGCATTATTATTATTATATTCACCTCTCTGTCTGATGTCTGCAGACAGAGAGAGGCTGCTACATCAAAGTCAAATGCATTTTTAAATTAACTGAACCCTAATTCCACCTTAAAAGAAATCATAAATTCATTTTAAAAAGTTTTTTGAACTTCCTCCTCTATTAAGATTAAACCCTATAAAAGTCTGCAGTTCTTCTGTTTGCATCGTCCAGGCTTTATTACATAACCATGTTTGTTATTTTAAAAAAAATCTCATTTGGCCAAAAATCTGCACAAAAATCCTGTCTTTCAGAAGCTTCACTGCAGAAATATCAGTATCAGTGTGGCCTTAAAGGACTGATCAGCTGAACCATTCTGCCAATATTGAATCTGGCACAAGGCAGAGGTGTGTGTGTGTGTGTGTCTGGAGAAATAGTATAGCTGACTGAAAGGCTCAGTCAATATGAGAAAACAGACTTGATTTCCGCTGGAACTTCATATGAGGGCTACATGGAAACTTTTCCTTGCTGATGTCTCATTGTTGAATCAATAGTGGCGGCAGATTATAAATCCAGCCATTTTAAAACAGCAGCCGCAGAAAGCTTCGTCATGCATTCATATGGGAAGTTTTGTGTTTTCAGCAGAATCTTTGAATTCTTCTACCGCAGACAGGTAAGCAATATTTCTAAACTGAGTAGTGAGGACAAATGCATCATTTACATACGCAGCTATCTCACCCACTGACACAAAGGCACCTTTCTGCAACTCTGTGGAAAGGTTCAGGGGGAAAAAAAGAGTTTGGAGCGGAAGGAGAAGATTACAATATCAAGCTGAACTGTCAGCGTGCTGATCTTCCAAATGTCAAACAATACATATTCATCTGTTTGGCCGGCCACTGCAAAGAGGCAGCGCTCTAGGAGAAGTCCAAACAGAGATGGCTGACATTTCAGGATTCAAGAGACTGACAGCTGCACATAAACAACACGCAAACACACACACGCTCTTAGACAGACCCACCCACACACACACACACACACACACACACACACACACACACACTCATATTTACACACTTGGCATGTTGCAATGAGTTGGACATTGTTGAAGCTGGATGCTGAAAGAGTGTGTCTTAATGCCAAAAATCAAGTTTGAGAGAGGAGGCTTAGTCTTTACAGCCAAGATCATTCACTGGCCTGTGGACAGTGCCACCTGTAAAATGTTTATTCTTCAACCTACACTATAAACCCAGATATGTTAGCTGTACTCAAAAATATTGAGGCAATCAGTTGCCAAAATTTTCTTGAGTTCACAAACTCAAAAAGTTTATCAGAGCTTAAATATTTATATAATGTTGTTTATGTTTATATAATAGTTTGTTTTACATGTACTCTTTGATTACAGTTAAATTAAAATTATTGATGGGTGATTATCATCCCTTATAAATGAACAAAACTGGATAATTTTAAGTATAAAATCCTATTATTTCATGTGCAGTAAACTGTGGCTTGTTTTGAAAATCCCTTAACTCAAAATGAAAAAAAAACTGACTTAATCATTTACCTCAAAACCTAAAATATTTGTGGCGTTTCAGGAACATTTCTAAGGACCTTATTTCCTTCATGGATTTATCAAAAAATATGAATGTAATAAACACGTTAAACACAAACGTTAATACTGAAAGCATCTTCACAGTGTTCTCTACCAACAGAATTACACTGTTTATTACCCTTCAACAAATACCAAAAAGAAAAAGAAATCATTTCACAAGATGTTTTTAAAAAACTAAAGACATTTGTGTTCAGACTAACGTATAAAATGTTTATTGTAAATGAATTTATAGATAGGTTAGTCTATGTAAATACTGGAAAAAAAATTGCACAGCAATGTATCTTTCCAGAAATCATGACCAAGTTATGCAACATAATCCACACTCAGCAGGAAGCGTGCATCTACTCATGAACAAATGGCTCGTGCTCGTGACAATACGGGATGTAAACAGTCCTCCTTGGCTGAGCTGTGACCTCTTGTCTAGTAGTAGATGATGTAGATTCCTTCTACATGATTGGCGGGTGTGGTTTGGCACAAAGAAAATAGTCCCTACATAAAACTGCTCACAACAAAGTCTACTGTCTGCTTCACCTGTAATAACACCTGTCCCACACATGATCAGTGGTAAAAACTGGGTGGAAACACAACAATTATCACTACCAGTGGTGTGGCGCACTGCTCAAAATTGACCCTTTACTAAGCCCTGCCTCCAAACAGCAATTGCCCAATCATAGATTAGCAACTGTAACTAAAGCTGTCAAGCTTTCAATGTATCTACATGTTGAAGGTGTGCAGGAGGCACTGAGAGGAGCGATACTCTGTTTCATGAGTCTGGCGTCTTTTTTGTCGTCTCTCAAAAACATGAAACACAAGAGCACATGTGAAAAAAAAAAAAATTATTGAGTGTGGTCTAGACCCACTCTATATGTAAAGTGTCTTGAGACAACTTTGTTGTGAATTGGCGCTATATAAATAAAATTTGATTGATTGATTGATTGATTGATGTGTGGCGAACGGATTAAACTCTGTCTTAAGCTGCTCTAACATGAGCTGCAAATATCAGCATGTCTGGCTAACTAAGACTAGTTTACTAGCTGCAGTAACTTTACCTCCAGACAAACATGTTAGATCCTACTGCATCTGCATTTGTTCTGTAGGGGTTTGAGGAGGAGGATGTGGGGTGATGCAGAATCAACATGGGTCTACGACGATGCATCTCACTTTGACTCGTTGTCTCGGGTCTAAGCTGGGTTAGCTTGGCTCTCATTCCAGCTGTCATCCGCCATCACGGTCCCACTGGTCTGGCTGGGTGACCCGTCTTGAAGTCCACTGCACTAATCGAGTCCCTGCGGTTCCTTTTGCCACATTAATGAGTGTATTTCTGTCATCTATCATGTAGATATACCTGCTGTATTTCACCATCCAACCAGTGTTTGCTGAGATGTCAGCTAGCTTTAGCTTCAGTCTTTTAGCACTAACTTTATATCATGTACGCAGCTGCTAGGTAACTTTACATAAACACTTTGACTGGGTTCAGTGTTTTAAAACGTCTCAGATGGAAACATAAAATGTCAGCTGGAGACCTCTCAGCTGACTCAAGTTGAGTTAGCATTAGCTTACATCAGCCAGCTACACTTATGAAATCTGCTCGTGAGTCATTTTTTTTAGCTGACAAAATCCACCGTCGTCAGCTAGAAATGAGAATCTGCTTTTGCTTTGGCTCTCAGGAATCAAAAACCTCATGTTTCAACAATTACTCCGATGTTAAATCTTCCACCATTATCACTGTAAACTGCATAAATTCAGTGCGAGAATACAAAGTTTGGCAGGCTTAGCAACAGTAACCAAGGAGGGCAGGGCCTAGTGAAGATTCAATTGTCACCTTCAGATTATTTCAACTTTGACTTCGGTTGATGTTGACCTTTCGAAGGTAAACCAATGAGATAACAGTTGTAGCCAGAAACAACATGTACAAGAAGGGGAGGTAGAGAGTGATGGAAGCTTAGAATTTCTCACCTCAGACTGTGCAATATCAATATCTCACTCAGGTATATTATCATTTTGACAGTACAATATCAATATTTCCTTTGTGCAATGGTGTTAACTCTACTGTTGAGTCTGTTTCTTGTTTATATTGCATATATTGTTCTATTTTTACATTTCCTCTTGTTTATATTGTTCCTATTTTGCTTCTTCCTATTTTGCTCTAATCTCTTATCTTAAGAAAAGTGTGTCAGAATTCACCAAACTCTATAACACAACAAACTTAGTTAAATCCATTGCTGAAATTAGCCATACCAGGCAGACAGGACATATACCTGCGCTGTGCTCTGCCTCTACCAGTCTCTGCAGTGTGGTGAGCAAAGAACAAATTTCTTATCATCTGCAGACAGCTTTATGTGCACGGCCCACCCATCACAATATTTCTGCTATATAGCTATGCCACTGCTACTGTATATGTAGCCAAGTGATGCACACCTTCTTGAAATAAAATCATATTTTTTCCACAAGAACTCACAGACTCAAATAATTTAACTTGTAATGTTTATGCTGTCTTAACCATTTTGCAGGATATTGTGCTGTAAGAGCTTATTGAACTCTAACAATGGGTATATTTGCCTTGTCTCAGTCTTTCACACTCAACCTGGACTCATTCTCCTTTGCACAAATTTAAATTTTCTGGTTCAAGTAACTGGCAGGCTATCCAAACTCCAGACGAGAGCTTTCTTCAGAAGCCTGATGAGGTCTCAAAATCTGCACCCATATGCCAGATTTCTAACTTCACACTCTCAGATATGGTTCATTCCTTTGTATGTTGAGGCTGGGTAGATTTTGCTTACCTCCACCGGGTAACGCCGGCCGTTGATGCTGTGTTCAGAGCCTTCAGATCCGTTACTGGGACCCCAGTGGAACTCCACTTTTTCTGCCTTGAACTCCCTGGTAGCCCTGCTCCCCGAACAAAGTAATCATCCTTCAGCATAATGGCCACTGGAAGAAAGACGGAAAGACGCAGAAAAACAGAGGCAGAGTGAGCAGTCATACATCACTGAATGTCTTTTTCAACATATATAGTAATCATTCCTCTCAGAATGAGAGGAAACAGACAGAAAATTGGCATCTGTTGTTGATGTGAAGCTCACAAACACACACAAGTGAGTGACACGAGTGTACTGTACTCACTGTGAAACCTGTGTAAAGACTGAAGAGGCACAGACAAAAAGATGAATTCTATGTGTTTATCCTTTAGATTTGCTCAGAGAAAGGATGCACTCACGCAAGACCATCATTACCATCAGCCTCTGAGACAACTTGTCCAACGAGGGGCTAATTTTCCAAGCAGGACCGCTCTCTTCAGCCAGCACAAACTGCCCTGCAGGCTCCTCTCTTATCCCATCACATCAGGCTGAAATATAGTGACATTAACCAGTGCAGCTGCCTCCTTCAAACATGACTCACACCACACACACCTGATCACACATCAACACCACCACTTTACATACTCTGTGCTTATGAGATGTCGCCAGTACAGAACATGAAGATGTACAGGTAAAATGTTACCTCTGGGGTGGCCAGAACTCTTTAATGTGTAGTTTATCATCTTCAGCCTTACTCTCACAGCTTTGTTCATTGTTTCTATCAGTAATAAGAACATGGAACTGATAGATATTTTTCACGGCAGCCAGATTGATACGAAATAGTGGGGTAAGCATGTATAATATAATATATAAAAGCAGTAGGAACACACTGTACAGTACAAAACACAATACGAAATAGTACCTTAAAATAAAAACTACCTTATAAAGTGACCAGGTTACCAGTGCAGATGCTAATAAAAATCTGTCATCACAATGTTAAGTCTGTGGGCTAAGCAGGAAGTCATAGGTGTGACCAGCAGGAGAAACACTACTGCACACATTCAGTGAGTGGTATACTACTGATCCGGAAACCCAGAAGCCAGGAAACTTTTTGGCTCATGTCCCAGGTGAGCAACTCTCATTGGACTGAATAGGCACAATCTTTGCACCCAGATTCCTGTTCTTAACTCTTCCCCTGCCATTGACGAGATAATCTGTCAATTGCTGTTTTCACTGCCAGGCGATGGGGGACGCTGTGACGGATCATCTGACAAAAATTTGTCAGATGTTTGTCTCAAAGAAGACGAGAAATATGCCGGCATTGAACAGCAGAAGAAGACGATGATGTTCCGTAGCATGAAAACAGTGTGGTCAGAGCGCACAACCACCACGGCACAGAGCAGGGCTGCTCACGCTGCAGTCCCTGGACCTCCACAGCAGCTGGGACAGAGCGAGGCTGCTCACACCGCAGCCCCTGGGATTCACGCCACAGCCACAAGAATGAATGAAGCCAAAACAAAACAGCTTTTTGTGTCTGAAACTAGAAGATCTGTTCTTTCTTTTGATATATTCCATGTTAACATATTCATAGAACTGAATATTCTGTGGGTGTTGAAAAATCTGTGAATTTTGTCAAAAATGCTGGTGCTGGCTGGCAACTTTTTAAAACGGTACATGCATGGTAAGTTCAGGTGTTACCAGTGATACTAATTAAATTGCATTTAGTGTAGAAGAGCCTTTCCAGTGAGCCAACTTTAATAAGTATCATTGGTAACATCTGTGTTTACTGTTTCATGTCAAAATGGCTGCTGTGAAAAAAGTCAATCTGAGTAAAAAAGGTACAACAAAGTTTGCCATAGCAAGAAACAAGAGCAATCAGGTGATCAGACAGGTTGTAAACATGGCAACAACAAGTAAGAACAAGCTGATCCTTTAATAGCTGTTTGATGTGGAGTTTCCATTAGATGACAGTTAATTGATCCACCTGTGACACAAGTTTCTGTGTGACAGCAGCTATAGAAAAAAACTGTCATAATATCTGAAACGTACTGCTTGTTTCTGTGATTCATTGAGCTGTTCAGTAACAGTTGTTGTATATTAATTCTTTGTGAAATTGCAGTGGAGGAGCTGTGTTCACTCTCAGTGAGGGCATGTTTAGTGTTGTACAAAATTATTCTGTGGAAGTCTCCTCAGTTCAGTCTTCTGTGCCCGGAGCTCATCATCTCATACAGTCACTGTCTGTGTGTCGGCTGCCTCCCAAAAGCCACAAAATGAGTTATTCATAATGTGCAAAAAGCAGCCCCAGACTGTTCTAAATGTTGCCACGGACAACCAAAATCACAGTTTTCATCGTGAGTGAAGCGTGTTTAAAAGCTCAGACAGCACAGCTCTGTTAGGTGAAATTTACCTTCATTTAAACAGACAGTGACCATTTATAGTGACTTAGATTATAATGTATTATGTTGGCCTGTACCTCACCATTAACATTACTGTCATTAAAGCACCAAATGACCACTTAGAGTAACTTATAATCACTGCATAATGCATTATAACTGTGACTGCAATGCATTATAAAATGGTTAGTAGTGACCATGGTTAGTAGTATTACAACTATAACACTTAGAATATTTCACTTGGTTATTAAAAAATTCTTTGTAATGTTTCATCATTATTGTTATAAAAATGATGAATATTCATGAGTTCTTATAACTATAAATACTAGGGGTGGGGGAAATTTCCGATTCTTAGATCACGATTTGGACGTGGCCGAATCTGAATCGATTCACAAACGTCCAAATTTCGATTATTTAAATCTGTTCATTAAAGTAATACAGAAGGTTCTAAATAATGCAGAACTAAGAAGCGCGGTACGCGTCATCTCTGGGACACTTTGGGATGCGCACCTGGAGCGGACACGCCGACACGCGCACAGAGGAAAACAAACATGGCTGACCACCACCCACCTCGCCGTGAGATCTGAACAGCTCTTTCTAATTTAAAAGCAGACGTGTGGAAACACTTCGGCTTCTACAACGTCGACGGCAGAAGCAAACTGGACAAGAGCCACGTTATATGTAAGCTGTGTCGCACTAAAATAAAATACTTTGGCAACACAACAAACATGAGAAGCCATGTAACTTGATTCCACCCGACGGAGGAGTCAGGGAGACGGCAGGCTGTTGTTGCTGCGGCTACTAGTGGCGCTACCAACCAGAGAACAATCGAGGAAGCAATTAGAAAGCTGCCACCCTCATCGGAAATAGTTTAATAAAATATAATGGAAATGAATTCAACTCGTTTCTTATTACAAATGCACTGTTTTTAAAAATTGCAAGTGATGAATGCTTATTCAGTGAGACAAAAAGAAATGTGTGTTGTGAAAAAGTGCATCAATATACATAAATTAAAGATGCGTCAATAATCGTTTTATAATCGAATCATAGCCCCTGAATCATAATCATTATCGAATTGTGAGTGCCTAAATGTCAATTGTGTAATCCTACCCTTCTGTTTGTGTTTTTTTGTTGTTTGTTTTTGATCATTTTTGCAACTTTTTCTTCCATACTTAATCCTGGAGTTTTGCTGAGTCTGCGTATCTGATTTTGTTTCAATAAACCATGATACACATTCTGGCTTTTCTTGAGGAGTAGCCATTTTTTAGGGATTTATTTAACAGTACCTCTTTCATCAACAGGGTACCTGAAATACACAAATGCAACATGATTAAAAACTTTGATAACCACTGAGTACATAGAACAAATCTGATTAACATATCTCATCAATTGCTTTTGTAATACACTTTTTAAATTGTAAAGAGACTTTGTGGACACCCTGTATTGTGTGTAAAGGATCCCTGCTCTGTCTCTCCTTCAGCTAAGAGGTCCGTGACCTGAGAACGACTGTTTGAGTTCCTTCGTTTAGGGAGCAAAACATCATCCAGAAGCCACTACCTCACAGATGTGACTGTCACTTTCATAAACATGTCATTTTTGGTGCAAATAGTCTCTGTTGGCTTCTGCAGCTTCTCCTATGCGTCACTCTTCTCTCCTTCTCTCTCAGACAGTACCGTTTCACACATGGTTGAAAAAGCTATAACATATTTTCAAGACTGATATAAAACCAGCGCATTCTGCAGTTCTGTTGACTCGCCCCCTGACCATGAACTGAGAGTCTCTGAATTATTTCTGCAACTTTAAGTCAAACACCAAGACTCTACCTGTAGTCCTGCTTTCCGCTACAAAAAAGAAGTTTATTCAAGTGTGCTGTTAAGATTCTTCTTTTAAACTAAAAATTAGAGACTATTCTTTTAGTATATGTTTTATGTACACACTTATACTGAAGTATACTTGGCTTACACTGAAAAGTGCACAGAAAAGTTTCACTATATTTGGTCTCTACTTGAACTTAATCTTTTGTTTGAGACATACAGAGAAACTATAGCTTATTTAAATAAAAATACACACACACATACATATTGGCTTCTTTGAGTTAGTATTCCAGCATATGTTTTACATCCTGTCTGATGTTTGTGGGTAGCTGTGGGCTGATTTCAGAGATTTTAGAGGCTGTTACATGACACAAATACTAATATCAACCTGCCCAAAATGCTGGGTTCAGACTGTCTGATCGATTTGTTTTGAGATTTAAGTTGTCATTGTAATGCTCTTATGTTGCATCTTATATGGCATCCAATACAACTCTGGTTTCCAACCTGGGGTGCAGGGACCACTCAGGAGGGCGCCAGAAATCACAGGGGGTCCCCAAAACTTTTTCTGCTCTGAGGTCCTCAAAATCAGACTTGCACATGTGAACTAAAAATCACAATTTCACACACAATTTCGCACACCTTTTCCAAAGTCAAACTCAAGTATTTTCAAGTTGCATTTTTAAGCTCTTCCAGCCCCTTACAGCTGTGATAAATAAAATATTTAGATACATAATGATTATTTCTCCTCTTCATCACATTAAATCAGATGTTACTGTGCTGCTATCAACCAACATTACGTTTTGTGTTAGAATTCTACAGATGAGTGACAAATTAAAAGAAAACAAAGTTTCATGTTTCAAAATGTGTCACTTGTCTGTAAGTAGCAATGACCTCCTATTAGTATCCAAAATTTGTGCAATTTCCTCAACTGAAAGTTGAAAATGCTAATAATTTAGCAATTGATTAATCATCAATAATTTTCTTATTTTTGTTTTTTGTTTTTTTCTTTTTACATTTCTTAGTTAAGTTCTCATTTAAGTTTAATTTTAAGTTTCCTTATCCAATGAATGGCCCTGCCTGACAAAACAATGTCAAATAAGGCAGAATTAATGCCATTTCTAGACTATCAATTAATTGTCAGTTAATACATGTTTAATCGACTAAATTCTTATTTGGCAATTAATCAATTAATGATAAATCATTAACTTCCTGTGTATATAGTATGTGAGTGTGTGTGTGGGCTGGGGGCGCTCAGCATTCCTTAGATACAAGTGGGGGGGGGGGGGGGGGGGGGGGGGGTCCAAGGGAAAAAGGTTGTGAATCACTGCAATATAACAGCTATTTGTTTAAAAGTTTTGATTTATAAAGCAAACAATGTTCTTAATCCTGAGTCTTTTGAATTTTTATGTGTAGTCCACTGGTAGTGTACATGAGTTCACTTCAAATATATTTAAAGTACTAAAGTGCTTAAGTAATATATAAATAGTAAACTATAAGTATGATAAAGTTCACTGACAGAAAACTTACAAGTATTCATGTAGTATAAAAACGATTAAAGTAGTAATGTCCTTCTTGAACGTATACTTTCAGAAACTAAAGTGGGCTATAAGTATATAACTAGTAAACTAACAGTATGGCTATTAGTTCACTTGTAGTATAGTTCACAATATAGTTGCAGTACAAAATAAAACAGATGTAAAATATACTTTTATAAACTAAGAAGGGGGGCAATTTAGTCCAATTAAGTATTAAAGGAGTACACTTACAAGTAGGGCTGCACTGATATCGATACCAGCATCGGGTATCGGTCCGATACTATCTTCACGTACTCCTACTCCTAAAACTACTCCGATACCCCACACCTGTTACCACTCACGAAAAGTAGCCGCTCGACACAAGCAGACGTCTAAAGAACCAACATGACGCAGAGTTGAAGGAGTTTGCTGATGCTTTCCCTCTTTTTTGTTCGTGCCGTCGTCATTATGAGACTCGCTGTCCTCAACATCATCCACTAATGACCGCGGTGACTTTGGAAACTGTCCGTAAAATTCATGTAAGTCCATGTAAAACTGAAACAACCTCCCAGAGTGCACCTGTAGACTGCAGCCAGCCGCTTCCACCAGTCTGGAACCTTCTTTTCTTCGTAATAAGCTGCTACAACTTCTCTTTGTGTACTTAATGTTCACCAAAACGGCCTGACAGCACAGAACATCCAGCTTCACTCTTTGGGATTCACAGCAGGGTGAACAAAACTGTTGCACACATGGCACCACACTCATACCTGCCCCCCCTAAACAACGGCAGGTAGGAACTAATTAGCTCTTCGACAAGAGGGACATGAAGAAGAAACTTAAATATGACCCATGTAAATGTGTCATTAAAATACTAGTTAAATTGCTGCAGATGATAATGAAATAATTATATATGTAACACCATTTGTAACAGTACATTTAATTCTGCAAGTCCATAATAATGTTGTGTAATTATTATAATAAAATATATCATATACACAGTAAAGTGCACAGCTCAATATGGAACACAAAATTAGTAAAGTAACTTACTACAAATAAACCAAAAATGTAATGTGTACAGTATGGTTACACTTGTAGCAGGAAACAGCAACAATGATTTGCACATTTAGAAAGTAGGAACATCTGATGAATGATGAATGTAAGTACTTGTACTTGCAGTACATACTTACATCATGGTCTAAAAAAAGTGGTATCAGTGCATCCCATATAAAAGCTTTGGTTGATCATGGAGCATGAAGTGTGTGAACTACACTGCAGACTGGAGTTTGTGTTCCAGTGAGAAAAGGACAGATAGATCCACATCATTTTTGCGTGTCTCCTCTGTCTTGTCTCCCTCCTCAGCTCCTTGCAGCTCTCATGCATTAATAGTGCCTATGTTGGTGTCCAACTTTGCTGCTTGCTGTTGTGTAAAACGTTTTCAAATTGCTGTTAATAATCTAAAATAAAATTTAAAAAACAAAAACGGAAGAAATGAACATGAAATAATTCATTTTTGGCACTGTGAACTCAGTTCAAATTCTAAATTATGAACTATGAACTAGTTCATTTTAATGCTTTGAACTGAACTTTGACCAGCCACCAGCAGCATTTTTTACCAAATTCACTGATTTCTCAACACCAACAGCATATTCAGTTCACATGGAATATATCAAAAGAAAGAACAGATCTTCTAGTTTCAGACACAAAAAAACATTTTGTTCCAGCTTCATTCATTCTTTTTTATAAGCACTTGAATGCTGGCTGGTTGCATCAAAAAATCCACTTTTCAGACAAAAAAATGAGAAAACAGCGTTTTTGTGAAAGAGACATTTTTAAGTCACTTCTTATTATATGTGTGACATCACTGTCACCAGTGTGGCTAACATGAGCTGTGTGTCCCCCCTGCCCCCCGCCCGAAAACACTGTCTGTGAGGCCAGGGGGCTGGAGCACTCTCTGCCCCGGCTGCGGCGCGAGTCCCAGTTGGTATGAGCAGCCTCGCTGTGTCCCGGCTGCTGTGGGGGTCCAGCTCTGTGGCTGGGTCACGGGCTGAGCACCAATGTTTTCATGCTACATAGCATCATCTTCTTCGTCTGCTGCTGTTCAATTCCAGCAGTTCTCTTCTTCTTCTAGTGACAAATTTTTGTCAGATGATGCGTCACAGCGTTCCCTACCGCCTGGCAGTGAAAACGGGAATTGATGGAATATCTCGTCAATGGTGAAGCATTGTGTCTTAAATGACGAGATATCTCATCAATGGTGGGGAAAGAGTTAAGTGTGAACTTGCACAACACTTCTTATTCCTGTGATCACAGTTACAGTATTTTATAAGTACTGTGATTAAATGTTCAGTAAACATACTGTAAAATTGATTACAGCAACTTACTGGCTAATTGCTGCCAGCAAGTTACTGATTTTACAGTATTCTTGTTGCAGTGTACAATATGCAGAGATCACAGAGTCCACATGAATTATAGCAGTTTTTCTTAGAGCTCCACAGCAATTAATAAGAACATGGTTTAAAAATAGCGTGAACGTGCTGTCAACTGCACATTCAAGGTCAAGAAGTTAAAGTGGAGCTGTGAAGAAAACACAGTTCTGTGTGTGAAGTGAGTTTGTTGTGCAGGAGCAGAGGGGTTTATCAGCCCCTCCCTGCCCGCCTGCCCGCCTTCACAGCTCCATCACAGCGTTCAGCAGCATCTCCACCAGGTGATCCCTCCACAGATAAAACGCTCATCTGTCGTTTCGAAACACTGCAGAATCCATGCATAATTTGTGGCAGAGACACAGGGACATTTGTCTTGTTAGCCATGCATTATGTAGCGGGGGAGAGCAGAAGCTGCGCACCATTTTGTTTCGCAGCTGTTGTTTGTGTTAGCATTTTTACATGGCTCTCTTCATGCTGCGGTACCCCAAATCCATTTAAATGACGCTCTGCTGTGTCTTTACTTTGCAGGTGGCCATCATCGTCATCATCACCATCCTTTTCTCTCTCTGTGAGCAGCCCGGGTGGCCTTGGGGAGGTGGTTTGAGTCACTGAAGGCCCGGGGACTCTCTGCATTAAGCGTGTCGGGAATTTTTCTTCTTGACTGCGATGATGAGGTCTTCTCTTTCTCCGTCTGCGTGTCTCACTCTCATCTCGCTGTTTGCGCTGGCGGGTGTCAGCGCCGGTGATCCTCTACCTGAAGGTCAGCTGCTCGGTCCACTCCCACAGGGGATGACAACACACGCTGCGCTCGCCTCGCCTGATTGAGCTACCTGCACTCAGTCAAAGGGATGTCTCACATCATGATGCAGTGACTGCGAGGTGGACGGGACATTTACTCACTCTGGGTGACCTTAATGACTCACTGAAAACTGGGAACAAAAACGGGTACAGGAACAAGGCTGCTGAGGGAATATGAAGCACGGAGGGATACTTTGTTCTTCAGCTCTCCTGTCCTTTAATGGTCACACTGTGATTAGGATTATTATTAGGACAGCCATAAAGACATTTAGAGCCATATGTGCCATATTGTTACTTCACAAAATGTTTTAAAGACTTCAGGATATTCAACCCAAATATGTCCCTTTTCAACAGGGATGCCCTGATCATGTGTTTTTCCACAGATGAGCCATATCGACCAATACGCTGCCTGTAAGATTGTTTTTTGTTTCGTTATAGCAACTGGTTCTGCATTAAAGGCAGGGTTGGCATCAAGAGCATATTCCAAATATAAATCCATTCAAATTATGATTCCAAACATATCATTAAGAAGTTTTAATTCAGATTCCGTCTTATTGCTTTCTAATCAAATTTCACTTTTGCTAGTTTAAACCATGTACACCTATCGACCTGGCTTTCTGTCTGTGCCTATAGACATGATGTGACTGCATGCATGTCTTACCGTCTCTGAACGCAAATCCTGAGTCCAGCATTTATCTCAGTTAATCTGTTCAGCCATTGCAGGTTGATGACCAGCAAGTGAGTTGGAAAAATTGTGAATTTTGTAACATCAACTCAATTTAGCAAATGTTACAGAATGCCTCCCAAGGATACCCTCTATTGTTACATTAAATAAACCCCCCCCAAAAATGCAAGAAACCAGTAAACAGGCCACAACTGGTACAGTTATCTTACTGCTGTTAGCTTAGCTCAGTGTTTCTGCTTGCAGGATTTATCCATGGAACAGAGAATTGTCAAGAACCAAAACCAGCAAGCAGAATCAGAATCAGTAAAATCCAATCCAGCCCTAATTACAGATCAGTTTGATATTACGCCAAACCAGACCAGTAGTAACAAATATTACCACTAGGTGTCACAGGTGACCCCAAAATTTAAGAAATGACGGTTTTCTGTCCATTGAAAAGCTAGGGGGCTTTTTTAAAGACAGTTCATCCCCAAATCAAAAGTACATATTTTTCCTCTGGCCTGTAGTGCTGTTTATCAATCTAGATAGTTTTGGTGGGAGTTTTTGGACTTTTTTTTTTTTTTATGTTTTAGCACCCATGCGTTAATTTGTTGTTTTCAGCATGTAGGTTGCAACTAGGAGGTTGTTCTTGTTTCCCGGGGACTTTGAAAATGCAGAGAGTGGACGCTGCAATGCCGCTCCAAGCAAGCAACCAATGGCAGGACTTCAGTGTGTGATATCTGGTGAGTCAGACTAGATGTAAGGAACAAATAAATCTTCAAGGCAAAATGTGGTGACTCATTGATATACAAATCATGTTGTGGTGAAATGCTCCATTAGGTTAGTCAGCATGTGACTATGTCACCAACTCAGCTCAGGTTTTTGCGTCATTGATTGGTTTATGTAATCGGCAGCTGGAAAGCATTAATCCTGATCTCCTGATCACATATTTTAACTGAATATTGGCAGATAATTGCCACCTGATTGATCTGGGCATCGCTACTTTTCACTAGGTTATGAAAACTTGACCTGTTTTTATGTAGTGACACGCTGTACTCACTTCTGACAGAGCCGATCAGTTTCCCCTTGCTTCCAGTCTTCAGTCTTGTTCAGCTTTAGGCTAAACACATTCTGGACATATTACCAGGCCAGACACACGGACATTAAATTGATACGTGTTAGACAGAAAACGGGTGCAAAAGTGTTGCTCTGTTTCTTTAATGTCTACCATCAGGCTTTTGGCCTCTGACTCCTACAAGGACGAGCTCCGGCATGTTGTCTGCAGCGCTGAGCAGATTTGTACTGTCAGGTGACTTCCAGTGAAGAAGCATCACAACAACAGGGTGAAGGAAAGGGCAGGACAGACTGGCCCTGAGCGGGCTGGGAACACCTGCTCCGGACAAGATTTCTCTCAGTGATGGAAGGCTCTTAGAATGGTCACCATCTCTCTCTCTTTCAAAGCACGATGGTCTGTGTATTTTACTGCTGGTGTGTCATATTCAGTGGTGGAGGAACTAGTCAGCTCTAACCTTTCTCCGTCTAGACACAACAATAAAAAATCTGATTGGATAACTCTGTTTTGCTGTGACAGTAACCCTTTCATTTCTGAAGCAAAGTTGATTGAATGAGGCTGAAATTAGAATTACTAAACTAGCCTAATATAATATATTTAAACATAACATTTGACACACTGATATGTTAGGCCTTCTCTGATTCCTAGCTTTAAGAAAATCTCATCAAAATCTCATCAAAAAATTCATTAAAAGTTGCCAGTATTTGATCAGTCGTGATGGAATAAGTGCCCATGCTGAGTAAAATCTCCTCTAACTGATCACATTTTTTACCGCCAAATGTGTTTGCCAATTGTCTGGCAGACACACAGCCCCTCACAAATTTTACAGTACCACTAGGTGTCGCAAGTGACTGAGCCAATCCCAAGTGGGATAATAATAATAATAATAGCCCCTGAGTGAGAGTGGATATGCGAGTCAGTGGGTCTCACACAGCAATATTCTCTATTTTTTTTTCTTAATTTACTGTTAAGCGAAAAAATAAGACAAGTCAACTCCAAATGCACCAAATGTTCTTAATCTGCTTTTACCCAGAAGCTGAATGATGAAGCCCACTTGATCCTGAATTGTTATTAGTGTAGGTAACGCCCCCTAAAGACAGATGTTGTGCTGTACCCAAATATTCTGGCACATGCTCAAACCTGGAGAGATGCCACCATAAAAGCAGCAGTAGTCAAATCAACATGCCATTTAATAAACTTTTAACCATTTAATAAATAAAATTAATGTGATTTTCATTTCATTACAGGAAAATCAAAAATACCTGGAAAATACCTTGCAAAAATATTCATCAGCAGGTGGATGCACAGTACCTGAAGTGAGTGAGTGAAGAAGTTAAAAATAAAAGTGTTAAATTAAAAAGAGTTAAATATATTCAGTTCAACTTTTTTTTTTATTAAATGGTTGGTGGTAAAGGAAAAGAAATGAAAAGCTCTTTCCTGTTTTATTATTCACCCTTTGTTCTGCTGCTAGCCTGTAACACTCAGTGTCAAATTACTGGAACAGCAGGAACTGAAGTTAGTCAGGAGCAGTCTGACGAATGCTAACAAATTAGAAAAAACTCATTTGTGTGCACCCCCACCAGGCGGCATAGCTAAGAGTCTAACAATAGCAAAATTAAAGTATGTTGTTTGTACCATTAAGCACTTTCATATTATGGGATGCCATGGATTGTGCAGCCTCTAGGGGCCACTTTAATACATCTGCTCAGTCAAACCTAGCTTTAAAAAAACATTAATTAAAAGTTGCCAGTGTTTGGTCAGTTGTGACAGGATAAGTGAGTCCATGCTACGTACAATCTCCTCTAACTTGCGTTTCCTGAGGAATAAGTGAGCATGTTACCTTGTGTTGCGTTGGGGCGGCACACTGACGGCCATATTTCAGCAGCATCTGTTGCACACATGTATCTTTGACTGACTCCCAGCATTGATGTATTTAATCATTGCTTTTCACCCTCACTTTCAACTTGAATGCAAATGAGCTCTCTGACATCACATGACTTGAACCCCAGGAACCCATAAACAGCTGCAGGAGCCATACTTTTAATTTCCCCTGCCGTCTCCTCTGTGTAGCTGTTTTGACAGTGAGTTGACATTTGCCTGAGTGGATAACTGTATAATTAACTCTCCGGCTGGAACAACAAATGGCACTGTTATATGCACGCTTCGTAGGCTGTTTTACCAGAACATTTGGCATATTCAAATAGCCTGTATATGATATGATGTGGGGGTAGAGGACCCCCAAGATAGCTCCAGCCCAACCTGACTGCTGGGAAATCCACGCACTCAGAGTGACAGTGAATGCCCCACCATAACAATTCACTGTGAGCAGTAAGTGCGGCTTAACTGCTGCCATATTAATCAGATGAGCATCCATGACCACGATACAGCTGTGTAAGAAGAGTGTGAACATCAATGAGGCAGATTAACCCTATAGGTGCTGGAAGGTTTGAACAGAGAGATGATCAAGATCAGAGGTGGGCAATTATTTTTCATGGGGAGTCACACGAGAAATTGATCAGGCTGCTGTGGGCCAGACACAAATGATATAAGGTCCTAATAATGGCTAAATCTCTAATAATGGAATGGTCAGCCTAGCTGAATTGTCATGTGATGAATTGTGGATTAATATGTTGTTGGCAATGTCCAAACCTTGATGTTTTACAGTGAACCATGCAGGCTGCATACAGTTGCAAAGATAGTAGCAGCAAAAGTAGAAGAACAACATAAACAACATGGATGTACAACACTGAGTGAATAAAGTTACAGTTTAATATAAGAGATAATTACGAATGAACACAGCACTGACCCCTTTCAAAATAATGGTCGGATAACAGGTTAACTGTCTTTACTAGATTTTTTATTTTTGGTATTTCCCAGATGACCTTGCGGGGCTCATGAAACCTCTCAGTGGGCCCCATCTGGCCCCAAGGCCGCATTTTGCCCAGGTCTGATCTAGATGCTGATTAAATTCTGACATATCAAATAACACTTCATTTTGCTTGGTATGAAAATCCTCTTTGCTTTTAATGTCCATCATACACATGATACTGATGTGCTGTGTGTTTTAGTGGTGTATTACTGTGTGTAATTTGTATTGTGTGTTTTGTCTTGTTTGTTTAGTGCTGTTCAGTCACTGTGTGGATGCTGCAGGGGACTGCAGATGACAATCACCCTCAGGCTAACTCTGGTACAATGCATCAAATGGTACCATTTATGTTTAATATTGTACATGACCCTGTACAAATATAAATAATTGAATAAATAAACATTTTATAAAAATCATATATCCTGAAATGATGCATGGCAATGGTACAGTATATTATGTGGGACTGTAATTGCAAGATGAGATAAGAGAGTGCAGCAGCTTTGCTGGTTTTAAAGTCAAGATGAAATTATGGCTTAATAAACCCAGTCATGTACCCATCACACACAAACTCAAACACCTGAGCTAATGTTATGAAATTGTGTTGTATCTTTGTCCTGTAGTTTTATTGTTCTTGTGGTGGTGTCTTAGTGTTGTAGCTTTATTGCTGTTGTGTCTTAATGTTTCAGTTTTATTATTGTTGTGGGGTCTTAATGATGTAGTTTTTTTTTCTGTGGTGTCTTAATGCTGTGAAATCATATTGTTGTTGCTGTTGTTATTGTTGTGGTGTCTTGATGTTGTGTGGTCTTGTTATTGTTATTGCTGAAGCTGTTGTATCATGAATGTGTTCTTTCTTGTAATTGTGTGAGAATGTATTTTCTGTTTCTTGCCCAGGGACTACTGATGAAAATAAACTTACAGCTAACTCTGGTGCAGCTAAGTAGCTGTGTACTGTCCCTGCTTCTCACTGTTGTCACACCTAAAGCCATGCCCGTAGCTCCCAGTAGTCCCTCCTAGGACACTGATTGGCTGCACCACTTTTTGGTGTGGACACAAATGAACAACTTGAAGTCTGGTAAGATGGATACTTGCGTGATCTCACAAATCCAGCTGCCTCGCAAGGTAACTCCACCATCCCCCTGAATTAGAACAATTTTTAAAACAATCTATCTATAGTTGTTAAAGTTATCATTTTTGGTTTGCCAACTGTGTAAAATTGGCAAATTATTTATTGAAACTGTGTGATCAAAGAAAATAATAGTATGAATCAGACCAGACTTTTTTTTGGATACTTTTGATACAAAATTTATCAGACTTTAACATTTCTAATTCTATATTTCTTCCAAAATTTTGTTGGTCAATACATAGTACTCCTCATCAGCCCTCATCACTGTATTGTTGTGGCAGTGGAGGTATCTGTGCTGTCATGAGAGCAGATGAGCTCCGTTGACAGTGAGATACAGAGACAGAAAGTGAAAGAGAGGCCGTGACAGCAGTTAGTGAGGAGCTGCTCCGTGTGTGACTGCTACAGGATGTGCTGTAACGCCGCTCAGCAGCAGGTGGAGATGACTGACAGCTTATTTCATCAGAGGATGTCACACTGTGTCTGTCCTGCGCGCAACGCCGCTGAAGACAAACACGTTTTCTTCACGAATTTAATGTCTGTTTGATCCAATAACATGCAAGAATACTATGACCAACTGCAATGTCACTATCAAAGATGAACAAACACACAGAGGACACACTCAAAAACAATCTGACCTAATGCCACATGACTTAGTCTGCTGTGACTGTGGAGGAATAAACATCTCACAATGTAGATTTACAGTCTGAGCACAAAATACGACAAGACTACACTGAAAAAAGAAAATTGTTGTTGACCAACTTAAAAGATAGATTTCAATTGGTAACACACAAATGAATTAGGTTTTTTCAAATCAAGTTAACAAATTATGAACACAGTTGCTTTAAGATAACTTAAAGGGATAGTTCACCCAAAAATGATAATTCAGTCACTATCTATTCACCTTCATGCCGATTGAAGGTCGGGTTTATTTTGTTAGTCCACAAAACTCTGCTGGAGTTTCACAGGAAAACAGCATTACAAAATCTCCCAAACAATGGAAGAGAATGGTGATCAGTTTTCAAACATTAAAAAAACAACAGAATAATACTGCTCATCTGGTGTAATCCAAGTCTCCAAAAGCCCCAACATGCCAAATTGACTTGAAAGACATTATTTCCACCATGTTTTTAGCCTGAATCTCCACTGTAGATCTTTAGCTTGGAGCCACTTTCACATGCACATGCACACTATCTGAACTGTGTGTGTGTGGTGTGACGTTTGCGATGTTAACAGTTGGGGCATTAGGAGACTTGTGTTGATTGACGAGCAGTATGGAGGCATTTTAAGTTTTTTGCTCATGGTCACCATTCACTTCAGTTGTTTGGGAGATTCTGCAACACTGTTTTCCTGTGAAAACAGTGTTGCAGAACTAACAAAATAAACCCGGCCTTCAGTCAGTATGAGGATGAGTAGATAATGACTGAATTTTCATTTTTGGGTGAACTGTCCCTTTAATAATCTGATTGTTTTCAAATCAACATTTTTGCAATAATTCAACCTCAATTTAAGGCAAGTCAGCATAAAAGTTTCTGATTATTTGCTTTAGAAAAAAACATTACATTGTTCCATAACAACCTAATAGTATGGCTTCAGGTCAAGTATTTCTTATTGTAACCTTTGTGTGTTATTTCAGTTTGTTGAATATTATGAATAAAATTTGTAATGTTAGCCTGACATAATGATAGCTGGTTTTGTTCAGTGACTTTCTGAAATTCTAAACTAAACAGTTTAACCAATTCAGGTGGACCATTTTATACTATTTGATCAAAAAATATAGTTTTGTCTTGCATTAGACTTAACCTTCTGTCCGAGTCACCAAAAGATAATGGCGGCTCAACTGCAGGGAGAAAATCTGAAGAAAATCTGGAAAAAGGCATAGATGTTGTCAGACATGTCAGTCTTTTACTGAAATATGAACAGCAGGTTAAGGGAACAGGGTGTAACTTCAAGTTGTTCTCTAAAGCAGAAAGCTGAATGGGACACTTTTTTTACAGTGTATTTTCTCTGAGAAACTGCAATATTCTATATAAATGGAAGGTGATGGAGAGAACAAATTACTAATTATGATGCTGCTATATTTAGAGCCTTGCCAGTAACTGTGCTCAGCTAACGTCTGTTCCATTCTGCAGGATCTTGTGTGGAAGTTGAAATGTCAGGGTAAAGCTAAAAGGGCACATGAGCGGTGCTAAAAGAAATAACTCGGGCACACACAAAATCAAAATCAATACCCCGAAAATAAGTTGACCTCCGTCCCACGTTGAGGAGTGTGGACCTGACTTCCCCTCACATTAACTTTTATCCTGCCGCTGTCACAGATTACAACATCCTATTTATTTGTAGCCACTGTCCTGCACAGCTCATAATAATGCCTCCACAATCATCTGTATTTCATGCAATGTTAGCCCCAGGGCCGGCTCTCACATTTTATATTACACTCATTACTCATTTCATGTTTACCATTTTGCTATTATAAGCACCTCATGCTATATTGTCCCAGTGCACTGCAGCCCTCTCTTTACCTGCAGCTATATATGCACTGCTGCTTCAATAAAGACTGTAAACAAATGGAAATGTTTGAGTTATATGCATTGGTGAAAAGTAATTAAGTATATTTACTCAAGTACGGTACAGTCCATTCTATGCAACTTTATACTTCTACTCCACCACATCTCAGAGGCAAATATTGTACTTTTTACTGCACAACTTACATTAGTTACAAGCATTACTCAATTACAAGTTTTAGAAATATACTTAAGTAAAAGTATAAAGTATTCATCGCAAAAACTACTCAGAATATTAGTTTCCTTTTAACCATCACCTCTCTAAAGACGGGTTGCAAATTTTTAATTAATCATTAATAATTCACCAGATATAACACATATTTTTTCCTTATTTTCAATGTTTTGTCTTTTTTTCTCATTTTAAGTCAAATTTTTTTTTGTTTAATTTTTCTTATTCAACAAATGGCTCCGCCAGACTAAACAATGTCAAATGAGGTGCAGTTACTGCCATGACTATTGATTAAATATCCATGAATGCATTTTCAATCAGTTAAATTATTAACAGCAATTAATCAATTACTTGATTAATCAGTACCATCCTTACTCCAAATGTGTGCTGCTGCAGCATTTTGTTTCGTGTTTCATCCATATGTCCTGGTTTTCACTGGCACATTTGCAATCAGATCACCTTATTGGCTACTAAAATGCAGATGATTTGCATATTAATTCAAATTGTACTCAGTACTCAACTATCTATGATAAAGTAATTAAATAGATTATATCTTGTAATTCATACTTAAGTGTAAGTAAAATTACAGACTCGAAAATCTACTCATAAAAGTACAAGTACCCAGAAAGACTACTTAATTACAGTAATTTGAGTATTTGTAATGAGTTACTTTCACCCCTAGTTATGAGTTATGGTGATTTTGACTGTACAGTAAATGTTGTTGAATGTGATAAACTGAAGGAGGAAGTGTTCCTCTGTGGGTTGAGAACATTCTCGTCCTTCTTAAGCTGAATAAACTCTGTAAAAACCCTCTTGGATTGGCTGGAAAATGCATCGTCACAAAGTTGAAAACAGGATGTTTTTCTGAGATCATGAAAAGTCGACTTTTTACAGATGCATTGTTCTCATGCAACAGCGACACTACAAACATATGATGATCTTATAGAACAGTCATTCCCAAAGGCTGGGTTGTTACCCACAGGTAGGTCACTGGAGCTTTTCTTTGGGTCCCAGAAAAAATCAAAGACTGCGGAAGAAATTCTGCAAAATTTAAGATTTATATTTGCAGCACATCTTTAATAATGCATTTAAAGCTATAGTGCGTAACTTCTGTCGCCTCCTAGCGGAATTCTGCGTTATTACAACAGTAAAGCTGGCACTTCCATATGACGTATGCCCAGGTGTACCCCGCCCCCCCACTATGCCCCCCCACTCCCCACCGCTATCCCTCTGCCACCGTGATTCGCGATTCCACAACATTTTTATTCTGTTTGAAGAAGGACAGCCGGTGAAAAAAAAGATGGACTCTTCAGAAGAGGTAATTATTGTATGTTTTTTTCTGCCACAGAAACGCAAATAGCCTGTTACAAACGGGAAACAAGGTGCCTGCTAATTTGTAGCTGACAGGTTAGTGGATGAAAAGACCCAGTGGTAGTCAGCAGAAGTCATTTGTTGTCCGTCGGTCACTTTCCTTCTTTGATAACAGTCCTTCAGCTGAACGTCCAGGCTTTTTCTTTGTGGTAGGATCCACTTCTGAACTGTGTCTCGGCCGCTTCTTTGGGTTCTCCGCCATGTTGCTTTCTCTTTCTACCTGCACTCTGCATCTTGCTATGAGACTCTCCGCTCTTCCTCCCCCTCCCCTCTTGTTGTGAGGTAAAACGTGTCATTTCCTGTGCGCCAGCGCAAGAATGTCGCCGGTTGACAAGGAAAGCAAAAATGATATATATTGAAAAATACCACGAGATGTTAGAGGAGCCAATTGGTTTAATCAGCATTGTGTCATCTCCTCTAATAGTGGCTTGGGTGAAACGGACATTTACGGACATGTAGAAGTTACGCACTATAGCTTTAAAATGTGTCCATTGTTTTACTGATAAGAGGAAAAAACAATGGCCCGTTAATTCTGCCTAAATGCACTTATATTGTCTCATTTATGAAGGAGGATAAAATGAAAAAGTGGAGAAAATTCAATATTTCAAGGCAACAATAGATTTTTGAGTTTTGAGCCTGACTCAAACTTTTATGTTTTAAAAAACTTTTACCAATGAATGTTTTGTTGAGATAATTAACTTTGCTTCTTCAGTTAAACTTGAATCTTTGAGTTTAAGAAACCCCAAAAATTGTCTTTCAAAAACTGAGAAAAGTTGTTGAAGTAAGTTTTTGTTGGATTGTTTTCTTGATGAGTGGAAATAAACAAGATTGTGATGACTTCTTAACTCAGACTCAGCCTGACTAGTGATTGACTGTAGGTGCTGCCGATCACTGCAGCTGCAAGGAGGGGAGGTACAGTACCTGGACACTGGAGAGCACAGCAAGAAACACACAGTGTCATGTCACAAAATGATTCTTTGAGGAGCATTAATGTGCTTACTAAACTAAGGAATAGTTTGACATTTTGGGAAATGTTGTTGTTACGGTATTATTGGCTTTCTTGCCAAGAGTAAGATGAGAAGATTGACCCCACCCTCATGTCTGTACGGTAAATGTGTCCAACATCCCGTTAGTCTAGCCTAGCACAAATACTGGAAACAGGAAACAGCGAGCCTGGCTCTGCTCTATCAAATCTTATTTGTTGAGATATGGTGTCTCTGACAGGATCAGACACTTGTATGTGCTGCAGTGTCTCTCCCTCATTAAGGCTAATAGGATGAGCTTTATTTTTACACAACATAATCTGCTTAGTGAAGCTACAGTAAACCTACAGACAAACTGACAATTTACCCAAATATGTCATCACACACGACACACATCCTTGATTGAGCAAATGATGGGATGTAGAACATTATTGTGCTGAACACACAGCTGTGCTCTGGGCAGCTCTCAGCATGCTGTCAGCGGAGGTGCCAGCCACCTGTGGCCTCGGCCTCTCAAAAGCCTTTCAACTCCATTTCTCCACTGAGGGGAAGGATCATCCATCTTACTGACAACCTGGAATTGTGAAAAATACCTGTGGCTGACGACGAGGGTCCTCGACATGCCAAGAGAGCCAAATGCAGATGGCCCGGTGCTGCTGAATCCTGCAGGCGCTGACACCTGCCACGGCACTTGTACTAATATGGATGCAGCATGTCTGAATGGAAATGGGATGTGTAATCTTCATCATAAATGACTCGCTGCAGATTGCACCTGTCTTGTTTTATAATCACGCGCGGGAAGTGATGCAACAGATGTTTGACATGCAGACACCTGCCAATATGAGGTGGATTATTAGAGGTGTCACGCCTCAGCTTTTCATTCTCCGTGTACTGTGCTCTGTCACAGCGTTATATGGATACAAACAGTCTGTCATCAGCTACATTTCTTTGAAGAACATGACTGTGAGTGACATGCGGGGGTTTGTGACTACATACTGTGATGTTAACTTTGATAAATGTGATGTTTAGTGACAACTGAAACAATGAAACAAAGGATCTAAAAGGAATTTAGGTTTGTTACACTATGGTTCTTATTGTCAGACTTTTGACCATCATTTCTATCAGTCATGACGGGGGTCTGCAACCTGTGGCTCTTTAGCTCCTCTCCAGTGGCTCCCTGTGACTTTGGCAAAAAATTATATGAAAATGAATAACGGTTTTACATTTTCATTTTCATTTATCATTGTTGTAGGTCTGAGAAATAGTTGAGACAAATCAAAATTTCAAGGCAACATACTGTAATAGATTTTTGAGTTTGAGTTGGACTCAAAACTCAAAAGTTGGTTGCGCGACAACATCTTGAAATTTTGATTCGTCTCCACTATTTTTTTTTTTACAGCATAAAGTAATTCTACATTTGCCAACTGTAAGAATATGTAGTCTATACACCAAATTAAAAAATAAGTTTCAATATTTCGTCAACTAAAATGTGCATCATAGCCTACGTCTGTGGCTCGGTGCCTTTTCCCCTAAATGTTGATGGCTGCTCATCTTCTTGAGTCTCCATAAGCTGTGGATGCCAAATCAAGAAAGGAAAAGTCTTCTGGGAAAAGAGAGAATTTAATAGTTGTAGCTCCAGGCAGATTTTTTTTGTATATATTAAAAAAAAAAGATATGTATATGTTTGATTTTTTTAAATGACGTCTAACAACAAAACAAAACAGAACAAAACAAAACAAAATTTTCTTTTTATTATAAAATTATTAAATTAAATTATTTATTATTATTAAAGTCAATAATGCTTTGGAAAATGTTATTTTATTTTAAAAAATATTATAAATGATAAAAAACATTTTTGTAATTTAAATCCTATATTATCCAACTGTGGAACTGAAGAAAACACAATAACCAATTATTTTGCACAAATATGTCAAACACTAAAATTTGTATAAGTGTGCTCATTAGTGTTTGTAGATTCTGTTTTTACCTCAAAACAAATCCCACATACGAAAACTTAAATTTGTGAAAACTGTGTAAGTGGGTTTTAAGAATTAATTTCCTCTTAACAACATTTGGTGAATGAGGCCCACTGTTAGTCAGGGAGTGCAATTATAAGACAGATTGTAAACCCACCGCCCAGTTATCCAGATCATCTAAAACACTTTATTTGGTGGCAAAGAGAAAGTGAGCACATTGATATGAGCCACAATCCCTTAAAGCAGGTAGAAGTGTGAGAGCACAATTACATGAAGAACACGGAGTCCTTTTTAGAAATGCTGCCATGTTCTCAGCAATCAACCCTGTGTGCCAAAAGGTACTAAATAATTCTTGCAAATACGTTTTGATGAAAACGAAATTACTGCATGGATAATGTTCACTAGAAACGTTTTCTACAGCCCAGGACGTGTTATGTTGTTACACTGCAGTGGGCGGTTTGATGGTTTAATGCACAAAGCACAGGGCTGTGATAATGGAGACCAGAGGTCATGTCCTACATCTCACATCCGGATTATGGTTAGTTTATGTTACAAAAACTTTGGTTAAGGTTAGTGAAAGATCGTGGTCACTCGCGTTGACCTCAATATTTCCAGCACAACCTTGTTGTACAGTTATGTAATGACGTGGGAAAGCAAGCTGGTTCTTAGATGGTTCATAACTTGAACAAACTACGAACTGGCACAAGGTTTTTGTAGGTCGAAAAGGGGCATAAATGCAAAGACTGAACCAAACAGATGAGGTGTGAAAGCATCCTAAATGTGAAACACAAGAACTACTGAGGACCTCAAAGGTGTTTAAAAAATCATATCAGCAGCTATTTTCTACACTAAATTGTCCATATTCTCAGTTTTTCCTTTTCAACATTGAGCTGACAACATTTCAGTCAGTATGAGAGCAGAAACAAGTTTATCCCACAGATATCCAGGAGTTATGAAGCAGCAGAAATCCAATCTGCAGCAGGCGCTTGTGTTGTCTTTACTTTACCTGTTTTGCCGGTGTTCTTCATAGACGTCTTATTAGAGGATTCAGTATCAAAGCCCTCCAGCGTCAGTTCCTGATACTCCGTGGATACTTTGGTATCCTGGTCCACAATGTTGATCGGCGACTGGTTCCTCTCTCTGCATTCTGGGTAGGCTGAGGCCCAGCCCTCGTCTGGCCCATATATACCTGAGGAAGGTGAGAAAAAGCAACATGGTCTCATCACTGGAAGGATACAGTTTGATGTGAAAGCGAGCAGGCTTCAGAAGGATACATCAGAGAGAAGTGACATTTCAGAAGCATCTCATGTCGTCTGAAAACAGCTGACAGTGTGCGCTGCCAAGTCATCTGAATTCCAATTAAACAGAATAAACATCACGAGCCCCAAACAGAGGCAGCTGCTGAAAAAGCTAAACATTTCCATTCATGTGGTAAATAGAGAATTTCAAAATGTCATTATTATGAGGCCATGATGTGTCCCCTGCTGCCTTTTTGCCACTTCTTACAAATAAAATCGATTCTATATTTGGTTTTGCACTGCTGACCTCCCTCTCAACTCCCCCTCAGACAACCTCTGCAGTCAGCGTCAGTCACAGCGTTACCGAGCTGACAGGGAACCCTAAAACACCTTCGACAAGTCGTGAGGAGGCCGATGTGTGGCTCTGTGTGTGTTTGTGTGTGTGGAGAGGCATCCTTTGACAGTAAATGTCCGCAGACTGAAAGCCCAAGGCCAGAGGAGCACTGGAGTCACTTTTTGCAGAGGCTGTGAGAGAAAGATAGTCAGAGAGAAGGCCAGGACTGAAATGTCACCGTCCCTGCTTTAACACCTGACTGTTTACTCAAAGAGCAGGGCTGGAGCTACTGGCCACACCGGGGGCACCATAGTGCCTGAGGGCCCCAACCCCACCCCTGGACATAATAAAGTCGACACTGACAGGAATAAGAGAGAAGGAGAAAAAGAAGAATGTTCATGGTGTTTCTCAGTGGTGTGTAAAGTATGTTTTTGCCTGGTGGCTACAGAAAGTTAAAGTGAAACTGGAACTTCTGGATTCTGTTTAAGAAGTAAGAAAACCTCATTTAAAATCATACTTACTTTTATGTTAACAAAAATAATAAAAAAAACAACCCCTGCCCTTGAACAGCACTCAACAGTAGACAGGGATAGTTATTTTTAAAACATATGTAATATTGTTGTTAATTTAATATGTCTGCTTTAAGAAGCATTTAAAGAACACAGCTTCCCAAGAAACCAGGAAAATTAAAAATTAAATGTCAAACCAGCTGTACAGAACAATCCAAGCTTGTTGAGTAAAGTCGAATTCGAAGATTAAAGTTAAAAAAGTCAGCAAAAAATGACATTAGAACCTTGGGCACTGATCCCAAGTGGGATGGGGGGGACGTATCCACCCCAATTTTAAAAAAAAACATGAAGTTGTCTCCTCCATATGGTGGAGCAGTGGTTAGCACCAGTGCCTCGCAGCAAGAAGGTTCTGCGAACCTTTCTGTGTGGAGTTTGCATGTTCTCCTCGTGTCCGCGTGGGTTCTCTCCGGGTACTCCGGCTTCCTCCCACAGTCCAAAGACATGCAGCATAATAGGTTAATTGATAACTCTAAATTGCCCGTAGGTGTGAATATGAGAGTGAATGGTTGTCTGCCTCTATATATCAGCCCTGTGATGGACTGGTGACTTGTCCAGGGTGTACCCCGTCTCTCACCCAATGTCAGCTGGGATAGGCTCCAGATCCCCTGTGACGTATCAAGGATAAGCAGTTACGGACAATGGACGGATGGATGGATGTCCCCCCAAATGATTATTTTGAAATGAATTATCTATAGATTTATATATAGATTTAATTAAAAAGATACATTTAATAGAGGCTGAATTCACTTTTGAAATAATTCATTTGTACACACAGCACTCTTCGAAGGTTGTTTATGTCCCCCCCATCTATATGCTAAGTGGTAAAAACCACATATGTCACTTTCATCTGGTGAAAACCAGCACTGTAGTGCCGGGCCAGTCAATACATGTGCATCTGTGGCAAACATTTCATCCACTTTTGATATATTTCATACATAAGCGCAACATTTTTCAAACTTTTGTTTTGCTATACCTCGCTCCCCATCTATACTGCTGAGTGGTATGAACCCCACAAGTCACTTTCATCAGGTAAAGACCAGCACATAGTGCAGGGCCAGTCAGTACATGTATGTCCATGGCAAACACTTCATCCACCTTTTAAATAATTCATAAGTAAGCACAACATTTTTGAAGGTTTTGTTATGTCCCCCCTACCTATGCTGCTGAGTGGTATGAACCGCATACCTCAATTTCATCTGGTAAAACCAGCACTTATAGTGCCAGGCCAGTCAACATGTGTACGTCTGTGGCAAACACTTCATCACAGGTTAGTTAAATATGAGGTTGTGCCTGTAGACTGAAGCTAATCAGAAAAGCTTCACTAAAAAGTCTTAGTGATGGTAGAACTTAAGTTTTTATTGTAAAAAAGGCCCTAGCATAAAACACCAGCACACTCTGCCCACTCAAAAGACCGCCTGGAGAAGAGGGTAATTTAATGTCAATAATTCACATAAATCAAGCTGACCAACTTTTTAATAATGAACTTTGAAAAACAGTCTAAAGTAATGAAGGAAGAAAAACTAAAACCAACCTGCTTTCTACTTCTCTCAGCTCGAAGTAAAAGTTCATGTCATGAGCTCCATGGAAGAGGAGACGCTCCCTCTGTAGATATACAGGACTCATTCCAAGGTATTGAAAACACAACAATTCTAATGTTCAAGTGATTTTATGCAAATAAAAACATACTTAAGAATATTAAGAATATGGAACAGTAGCTAGACAGGAAGTGGCATTAAGACTTTGGCTCTGTGAAAATAATTTGCATTGTACAGCTCTTTTCTAGTCTACCAACCACTCAAAGTGCTTTACAACACGTCAACAGTCACTAATTTATACACTGATGGCAGAGGCTGCCATGCAAGGCGCCAACCTGCTCATCAGAAGTGATACTTTCAGTCTAAAGCACCCCAAGAATTTTTTTTTTTTAGCTTATTTCAAAACTTTAAATATTAGCATGCTAAATCATCAGAATCAGAATCAGAATCAGAAATACTTCATAAAAATACAGTACAGTTGCTGCCATTCAAGAGCAGATGTATATTTAAGCATATAGAAAATATAGGAATGGAAATAGAAATTGTAAGTATGTGTAGAAGCCTAAATGCACTTCAGTGATTTTTGGTTTGAAAAAACTAAGTAATAAATAATTTAAGTTAATTTAAAAACAGTTAAAAATAACAGTAACATCCATCCATCCATTTTCTGTAACCGCTTATCCGTGAGGGTCGCGGGGAGCTGGAGCCTATCCCAGCTGACTTTGGGCGAGAGGCGGGGTACACCGGTGAATGCATATAACACTAAGTCAATAAAATGAATTTAAGTACATTATATTTTATAGAAACAGTTAAGAAAGGACACAGGAACATAACTTAAGTTGTATTGAACCCAGGACTTTCTTCGACTAACACGCTGGCCACACATAAATTAAATTTTATTACAGGTATTTTTGATTCATATGTACATATTGTAACAATAGTAAGAGTTTGGTGTTTTCAAGTTACTGTGCACCTTTATTGATGCTCCTGTGAGAGATTGACCTGAGGTCAGTCAGTCAGGCAAAGGGAGAGCGGAGCCAGATGTTTTTTGTTTTTTTTTTTTACCTCTCCTTCTCTTCTTCTCATTGCTGATTTTTGCTTGGATGTGATGGATGTTTGATGGATACTTTGGACACTTTTGATAATTTTTCTGTACCACCTTTTTGTGTTTATCTTAGTAAACTGTTAAAACTTTATAAGTGGTCTGGTGGATTTTTGTTCCGTTGATGTGCATTACAATGAGGGGAACAGTAATAGCAGCTTATTGTAAAAATGTAAAAAAAATATGTGCATTATATTACTATATACAAGAATATAGAAAAAACAATAGAAATAAGAAGTGTAAAAATATGTAAACAACAAACAAAAAAAAAAAAAGTAAAACAACAAGCTGCACAGAGCCACTGCTCTTGTTTCACCTCTGACCACACCCAACATCACTGATGCTCTTTGAACCGAAGAGGAAACACTCACTGAGGTTTTCACACATCAACTGTGATATTCTGTGATTTTGAAAGAAGAAAATATCAAAAGGGGATCACTTATCAAGCCTATTGAAGTTCAATATTAACATTCTATAAACTGAATATTAATCTTAAATATGTTCTATTTGAGGCATTATCTTTCATCAATGTCTGTTCCATTTTACATCTGATCCTGTACTGCTGCTCTGACCCAGTTTCATCTTATCTCAACAGTGAGCTCCACTCACTTTATAACACAAACCAGTCTAATTGCCGTACCTCCCTGCATGTGGCCTAACAACAAAAACTACCCAAAGTCTTGCGTATTTTCTCTGAATTAATAAGACCTTTTGAAGAAGCTGTTCATCTGATTCTGTTTCAGTACAAACTGCGTATGCTATCCTTACATTTATGTTCTTTATGTGAGTGCAGACTCATACCTGCCTCTGACATGTATGATGGGATGGAAAATGTAGATAATAGGCCACATGACCCTAATTAATTGCTCTACATTCAGCCCTACATTCAGATGTTCTCCTTTGTGTTCGGCACAGAGCTGCCTCGCCACAGTCCCATTTCCCATTCAGGCGGCGTTGTGAGCGGCACAGACCTATAATTCTGCTGTCAGTGGGAACTAGCTGATCTCTACAATGTGGACGACGAGATGTGAGCCATTAAAAGATGATTTCATTGAGACGTCGCTAAAAATCAGGCAAGGTGTATTGCTTTGGCATTTACTGAATACATAGAAAAATAGCTGAAGTTGATGTGTTGATACAGCTGTTGAAAATAGCAGTCATCTCCCCTCTCAAATACTGCTGCAGCCGTGTTTGAACTGTGTAAAGGCCAATGAAATGAGAGAAAATAACTACTCTGTCACCGGCATATTTACTCTGTCTTACTGTGAACTGCAGAAACTGAATTTCTGCCCAAATCTGGTGCTTGCTTATGTTGTTTAACACTGTTGTTACAACTGTGATGGTTGTCAAGTTTGTTTAAGGGGACAGTTCACCCCAAAATCAAAAATTCATAGGTTTTCCCTGCCCTGTAGTGCTATTTATTGCTTTTTTTGGGTGTGAGTTGCAGAGTTTTGGAGATATCGGCTGTAGAGACGTCTGCCTTCTCTCCACTATGATGGAACTAGATGGCACACACGTTTGGTTCTCAAAGCATCAAAAAAATGCATTTGAAAAATTCAAAACCAGCGTCTCTTGCCAAAAATCACGAGCCAGTTACTCAAGATAATTTACAGACCTTCTTGTGAGCAGTTTCATGTTGGAACTTCTTACTTTCTTTGGGAAAGAAAGAAGTACCTGTGACTGTAAAGTAGCCTGATAATGATGTCATAGTGATATCACCAGGTTTATTTAAAGGGACAGTTCAACCCCAAAACAAAACTACATATTTATCTTCATCTGGTGTGAGTTGCTGAGTTTTGTAGATGACACTCAGCTTGTGGTGCTCAAAGCATTAAAAGAAATTGAAAAACTCAAAAGTAATATCTCTTTCCAGAAATCATGCCCAGGTGTAAGCATTGATGCCGTCCTTCTTGGCTGAGCTGTAACATTATCACCAGCTAGCTAGCATGGTGATATGGTTGGCAGGTGTAGTTCTGTAGGGAGAAAATAGTTCCTACATGAAATTACCTACAACAAGGTGTGTCGATTATCTTGAGTAACTGTGTCATATTTTCTGGTAAGAGACACAAACACCACAAACCAAGTGCCACTTAATCCCACTTTATTGGAGGAAAGGCAGATATCTTTATGACCAACATCTCCAAAACTCTGCAACTCACACTAAACCTATCTAGGTGAATAAATAGCACTACGGGTAAGAGGAAAAAATGTATTTTATATTTGGGGTGAACTGTCCCTTTAAACTCTTTAAGTTTATAACAAGGAGCCTGCACTACAAGCTTGGAGCTGGTGACGTTTCCAGGAAGCATGAATCACACCCTGATGACATGTGATAAATGTGGCCAGTCCTGTCTGAAAAGCAGCCTGAAAGCGCAGTAGGAGAAGGTGGTGGAGTCTTTTCTTAGTTCTGTGACATTGTCACTAAAATAACTTGAAGCAAGTCTATTTTAGAGAGCAGTCATGCAAGTGTGAGTGTTCTAACCCCGATGCTACACTCCATTAGCCTTTGAATTTGCCAGTGAATTTGAATAAAGGAGGGGTCAGCCCTCAATTTATCACTAACACTGAGAGTACAGAAGTATATTCATGGGTTCTTTGGATTTTCTAGGATATAACTGATCATATACAGCTTCTTTCTAAATAAAAATATATTCCTATATTCTCAAGCATAGACAGAGCACCTGAGATCTCACATACGGATTTCTAAAGGGATATTTTTAAGTAGTGTGGGCTTATATTTTGATGTCTAGATGTTCTGGCCAGAAATAACTGTATTTGGGTGGAGTGTCAGGTTGGCTGAGGTGGGGTGAGGAAGTGGAAATTACCAAAACTTAGTCTAATAGGTACTGCAGTCCAAATAGCAAGTTTGAGCTATAGACTGTATATTAAATAGGCTGTTTTTAATATATGATTTATGATTTATGGTTGTTTTGTTTCTTCCTGTCCCCTCCTCCCCAGACACAGCAGAGACAGACAGGCTGCAGGAGCTCTGCAGGACCACAGGAAGCGCAACCTCCTAAATTGACAATAACAAGTGACGAAGAGTCCTCCACTGTAAGTTGGTCAGCTGTTTACAACTGTCAGCTGTCTGTCAATGTGAAGTGCAGCCTGTTATCCTGAAAACAAAAAGCCCACTGCTCTGAAATAACACACTCTGGACTTTGAGTGCGATGGCTGCCTCACTGCTGTCAAACTCCATTTACATTGTGCTCAATTTAAGTTATAAACATCTACGCCTTCTACAAGATTATTAATGATTTCCTGCAACTCATAAACAGACACTGACTCATTTGGCCAAAATTCTGCAATTTGAACTCTGATCAACATGAAACGGACATACAAAACGTTTTTCAAAAATCAAATTTCAAAAGGAGACACCGCGGTTTTTATACATCCAGAAGAGACAGAGCACAATTCAGCATTTTAAAGGTTTAGTTCAGATTTACCAAAGTCACACAATAACATGAACTAACCAACAGATAGAGGCAGCGGTAGACTAACAACTGCTGTGTTCTGCAAGGGAAAATTACATTTTGCCAATGAAGTCTGGTTGATTTGCTGACAGTAATATTTGGCTTTTATGATATTTCCTGTCAGAAAAGTCTGTCTGATGACAAGATAAAGCAGTGAAAATATACCAGTACACTTAAACTGATAAAGACCTTTTAGGTGTCTCAGGTATGTTTTGCTGCTGACCCTGTCCACATCAAATTGCTTAGCTTCCCAGTCCCTCCAGGATTTTACAGGCTTTTTCGGGGATTGTTGCAGCCTAAAATGTCTACTTTCACGGCAGCTTTTCTAAAAAATTGCGATGCATGTTGCAAAGCTTTTAGGTGTTTTTTGCAAAGAAATTGTGGGAACCAACAAAAGGCAACTTGTTCCAGGGAGAATGAAACCACACTCTTCTGAGTTTAACCTCACCAAAAAGGCTCAAGACTACAAAAATTCAAGCAAAATGTGCTTTGAATGTAAATTAAGAAGTATACTTGGTGGGGGTATTCCACAAAGAGGCAAAACCTCTTTGGTACCTATGACAAAATAAAAAAGAAAACAAAAACAAAAAAAAAAAACCCCAAAATAGTAAATAATAATAACACTGAGTCAGTTTACTGAGACGTACATGTATGATTTTAGTTTGGGGGACTGCTGTGATTGTTGGAACTCGCAGGAAACTACAAGGATTGGTCAAATTTGCAAGGTCGTGCAGAATTCACAGGGATTGGCTGAATTTGCATTAATTGTTGTGGTTGCAACATCATAACTGACTTCCCACACCTGTCCTCCTGCTGAGCCATGCCGACTGCCATCAAATCCACTGACTATGGATAAGAACCTCATGCAATCACACTTCCAAAAAAAAAAAATTCCACACTATCTCTTCAACACACATTTTTGGAATTTCTCAATCTTAGAAAGACTTAACCCTTGTTAAAAGTTGAAAGGAGATTAAAAATAACCAGTTGGGGTCTGTCTTCTGCAGCGGCCGCCTGCAGCCCCCTTGTTGTGTGTCATCCTCTCTCTCTCCACCCCCTTTCCTGTCATATCTTCAGCTGTCACTTTCAAAAAAACAAAACAAAAACAAATCTTTAAAAAATAAAAGGATCAGTTGATTAGATTCCAGCGATCTGCAGATACATCAACATGTTTTTAATCACAACAGTGGCTCCAAAGCTGTGTTCCAGAGCTGGTGGGAGAATCTGGCATTCAAGACTTCTACATTGGCAGTTGAGCAGAAATGCAGTCAATTGCTATTTTGTTAGGAAATCTTAATGCCATTTTGTTGTGAAATCAAATCCAAAAGCGACTGGAAAAGATGCAGCCTCTAAAACTGTATTATTTAGTGATAAACAGGCGCTGCTGGAGACTTGTCCAGTGTTGGTGGAGGTTTGTTCCTGGAGGAGTGTGCTCTTGTTTAAATTGCATTTTTATAGAAATGCCTGCATGGATGCCATCTCTTACATCCCACTCACTTTTATTCTACTGAAACATCATGAATATCAGTCCAAGTGCACAATATCCATAAATATGTATGTCTGATGACAATTGGATGACTACATTGCCAGGGATCTTAATGGTTGCATGCCCACACTTTTCTATGAAACCTTAACCCTTTGTTGGATGTACAGTGTGCAGTAAGATGAAACACACAGCGATGGAAATCAGCAAATATTTGATGGCAAAAGAGGAAAATGATAAACAGGAAGAACATAAGAGGCAGGATAGATGAATAGATAGAAATCTGCAGTACAGGGAGATGGGGGAAAAAAGCGAGGTTAAGGTCAACACCATGGAAACAGTGACAGAAAACATTTTTCTATATGTGTCATGTATTACGTGGGTGAATGCAAATGTGCATCTTTGATTAACCCCGAAGCACTGAAACTACCCCGTAACCACCACATTGACAGCTGCAAGACATACATTTATTCAAACCATAATCACATTGTTTGTCTGCAGACTCACATGTCATATCAATTGAAGGTTTTAGTTTTTGTGCATTCAAATGCATATCATTTGTGAATTAAACATGATTTTTTAGCATAATGAACACAACCAGGCCGTAAAGAAAATGTTGGATAAAAATATCCAGTCAAAACATCCCCAATAGTGGCTCCTGTTTGTGTTTGTCATTATATACAATACAGTGAAAACACTGTGTGTACATGACATGTAACGACCAGCAATGCTGATTTTTATTTTGGTTTTAAACACAAATGTGAGGCCTTCATTCACCTCAACTGAAGAGACATCCAGACCTTAATCTGAGACAGACCTTTTTTAAAATCTGTAATCCTATTACAGTATTTTGAACTCAGCAATAGTTGTTATGTCATTTCCTAAAATATCACAATATACCTCTTTAATCTCTAAATATGTACAACCTAAGCCAAAGGCTAGGTAAGTCAAAATTACTGAAACTTTCATGAACAGAAAAATAAATACTTAAATAATAACAATAATAAAGAAAAAAATCTGGCATCAGATTTTTTTTTTACAATTTTAAATAAAGAAACACACAAAACCTATTGATCCCAAATAACCTGAGTGTAGAAACATGAACAAAATACTTTTTTCTCAACACAACTAACCTCTCAAAACCACTGACTCCATCCTCTTTGTCTCAGTCTCTCTGTCTGACATAAATCAACCTGCTTCTATGACGTGAATTACCGCCACATTTTGCACTGCACATAACTTCCAGATCAAGTCAGCTGTAGAAATGTTTCCTGATATACGGGTTTCAGGCACAGACCATGCAGGCATTTACTGTATGAAACACTGCTTACTGCTGGTATATGGGTAAATAAAAGCCCAGTATTTTGATTACCGTTGCTTTCCAAGAACACATGGGATTTTACTGTAATTCCGAATGTTGTGCTTCTATAGAAAACTGGATTGGATACATGAGTTTCAGATTTGAGTGACTGCATTTAAAGTTCCAGTTTTAGTGTGTAAATTGTTGAAAACTAAAATTCACATTATTAGAAATGTTGTTGTGTGTAAATGATGACAGTTGTGTTGGGGTTGTGTTCAGCTTCTGCCACCCTTGTGCAACATTTTGCAGCAGAAGCGCATCACAGTGCAAAATGTGTCTTAGCAAGTACAAATGTGTTTAGAGTTTTGCTAAAAGAATGAATGATTTGATAAATGGGTAAAGGGCTCTGTGTGTTTGGTTCAGGGAGTGGATTTAGTGTTTTAGCAATTGTGAAAAACTAATATTTTATCTCATCAAGGAGGTACTTTTAACTACTTTACATTATGTTGGGTAGTTTAATCTGTAAAAATCCATCAAATTGTGTTGGCTGATCATAAGTGTTGTATGTAAAATCCACTTTTATTAAAGCACAATTATTTTACAATTATTTGATCATAAAAGTTGACATATTATTTAGTTTTGTCTTTTATTTGAGATTTGAAGGTCTTTAGAAACTGACTGACAATGATCTCATGATGATAAAATGGATTTTAGCAACACATTAGTGACACATCCTTTATATAATATTTATTCTGCAGCTCCTTTTTAAAACATTGAGCGAGGCGCAGGCATTCATCAGATCAGAACGCTGACTTTTATATTGCATCAAGTATAAAACACAGCTACACCATTCACTGCCATTGCATCTGTAACACAGCTTTGTGTGTACCAAAGACTCCTTTCAGTTTTTCTTCCAAACACGCTTCAGCTCATAATAAGTACTTTCATAACCTTTCAGTTAGAAAATACATTAGAGTCGATTTTTGTTGACTCGCAGTGTTAAACTCATTTCAAAGAGATGCAGAAAAAAAAAAAAAAAACACGTCAAGCTGTAGTCAGCTCTACAGCTCTCAGCAATCACACACATTCTGTTCAGGAAGTGTTTTTCTCCCGTCTGAAGTACAAACGCCAACATTTCTGGATAAACACAAGGTGTTATGGGAAGTCATTTCTCTGTAGATGTGGAATAGATCAGTTTGGCTTTAGGACTATGATAGCAGTGGTGAGTCATTTTGACTACAGTCACGTCTCATGAGTTTCCCGCTCTTTGTCTACAAAAGACATTACACCAACATTAGCATGTATATGCAGGCTTTTTAAACCCTGCTAAACACGCTGAAAATAGGTGATTGACCCTTTTCCTATTGCCAGTAGATGAGTTTGCCTCTGTTTTTTTGTTTGTTTCTTTCTTTTCTACTGTGCAGTGGAAAACTGAGACTCCGCTCATGTCTGTGCAGGAGAGAGAAGAGTTTTTAAATGTATCTGTACCTTCAGCTCTGAGGACTTTTGTAGCTTCGGACCGAATCTCTGTGGTTTGAAGTTTAGTTTCTCTCCTGCGTCGCTGTTTGTACTTTCAGGTATTTACAGTTTTTCTCAATTATTTACACACGTTTCCTGAAACTAAAGCTCAATTTTCTTAAAACTCTGAACACAAAACACAAAGGAATTAACCATTCTGTCAAAACTCCACAAATGTTTCTCCACTCAATTTCTCACTCAATTTTATGTTATTTACAGTATAAAGTCTGTTAGTATATTATATTGAAATGCAGTACTGTGAATATATCATAAAAATATTGCATTGACACAATCATTGTATCAGCACAGCATACTATCCACATTTGTCTATCCAGTTAGCTACAATGGGGCTGACAGTTTTTCTTACGATTAGCATGATTTTGAAAACAGGGCTCATTTTGGCACTACACTACACACAATTCACCCAACCACACACACAGGTACCAGAACACCTCCGATCTTTGGCAAAACAAAACAGTTCACTCAAAACTGTACAATAATCAGTAAAAACCAAACTTTGTCACCATACAGCACACACATGCTTCGTATGATCTGATTTGGTTGAACAAGTTAAACACTGCTGTGCTCAATCTAAAACACAGTTAACATTTCTACTTTTTAAAATGAAATAGTCTGGGTTGTTTTTAGACATGTTGTTAGGGTAAAGTACATGAATGTATGGATTGAACACAACATAAAACTGTGCTGCATACTGATGGAAATATTATCAGAGACAGCATGAATTACACTCAGGCTCTGAGAGACATTGAACTGGTTTTAGAGAAAAGTTGTTTCTTCACCTGCTCTCATGTCAAAATGTCCAACTTGCTGCTGCAGCAGCAGATCTGCTGAAGTTGGGCTGAACTCTGTCCAGTTTCTCTCAATGTCAACCCAAAGTTTACAACATGGTCAACCAGTGTTGCTCAAATCACACTTGTATTTAGTGTTTTACTGAAGTGTGAAGCTGAAAATGTGCTTATAGTTCCAGATCTGGGCTGAGGTTTTGCTCCTTGAGTATCAGGTTTCACTAACTGTGTCATTTTATTGTGCAAGCAATCGTAAAAAAAAAAACTGTAAAGTAACTCCCAACCCAGGCTGCCAGAGTCAGACTGTGAAGTTATAATAATGAAATAAATGCACAAATATGATTGAGTACATGGCTAACCCAAAGTCGTGGATTTCATTAGAAATATTGCCTTGCCTTGCACCCCACCTCACAAAAATCAAATATCAAGTCACTTCTTTGTCTTTCAAAACACGGCCTTTTAAAATACCAAGCATATAACAGTGTTAGCACGATAACAAGTTCATCCATTTCGTCAAGACCACAAACCATTTTTCACTAAAAACAGTAAAATGTAGCTACTCTATACCCTACATCACTATTTTTGGCACCGGCATTTCAAGTGTCAAGTGTTATGGCCAGAGACCTCGTGTTTCAAAAATTGCTCCCAAATGCCACCATTATCACTGTAAACTGCATAAATGCAGTGCAAGAATGGAAAGGTTAGCAGGCACAGCAACAGTAACTAAGGAGGGCGGGGCTTAACAAAAGGTCAGTTATCGTGTCCACCCTCGTGTCATGTGTCCATCACTGCTGATCAGAGCTGGAGCTGATAAATGTGACTACAGCAGATTCATTTGACCTGGGAATGAATGCTGTTTGTCCCCTTTACCACTTCAGAAAAAAGCCAAATGTTAGCAGGTGTTTTTGTCCAGTGTAAAAAGAGCTTTTGTCTCTTTCTCTGTTTCTTTAGAGCAGCACTGCTACAAGTTTGTTACAAGATTCACGTTGATTTCATTTGTTGTTTAGCCACTTCATCAGCAGCATCCCATAATGTACTATATTCTCCATTAGTAGGAAAACAACAACACCATCCTCTTGCAGATGGATCACTGTCTGTGTCTCACAGTGAACTGGTTTACTCGAGCATTATGCCGACTCCTGCAGCTGCTCTAAATGCCTGAAGAAGACCTCGGCTACAAATTGGCAATGTCAACAGAACCTGATCCGAGCTCTGTCTGAATGTCTCCCTCCTCCTCCTCCTGCCCACTCACACATGCTCCCACTATATGCACCCCTCTCGCTCTAAACTCTGCCCTTAATTGAAAGCAATACTGGGCTCCTGGGCTCTAAAATGAATTTGTCTATGATTACTCATGCCCTGGCGCGTTGCGAGCACCGGGTAATGTCTATTTCATTGAATTAGGCGGCATCCTGTTCTCCTTCCCCTCCCCTTTATGTCCGTCCTTGCCCGGGGGCGGCTATTGATTGAGATGGTCTGGCTTTCGTATAAGGCTAGCATTACCTATGGATCCAGACAGCCGCGGCCCGGCTCGCAAATGCAGCTGAAGGGAAAACGTGAAGCGATTAGTCACTGCCTTAATACAGCTAATTTCTGCTGAAAGCAGCAGTATGGGCCAGTGCAAAGGTAAAGGAGGGAAAAAAAGAGGAGACTGGCAAGACTGCTGGAGTGCTAACCTCAATCACACACCTGGCTAATGGCTAAGAAGCTGTGTGCTGAATAGGCGGACTCACAAAGGGGCACTGAACCTAGAAATCTACTTCCTTCTTTAACTTTTCATTATGTCCCTGTGCCAGCTGCATGTTGAGACTGATCAAGTACTGTGCAATATAAAAGAGCTTGTGCCATATAATTTGTAATCGTTACACAATGCTCAGTTATTTCTCAATGACTTGGTACAGCATCTTGAGTCTGTTATTGGAATCAAATCATTGAGGGGCCTGTGTGACACAGTCAATGAGCTGCTAGTTCCACTTTTATAAAACCCAGACTCAACAGTGCTTTGTGCGTTGTAGATTTGCAAGGCCATGAATGATTACAATCATATTATTTATATATTGATACATTAATTTTACTTTAAATATGTCTCAAGAATTTTAAAAAGGTGGCTGAGGCTTAAAAAACAGCAGGAGATGTTAAAAATCTTGGGTTCACTGTGGAGCTGTATACTACAGTGTGAAACCATTCTGGTTGTTGGCCCCCCTTTCGGAAGCAGACAAAAGTTCAAGCCCCCCACCCCAAAATCCTTAACTATAACTGGGGATAGAACTGATAAAAAAGATTTGAAGAAAGAATTCCTGCTATGTCTCTGCGCCCCCCAAGGGGGCCCACCCCCCAGTTTGGGAACCACTAGTTTATGCCATTCTCCTGGGAGAATTCCTGCTTCTTCACACAATCTCTCGTTTTTATGCTTACTTGTGTTTTGGAGAATACTGCGATGGATAGCACATTGAGCATAAACACCCCCAGGAAGTGTGCCAGGTGGCCAAAACATGCAATGACCATATCACGTGATGCACTGAGGCCCAAAAAGACTTCCCCATTAGTTTACATTGTAGAAGTGGCTGTCAAATGGTGAATAATTTTTATTTGGAAGTCACAATCCTCACAAATGACTTAGAATTAGTGGAGAGTTAAACCAGAAGTTAGCCATCTTGGCTGGTGGAAGTCTCCTCTACGAGCCGCACGATACAGAAGTGCGTGCAGAGGATCAGGGTCATTTAACACCCAAAGTCAGTGTCATGCACCACCAAGTAGTTTTCATAGGAATGAATGGAAGCCCTCCTCCATCACTGTATCTAGTTGTCCTGCAAGGCAGCCATAGTGCACACTTACAGTTTAAAGTCTCCTCATGACTTAATTCAGGTCCATTTGATTCAGATTTTATGAACAGTATACGGTTTTATTTGTTTTACTTATATTCTACATAATTAGTGTAGTTCAATCCACACAGACACAAAATATAATGTTTAAAAGACTGCAAACGCTTAAAATACTTCTGACAGAAGCATTAAAAAATAGAATGTTCTTATTTTAAATCATGAAACTTTCAAAAGTTCATTTTGAATAACACATTAACTTCATTCATTCATTCACAGAACAGAGATTTAAATTTCAAACAGGACTGTAAAATTATTTAAACAAAGTAACTTGGTTGTATATATGCATAACCCAAACCATGACATTTTCCTGAACCTAACCAAGTAGTTTTGGTGCCTAAACCTGTAACCAAAGTGGAACCATTTCATAACATTGACCACATGTTGAAAAGGCTCTCTGGCAGCATCTCATACAGACGCTTACCTCGTGCATCAGTAGACACAGAGGGCTGTAACAAATATGTTGGTATTTTACGACCTGGGATGAGAACAGGTTGGGTGTGCAGATAATTCTTTACTTGCATGAAGTCTCCATCAAATGCACATCATAACTTCCCTCCACATTAATTTGAGCTCTTATGTGTCTGGCAGATAGTAGACGACACTGTTTTCACTCTAGGTGAGGATTTGAGAGCAGAGAAGGTTTGGGGAGGGTCTAGAGTATAATTAATACACTTCACTGGATTGGCTCTCCCCCTCTGAATGTAGCTGTCCTCTACATCCAGGCCAACTCATTTTGATTTCTGCATTGATTTCTACCGTTTCCCCACTAATCCTGATGGAATCAGTGCAGGAAGAGAAGATCTCTTAGTGCCTGCTGAGAGGACGCTTCCTGCCAAATGGAGAAGAGAAACACAGCACACAGCTCTCCAGCTCTCTTTCTCATTATTTCCACGCTTGAGGAGACCTTTTCTGATGTGAGCGGTTAATTGTAGGAGATGGACATATGGCAAGAGCGTGTCTCATTTTCCTGGACGGAACAGGAATCCCCCATGAAAGATCGCTCTCTGTTTTCTTCCCCCCGCCTCCCTCCTGTCCTTCGTCTCATTAGGCACACCTTGATTTTTTTCAGATTTCGTCTGACAGCAAATTTTTCCCAAAGGTGTTTGTGCTTTTGTGTAAAAAAACATATCTTTTGTCTTTAGAGGCTTGCAGTCCATAATTGTGATCTTTAGGAGGCTTTTCTCCATGCAGTCTTGGGTTTGTTTATGCCGCAAATTGGAATCTTGGCAGTCTTTTCAGTGAGAAGTGAGCGAGGTCACCGGCACAGCATCTGCTTCAAAAATGGCTCTTAATTGACTGAAAAGCCTCAAACTTTCTGAAAGGTCAGAAGTGGCAGCCAGGTGTATTTACAAAGTAAATAATTGACGCAGATGAAGCACTCCCTCCTGAGAGTTGCTGACAATCTGTGATGGAAGTTACACAAAAGCAACAGAAATCTCTGATGAGAGGACAATGTCTTCCCCGTCCCTCCTCTGCCTCTCTGTTTGCCTGAATGGACAGTTAATCTAGGCTAATGTTAGCTTTCCTCTCTGTGGCAGCACTTCCTTTATCATCCAGACTGACTGCATCTCTACGTTTAGATTGGTCAGTGGTGCTGGAAGCCCTCTTTTAGAGGTTTGTATTAGACATATTCAAAGGCTTGCTATTACGACTGTGAGTGCTCACTATCCTAGAATAAACCAATTTTGAAACGAGTTGTACCTATCAATCATACACACACATACACATGGGGAAGTAGGGCCAAGGTTGAAAATACCAAAGTTATCCTTAAAGTATGGCTTACAAGATGTAATCTAGTTACTTTTAAAACCATAGTTGAATACTGAGTACAATTTGAAGTAATATCCAAACCTTCCGAGAGCAATAAGAGGATCTGATGACAAACATGTGGCGTTTAGATTTAAATGAGGAAATTGACTTTCTTTCAAGGGCGCAACGGTCAGCTGAAAACAATGTGTGTGCCAAACTGGCCCGGTGGGTGGGTCATTTTAGAAGGGGCACTACGGACACACTTGCAGGAATCCTCAGCACTGGTTGTTTGGTCATAATTCATTTGCTAAAATTTAGTGCCCTGTGCTATGACTTCTTGTAGGAATACAACATGGGGTTCTTTCACAAATTGTGTGAAAGTGAGATTTCTTTCACAGAGAGAAAAACAGGACATTTTGCCACAAAATCTTTTGCTCAAACTCACCACTTAGAACTTTGTCATACTTCAACCCACAAATAAGATAGTAATTTTAAATAGGTGAACACAAATGAAACATTTCTGGCTTAAGTTAACTTTTTCATATCTTGTTTTTATGCTTTTTCATTTCTGATGATTTGAGAGGTGTTTATTGTATCCTCTGAATGCTGGATGGCTGGTTCAATTATGAATGAAAGTTTTTACACCAGACAAAGAGCTCCTCACTTTTGTTTAACAAGATCTAAGAATTAAAAATATAAGCAAAGTTAGAGAGAAAGAAGTTATGCAACACTCTCAGTAAAAGTCAGATCATCAATTTACCATTTGCGGATCACACACAATAGACTGTGAGCTATATTTTAGATATTTAGAAAAGCATGCTTCCTGTAAACTATAATGAAGGCAACAAGAAACACAGCAACAGTTTGGGTGTAGCTCAAAATCTGTTTAAACTCTTCTAGCAGAAAAAAACCCCCACAAAATAAGCCTTTACTAAACCCGTGTTCTTGTATCACACACACCTCCACTGTGTTGCGGAAAATCAGGTGTTGTGTGTAGCTGACGCTTTCCTTAAGTGAAACAAGGCGGATATTGATCGCTGAGACCTTCAGGGTCAGGAAGTGGAGGGATGTTGATGTGTCACCCAGGCTTTATGTCCCAATCAACACAGCCTCCGAGATGCAAAGGGACATGACGAAGCACATATTTGATTGGAGTTGTTAGATTTAATGTATCTTTATCCAGCTGAATCTTCATTTCACTGATATTCACGGACACACGCGGACTGATATTCATATGAGCGATTCAACTGGTTCATTAAAGTTTTTCCAGTTTTTTCAACTCTTGTTATCAGTTGGTTGTAAAAACACTGGAAGAAGTGGGGCTGACATTTGTGTCAGGTGCTAAAATGAATAAAAGAAGAAGTGGATCAGAGAGCAGATGTCACAGTACAGGGCAGACATTACAGTACAGTCTCTGTCAGGCTCAGTGGAAAGAAGTCACACTTTTAATGGACTGTACCATTATTATGTATCTATATAATGGGAGTGTGCTTGCTGTTGGGGTTCTGAGCATTCTCTCTGGCAGGTCGCCACTGTAGAAGACAGTCTGTGTTTTAGATTTGAGAATGTGCATCACTTTTCTGTGTGAATATGATATAATTAGATGTGGTTTTATTGCAGTGTGTTGCTTTGCTCCAAGTTTCTCCATCGGTCCACTGGTTGGTCTGCCAGAATTCACCAGAAGCCTCTGGTGGCCACAGTTTTCACCCCAGGGTTCAAGTGTATGTATTAAAGTGTGTGTTTGTGTTCAAATTGGCTAGAAATTGGTGTGATAGTGGAAGTGGCCTATCACATAAAGGTGCATAACTTTTAAATAAATTCACAGTCCCACACAAGATTTAGTGTAAAAGACAGCTCAGTAACTGTTCGTGTCAAGTGTCAAAAGGGGGGCGTGGCAGTGGGAGTGGCCTGCAAAGGTGCATAACTTTTAAATGAATCAAACTAATGAACCATTTGTCATAGATTTTGTGGGAGGCACCACTGCACTCAGCAGAGTTTCTTTATTAGTGACGTATGCCACACTCACTACATTTTAGCTTCTCCTCTTTTCACAAGTCATGAACCGTTTGTCATAGACTCTAGTGGGAGGCATAACTGGTCTCAGCAGGGTATTTCAATGGTGTGATTTAGCCCCGCCCAAATAATTTAGTCACGCCAGTTCAATAATAAGTCATCATTGGACGAAGCGTACATTTTTCATTGGTGACAGAATTTGCAGTTGTTTTTCATCACTCAGATGGACTTTATTTACTGTCATTTTCATGTCAACTTAGCAGGAAATATAGTTACACTTTCAAAATAAAGGTCTTGATTAGGTTTGGGTACCAAAATTACTTGGTCAGGTTTAGGAAAAGATCATGGTTTGGGTCAAAATTCCTACTTCCTTACAACGATGAACGATGATTATTGTTCTCACATTGGAACTAAATCCTGGGTTCTATGAACATGAATCTGTAAATTACTGTAGAGTGCAAACACCTTGTCTCACCCTCTCCTTCTAAAGGGAGAACCTACGATGGCTGCAAAACATGAAGGGCCATGTCAAAAACCAGTGTTTGGTTTGTCTGTTCTGGGTGGCCTCTGTGGATATGAGGGGATCATTCTAAGGTAATGGAAACACAACAATCCTTATATTCAGGTGATTACACACTAATGAATATCATATCCTATTTCTGTCCACCTAAATCTTACACACTGGACATTTAAAGGAGAAATCTGTAATATATTTGCTGAAATAAATCATAAAATGACCATGATGTGTCATCAGAGATCAAGGGAAGATATTAAGTTGAAATATGTGCATCACTTGACATGAATGCTATAGCAATTTCTATTCTGGGATGGAAAAACAGTTTTGTATGTCTGTAATGATGAAGTTTTGGTAAATGAGTAAGTGTGTATGAATCATAAGAAATCATTAATAATCTTGAAGAAGGAGTAGATGTTTGTAACTGTTAAATTGAGCAAAATATCAATGGAGTTTGGCAGAGAGTGAGACAGGCAGTGAGACAGGCAGCCAGAGTGTGTTATTTCAGAGCAGTAGGCTTTTGTCTTCTGGATAACAGGCTGAACATTACATTGACAGACAACTGACAGTTATAATCAGCTGATCAACTTACAGTGGAGGACTTGTCATCACTTGTCACTGTCAGTTTACACAGTTGCATGCCTTCTGCATTCCTGCAGTGTTCCTGCAGCCATAGATCATATATTAAACAGGATTACAACCTTTTTCATATACAGTCTATGGCTCTAACTTGATATTTGGACTGCTGTACTCATTTTTGCACGTGCAATGGCTGCATGTTGCTCCTTTAACAAAACGGGAATCGTGCCAAACAGCCAGCCTTTCAAAATAAGACTATTTCAATATTTTTCACCTAACAGCAGTGATTGTTTTTTTCTGTATCATATGCAGCTGAACCAGGCAGAGCTTAAACTTGACAACAGCAGTGGGAGCTGATTGGTCGGGTAACTAAATGGGGCTGTCATGGGGTGGTGAATGGACACTCTGCGATAATCGCCAATCAGCATCTGCACGAGCCTGAAATCATTCAGAGAAAAATCACCATTAAAGCTCCTCCAGTTCCTCTGAGGACTGAGGATAGAAATAACAGAGGGGGGAGGAGGAGAGACAGCTCTGCCAAATGGAGAGCGTTATAGCAGAGGATGTACTGTACTGTGTGGATGTGCAGGTGCATTAAGTTCTCTGAACAAGGTTACCTAGAGTCATCCCATTACCTTACATCATTACAGGACATATTTCTGAATGCTTTGTTCCTGAATCCATTAAGCCCAGCATCGTATGAGCGTATATCAGACCAGTCTGATACCAAAAAAACAAAAACAAAAAGAAGGGTTTGTTTTCTTCGATATCCCTTTATCTCTCTGATGCCTCAGTGGTCAGCTCTGCAACACCAACCAAATCCACAAAACTTACATCAGTAAATACACCTCAAATTAGCTGAATTCATTCCACGTTCCTCTTAATTTTCAATCAGTAATCAGTCGGTGATTAATATTCATGACTGTGTAATCTGGAATCAGTCTGCTAATAAATTTATCCCGTGATCTGCCCGGTGCAGCAGTTAATTGTGTTAACTGCTCAAAGTGTCTGTCAGCATTTCTCTCAAAATGGCTGCCTCATTATCTCCTCCGCGATGTCGCTTGTCACTCAGCGTGGCCAATTACTGCGCTCCATCATCAACACATGAGAGAAGAGCCGCCGAGATGTGCCCGCCGGCCATAATAAGGCATGATCAGTGGCACACGAGTGTCAGAAAAATAACAACGTGCCCCCCTCCAAGGCTCAAAAAACCACAGGGCTTCAGGGATCAGTCATTCCACGTGTGATCAGAAATTATTCATGAACTTCTCATGAACCAATCACTACTTCCACACCCAGACCTTCATTAAATATAATGACGAACATATGGCGTAGAAATCCTAATTGGCTTTTTTTTCTTTTTTCCTTGTCACTGGGATTAAATTTTTTCTGTTATCCCAGGAGGACACTGGATTGTTATGAAAGCAAGGGAAAACAGCAACCAAAATCAGAATAAAAAGTAAGAACATTAATAAAGAAATAAATAAGTAGAAAATTATAAAAGTAAATTTAAAAACTGAAAATTGTAATGCATCTAACCAGGAGGCAGAAATAAATGAATAACAGGTGTGAAAATGTTATGAAATCAAGCTGCACTGGAAAAAAAGCCAAGTTTATGAATATGAAAAACAAGAAAACACAGAGAATGAATGATTTATCGGCTGCAAGGAGCAAAAAATGCCTCCTGTGGATGTGGGTGCTAGGCTCCCATGGGTGCTGACTCCTATCACCTTGAACACAAGAGCCATCCATTCCTCTTTGTGACCGACGGGAAGAAGCTGGCTGGAGTGAGCGCGCCGCACGTGGGTGGAAAAATGCTGCCTGTAGAAGCTGAAATGGCACTCAGCCTTAATTAGATAAAGTAAAACTCTGAATGTGTTGGTGTGTCTCTCTCTCTCTCTCTCTCTCTCTCTCTCTCTCTCTCTCTCTCTGTGTGTGTGTGTGTGTGTGTGGACTCAGAGAGACAACATGACAGAGACAGATAGGGAGGAAGAGGGAGTGTGTTGACAGAAGGCCACTGGGGCTGCTGGCTTGCCATGGGCAGTCAGTAAGTCTGGTTGAAGCCACTGTCACAGTCCATTTCACAGCTGTCCAATGTCACACACACTCACACACACACACACACACACACACACACACACACACACACACATTATATGGATGCTATACACATGCTTTTAAACATACCTAAGCAAAAAATGTGAGTGGATCTCAAGCATGTCACACCCAGTCAACCACTTAATACGTATGTTACAGCTTTGAAATGATATTAAAATGTACCTGATCAACTGAAAACAGACTCAATACAGTGAAGATGACAAAAAAGGTAAGTCAGCAAGAAAAGAAATCCAACCTCCAAAAACAAGAGGTTCAGTGATATGTTGTTTTGGATCCCACCACAGTAAAGGTAACCAAATCTTTACCTAACCTTACAATCTTTAGGCTTAAAGGGATAGGTCACCCAAAAATTAAAATTCAGTCGTGAGTCATTCACTTGCCCTCATGCCAATTGAAGGTCGGGTTTAGTTTTTAATCCACAGAACACTGCTGGAGTTGCAGAATCTCCCAAACAATGGAAGCGAATGGTTTTCAAATGGAAAAAAAAACAACAGAGTAAAAACATAAAATGCCTCCATACTGCTTGTCCGTCATAATCCAAGTCTCCTAAAGCCCCAACATGTCATTTGCACACTGTCACACACACACCCAGTTCAGACAGTGTGCATGGTGTAAAATATCTGGTTTTAGAGGCTGCATTACAATAAAGTGATGCCATTTTCTGAACTTATCAGACTGTTCTATTATTTGTCTTTACCCACTTAGTCATTATATCCACAATACAAATGTGTCAATATTTTGTAAAAGCACCAACAGCCTTCCCTGCAGTAATGTTGCAGTATCAATATTCAGGTACTTAGTCAAGAATATTGTGATATTTAAATTTTGTCCTTATCATCCAGCAATAATACAACAAACTTATTTTAGAGCCACTTCCACTCTTTGGAATACAGAACATCTTGTCAGTCACAACCTACATGATCAATAATTATCAATACTGACCAATGTGAAACTATCATGATAGGTTTTCCAGCCATATCTTACAGGCCTAGGTGATATTACGCCTGGCAAAAAATAAATTATTGCAGCTAAAAGCTCCATGTAATCAATTTTTAATAGTTAATGGAGCACCAATTTCAGTGTGGATTTTCTACTGTGAGAACATTTTCTCTTTTCCTCTTTTCTTTTAATTATAAACATTAATGCATTTTTTGTGCAGCGTTATAATATTGCACCAGTGTATTATGCAGAACTCTATGCAGTAGATGTCAATCAGTAATTCTGAAGTATCTTAAATTAAACTGAATGCTTTGTTACAACCTGTAAGAGTAGCAGCCTGACTGAAAATATTACAGACTGAAGTGGGATGTGCACACGGGCCAGAGGAGGAGGAAACACAAGGTTGATGAGCAAAAAAAAAAAAGACACTGAATACATAGTTATCTACATGTTGTAGTCCTGGCTGAGCAGAGTGTTCTTCTGAGCAGCTCACTGTGCTACATTTTGTAATCTCGTCAACTCTTCCTTCTCTTTACCCAGCAGCTGAGAAGCAAGACACAGAACTTAGTGAACTTCTTCTGCAGTGTTTATTCATGTTCAGACTGTACATTTACTGCCACTAGACAAGTTCACTGCTTCTTTAATCCCTCTTTACTGATCACCAACACCTGTCTGCTCTGAGCGTAGCCTCTGGCTCTATCTCACTTTTGCTCGGCCACACTCACTGTACACACACTGCAGTGCTTTTGCCACAAACTTATGCATCATGTTGATGGAAAAATACAAATAAAAGTAGTTATTTAAGGAAAACTGCACAGAAAGTTTGCCTGCTCATTTGCTAGATGCTTTGAAATGGATGGATGGAACCAGTATAGACAGCAGGGTTGGGCCATATGTTAAAAATTTACAACCAACCATTGCCAGTCCGTCAACTGGCGATTGGCAATATATTTGTCCCCTCCTCCCACCTCCTCCCGTCCAGTGTGTATAGGTAAATTTACTACATTACGTACTTTGTGTATGTTCACTACATCCAATAAACAAAATAAACACACAAAATGTCAACAAATGAAATATTCTCACACCTATTTTCCCTTTGAAACTGAGAAATACAACCGTACACCTTCTGAAATCAAGTTTCTCTCTTTTATCAAACTAAGATGAGTTTAATTGGCTCAGATGCTTAACTGGTGCTGTCATCCTGTAAGTGTGATGCTGACGTGTTGTTTGCGGTCTATAATGGGTATAAAAGACAACACCCATCCCAGCCACATTCACCCTGCTGCCATCTGGAAAGAGATACAGAAGTATCTACAGTCGTAGCACCAGTCTGAGGAGCCACTTCTTCTGTCTAACTGTGAGACTCCTGAACTCCACCTCATCCTCCACCATAAATCACAGTTTGTTTTTTTTCATTTGGGGTGTAGGATAAAGGGCTACAGCTTGCATTTTGTTGTACAACCCTGTGTAACAGATTAATAACTATATGAAGCATGCACACTGAATGCTGAATTCAAGCAGTGAGTAAAAAAAAACTAAAATCATCTCAAAGAGTTAAATTAAATTATTTTGAACCTGAAATAAAAAGTATGAAAAATGTTAATGACTCTGATTATGGTGACATGTTTAGAAGGAGCCGGCCTCCTCAGCTCTGTGTCAGTGGGCCACAGAGAAGTGATTTCACACCTCGTCCTGTGTCCCACTGACCCCATCATTCTGCATGCTGCCAACCATTAATCCCATCTGACTGTCCAACTGAGCGTGAAGAGATTGAAAAACAAAATGCTCCTTCCACACATGACAGCAGCCCGCACCACCCACCCACCATCACACACACACACAAGCAAAAACTAGTAAAGAAATAAACTCACACATCAACCCAGATAATGTCATTTCCACCACATTGCCGTCACCTCCCACCTCCATCATCTCTCCACATGCCGTGTGGTGGAGGACGGAGAGGACAAACACTGATCCAAGCATGAATAACAATAACTCCTTTCTTCACCTTAACTTTTTCTTAAGCTTAAAGTGATATTCCACCCAAAAATGAAAACTCACTCAGTACTAATTCACTTTTTTTTTTTTTTACATTTTATCCGTGGTCACCATTCACTGCCATTGTACTGGATTTAGCTGCAACCCAGTTTTCTGCTGAAACTCCAGGATTGTTTTGTGAACTGATGATCTTCACCCATCCTCACATCAGCATAGGGGTGAGTACATATTGAGTGAATATTCATTTTTGGGTGGAATATCACTTTAAGGTAAAACTAACAGCAGATTGTTCAGTTTGCTCTCAGGCAAATGAAAGAGTAATAAAAGTTCCATGTTAATCAGCTGTTGAATGAAAACTCCTACATGAGTCTGGAGGCTACCTGATGTTTAATATGACTTCAAGGGCTGAAGTGATCAATTAACCAGATTGCTTCAAAGTGCTTTATTGAATACTTTCGCTTATTGGCCCTTGAAAATGACAAATAGCCACATTATATACTATAAGTTCTGTGAGAATATTAATGGTATCCAGAGGATTTACAGAGGAGGGTTCTGGCTACATTTAAAAATACATTTTTCACGTGAGTTCTGAGTTTAGTCAGAATTATGAGTTTTAAGTCAGGATTTTAAGAATGAAGTCATGAAGTCAGATTTCTGAGAATGCAGTCAGAATTCTAAGAATAAAGTCAGAATCCTGAGCTTAAAATCAGAATCTTGAGTTTAAAGTCAGACTTGTGAGAATAAAGTCTGAATCCTTTGTTTACATGTACCAAAATACAGAGTGTGGACTGGTAGCTGGAGAGGTGCCAGTTCACCTCCTGGGAGCACTATAGAGGAGCCTTTGAGAAAGACACCGAACCCCTAACTGCTCAGGGCGCCTGACTCTATGTATGTGTGCAGCTCCCTCGCTCGGACACCTCCCTCAGATGCATGTCTATAGGTGCATGTGTGTGTATTTCGGGCCTGTGCATGTATGTACAAAATTACAACAGAGTGAAAAGAATGTAATTTCCCCTCGAGGATTAATAAAGTGTGTCTTCTTCTTCTTTTTTCTAAAATCAAAATCCTGAGTTTAAAGTCATCAGGATTGTCAGACTTGTATGAATTGTAAGAATAACTTCAGAATCTCGAGTTTAAAGTCAGAATTCTAAGAATAAAGTCAAAATTCTGAGTGTAAGGTCAGAGCTCAAACATTTTTTTTCACTTGTGGCTCTCATCTTCTATAGATTCAAGTGATGGAAAGTCTCAGAGTGGATTCAGACACTGACGAGGAACAAGCACACAGCAGTAACGGCCATTTGGCAGCACAAAGATGGGTCATGTGAGGGTACAGACTGCTATAAGTCTGGACTAAAACACATATTGTACTTCACACAGCTGCCCATTTCGTCTGTTTCCTGCCCAAATAAGATGGGGAGGGGGGGGGGTCTTATCTTATTACAGACAGGAAACAGGCCTATTTTGCACAAAACATGTACACATGTGGTGACTGTCTAATTTATTGGCACTTGTGGGCCTTTTTGATTACACTTCATTTAGTTTTATTCATTAAATTACATTTAACTGATAATATTTCTTTTATTTCTGTCTATATTGACCACTTATAATGGAGCACACTTCAGGGATATTGGCATTTTTAATACTTTTTAAATTACTTGGTTTTTACATTACATTATCAAAAGATCTGAGTAGCTGTCCTCCCCTTCCAAATGTGGAGAAACTAAGGTAACTCTGAAGCTCACGAAAAATGCAAAAGTCTGTATTTAGAGCCAATGTTTAGTTTGTCTGTTCTGGGCTGCTGTAGCAACACTGCCGTGCAACATCACATTCCATTTCAGACATATTCTGCCAATAAATCCTACTAAATCTGACAGACTGGACCTTTAACGAGTGATTTCAGAATAAATCCTGTGTGGAGGTTAAAGATTTGCTGAATTGACCTCTGTAAGTCGAAGATGCCAGCATGTGGTGCGAGCTGCTGTGATGTGTTGCAATGCGAAGGTTGTACTGCACAGTGTGGTAGTTTACACAGACAAATGACTTCCCTGGATGCAGATGAAGCCACATTGTTAAACATTGTTTGTTCAACATAAACTTTGCAGCCTCATGTGGCTAGCCTTAGACTTCTGATCATATTTTTTACCTAAATAATTTGAATTTTCAAGCATACAGTGCCACATAACTCACATAACTCTAAGGAAAATTCTATCACTGACAGTTTGATGTTAACTGCATACATGCATGGTGGTCATGCTGTAATAACTAAAGTTCCTGAAAAGCTGGCATTTTTTGGAGAGGTTTTCTCCTGACAGCAGCGATATGTTGCCTCCATCTGTAAATGTGACATATGAATAGCTTACACTGCATAGCCGCACATCTGGACGTGTTTCTGGATGTGTTGTCCCATCTGTACACCTGGTGCTGATGCTCACTCACTCGCACAACTGCTACCATCCCATAAATGTGTCAGTAATTATGTTTTGTTGATCTAATTGCTGTGCAATTTTCAGTACTTTAGAATGGCCATTCACACTTTTTGGAATGTACCACTGGAGGATCTCTTACCTGCATAAACCTGTCCAGCCTGCATGAATGGATTCTCAACATCTGGTGAAAATCTTAGACAGAGTTTAAAGGTTCATTTAGAGATGTGCTTTGTCTAATAACTTTTGTCTAACCTGCTTTCATTTTAGTGAAAGACAATCATGGAAATGACAAGCCATAAAAAAGTCATACTACAGTAATACAAGAGACTGCTGTCATTCAAGTTTGCTGCATTTAAAACAAAATCTGCACTTTTACTCTCTTACAACATCTTTCTCACTCTTTATTACAGATATTATAATGTTATTTCCTTAATTCATATAAATGTATCATCTAGCAAAAAATAAATTATGACTGAATTGGTTATCATGCTTTCTATAGTAATGTGAATATACCTTAACTTTCACTGTCAACAATGAACCTATGTTCTTTCTAGATTTAATCAGAGGTCTGTCTTTTTGTTTTCTTGTCTTTGATTGATGGTCAGTTCCAACATCTTTTAGGAGAATTCATTGTCAATAAAAATGGCTAAATGATTTTTTTTTTTAATCTGAGAATGCAGAGGAGTTTCAGGACTTTTTACAGCCCTGTGGCTGCACACAAGCTGCATACAGTAACCCAAGAGTGTAGGCAAAATCCAGGGCAAGGAAAGCACCGAGTAATAACTGAAGAATATCTATATGAGCATTTCAACCAGCTGGCCGGAGACGTAAGTTGCTTGACTATCGTTGCCTCGACCTCTTAGTCTGCATGTGTTATTGTGTGATGCTGGTGTTTTAAAGGCTTAGTTCAGTCAGTCAATCAGGGCAGTCGTAGACCAGCTTCAGCTCGAAAAGAGCTGTCTGAAAAGGTCTCTCTGTAGGATCTTCTTCATAATGCTGTCAGACACTTAGAATAACAATCTGAACCTGTCAGTGGCAAAACAAGCACTTTTAGTCAGTGGCATAAGGTAGTTATGATGGGCCCCAGTGCATGCTAGTTACTAGTTATGAGGTGTATTTATATTTTACTAACAATGTGTGGTAAATATAACAATTGAATGATTTTGGGCATTGCATCAGTAAAGTAGAGAGGTCAAAGAGAAGAACAGATCAGAACCATGGACAGAGCTCTGATGGTCAAAGTTGTTACAATAAACATATCCTGCAATCATCATTACACATCTGCATTTGACAAAGACACTAAAGAAATGATATTTGTAAGAAATTATGTAGAATAAGGACATAATTTTATATCGCTACTGACTATTTCACCTTCCTCCAAAAGGAAAAGAAGGAAAGAAATAGAAAAGAAGAGAAAAAAGAAAAGCATAATGGAGATGGCTTTGCCCTTGTGATAATATCTTTTTTTTCATTTAATGTGATTTCTTTGAACAGGTTTTTCTCTAAGGTGGCAATCTGAATCATTTGCAAGGTTCCAAATGCAACCATACTGTCTGCACAGTCCATATTAACACTCCTGCTTTTAGTGAAAATACTTGCAGTTGCCCCCAAGAATAACATTGCAGCAACTGCAGCCCATTTCACGGCTAAGGCTATCTACTGGACCATTTCCTTTTTGCACCAGCAATTAGTCATTTACGGGTCCATGGGACAAAGGTTAAAAATGCCAAAATTACCCTTTAAGTGCACTGTTGGTCCCTGGAAATCTGACCTCATCTCCAAATGTAAAATCAAATGGACAGACAATAATGACACATCGCGCAACAGAGCAATACAGTACAAACCCAGCCCCCAGCATGATGAATAAAGTTGCCAAACAGAGTCACACAAATGTTTTAACTCACAATTTCTGATTGTATCTATTTTTCAGTGTTCAGTTTTCTGTGAGGTCCTAAAACTCAATCCTTTGCTCCCTGCAGGAGAGCTCTGGTCTCTATACTGTCTGATTACTCAAACATTGTTTTTTTTTTATCATCACTGCGATTCAGGGGGCGGTTCATGTCACGCCTCTCTCCCCTAATCTGAATTCAAATCTGCACTGAGTGACTGATATGTGTAAAAAATTGACAGTTTAAAAACAAAGACAGTAGTGGTTGTGTGATATTGTAGCTGAATGTGAAGCCTCTGTAAATAAAAGACAAACTGCAGCAGAGATATCTCCCGTCCCCAGCAGTCAGGCTATTATGAACGCACGCTGGTTTCCACACTAGATGAATTCATGGCTGCTGAGGAGCTGCTGAGGAGCTGCACCCACGCTGCCGTACGCTTCCCTCTCATTGCCTCTCACCTCGACACAACACACTGCAAATGAGTGTGGGATGAGTTTTGTTGGAAAAGTTTGTGATAAACGGCTGCGTGGGAAGAGTTGGAGGCGCTTTAAGTTGAACAATCATCCTCGGAGTAGATGTGTTGCTCTGACTGACAGAAGCCAGCCTGTTTGTGGCTCTAGGCTCTCCACTCCAAACTGTTTGTCCAGAGCTCCTCTTTAAGGTGAAAAAACTAACTTGAGATAAAGGCAGCACAGTGTCAGAGCTCGTCAAGTGATGTAGTTCAGACTAAGACTCAGCTTCAGCTGGTATTCTGCTCCTCTGCTTCAAATCACAACCACACAGAGAAGAGCATGAAGCTGCTATTCAGGCTACATCCACACTACTATGTTTTCGTTTTAAAAAGCACAAGTTTTACTACGTTTTCCACGTAGTGTCCACACTACCCCTAGAGAATGGAAAATGCTGCTGGCCCCGTGCTAGTTTTAAAACTCCAGGGTTGCAATTTAGTCTGGACGGGCAGAAACCGATTCTTGCAAGCGATTTCGGTGTGTTTGCCAATTTTGAGCCACTGACATCTGCAGTGTGGACACCACGACATGACTAATGGAGCTAATGAGTGATGAGGGAAGACTCTGGAAAACCCCAAATGCATTAGGACCATCCTGACGAGCTGTTTCAGTCATAAATGAGTGTGTGCACAAATAATTAACTTGTTTTGATGCAACAATGTTTGAAAGTTTACTTCTTTATTTTAGCTGCTACCTTTGGCTAGCCTGCTGTTAGCGCAGCTTCTGTTAGCTGCTAGCTTTAGTTAGTGTGTTAAGCCACTGTCTTTAGACTCAAACGGACATTGTAAATATTGTAAAATTATTGTAAAGAAAAACAAAGAAGATATCAATGACAAAGTTTTAATTAAAAAAAAATAGCATTATCCGTCTTATATGTGAAGAGCAGTCATGTTTCCCTGCCTCATCATTATCGTCACGTTATCCTGGAATCTGACTACTTCCTGTTTACACCAGCACGCGCATGCCCAGTGTTTGTGAATGGTTATGTGATATGTGTTTTAAGGCGTGTTAGTATAGATGAAAATTATTTCTGAAACAGTGCCAAAACTCATGTCCGGACAGAGTTCGATTTCATCAAAAAATGTTTTATAAGTAGATTTTAATGGTAACCCAAGCAATTCTCAGAATAATAGTTCAGTCTAGTCCATCAATAATCATCAAGAATAAACATCCAAAATTGCACAAATAATTGCATAATTACAAAAATTATTCAAAAGGGCATTCGTCTGCTCTTTCTACACAGACTCATAGCGCCATTTTCTTCAGCATACACAGTAATCCACTGCCTGTACATCCATGGTTACAGTGCAAACAGTGATTACTATCAGTTAACATGACTCTCCACAGTGCAGATTAGGGGTCTGCCATACTGTGTTGTTCACAATAATCATGTGTTTTTTTAATGATAAAAAAGTTCATATTGTGAATAATAGCAATATTCCCACTTGCTGAAATAATGACGCCATACTGTTAAGCACAGTAACACCAAACATGGCTGAAAGTGATACTTTGCTACAGGCCTCACAGTGGAGGAATTGGTTCTGAAAAGAGGAGTGACTTCAGTGGTGTGGAAATAGTTTGGTTACAACAGATCAGATCAGGCCCGGTCCAGGACAAAATAACTGGGAGTGCATCTAAATTAGTGGGGGTGCACCAGTATCTACACAGGCTGGCAACATGACCGTTCACTGTCTTCATTAAATCACCTGAAAACAGCACCAGGCTGACACAGTATACGCACACATCAGACTCCTTACTGCTGCTTTGTATTATGAAGATGTCTGATTACTGGGGCTCATCATAACCACTTTACCAACATAGTTTTTAGCAAAGGTAACTCATGTTTTATCTTTGAAACATTGCAAACTCTGCCAGGTTACACTAATTACTAAACTATGCGACCATGTGAAAGGAGAGACACACCTTTCACCAAATGAATTTCTTTATTTTCAATTTCCATTTTTCATTTTATTATAACTACTTGATGGAAAATTGTACATATGTTTAACTGGCATAGCTGTTTCAGAGCTAAGAGGCCAGTGATGTTACTGGCTGAGAAACTATTTAATTTAATAATCACAGCATCCACTGATATATTCACCTTCATCCAGCCCTCCTCCCACATTGCAGTGCTTCATATACATGACCCAAAATGTAAGTTGCACATGGAGATGCACAGTTCATGTGCCTTGAACATGCTCCAAATGGAGGCATACACAGACAATGGATGTGTGACCTATCACCTTGAACTTGGCATTTATTATTCATATTTCAACCGAGGGTGCAAAATATTCAGCTGAGAGTGCAATGCATGCTTTTGCACCCTTGTAGAACCGAGCCTGGATCAGATGTAAAATAAAACCATGGTCATTTGTAAGAAATGCAAGATGACTGTAACTTAACAGTGGACTAGCCCAGTTGAATTGTAGAGTTGAATTGTTGAGTGTTTACCACCTCTGTGCTGTTTACTTGGGTTGATATACACACTGGACTTGAAATCACCATTTCAACCAATCACAGGAGTGTACCATTGTATGTGTCAATTCATTGGTTAAAAAATATGTTTTCTCTTCCTGTTTTAAGAAGAGAGAGCAGCTCGTTTGCTACCAAAATGTGACTGGCAGGAGATAAACCTGGACTTACTATGAAATGAGAAATGTATGCAATTTTAAATTATTTACTGCCTGCTGTTTTACAAGACATTCATGTTTGGTGCTGATATGATCCAGATCAACACCAGCATGAGCAGAACCTGACGGTGCTCTATGATGAACGATATCCAGGTCGAAATCAGACGTTTGGTGTCTTTTTACTCAGACTGCCTGACCAATAATCACACATTTGACACAAAGACTTGTGTTACAATTTCTGGACCATTAGAGTTTAGAAAATGGAACAATCTATCAGTGTATCACTTCAAGAGCGTGACCTTCAGGTGTGAACCCTCTGAAGCAGCAGCACCTGACTGAGTACTAGGAGAGCCAAAAATCTCACAAGGAGAGCTCAACAGCTGTTCAACTGCTCAACAACGGTTCTAAACCAAAATTATTTATAGGTATTTTGTCATTTGGTCAAGAATATTGTCATCCAAAAAATATTTTAAGGCCATATTGCCCACACTTTGTGCAGATCCACCAAAATGCTGTCACTGATGACACAAAATAATTGGTTTCTAAAATTTCAATTCACCCTTTATCACAGAGTAAACTACTCAGTGTCTGTTATATTATGAACAGTATCCAAGTTGCCTAACTTGTTCTGAAAATAACACAGTATGACATGCCAAATGAAGACATGCAGTGAATATCTCAAATGTGTGCAAATATAGACTGAATACTGAGAAAAAAATAAAAAGATTCAACCAAAACTTGCCAGCAAACAACATACAAAGACTGCTGGAAGAGCATCAGTGAAGCATCTAAACGAATGAAATGAATGTGATAACGATCATTTGAGGAAATGAATTCAGTAATTTGAGGCCATGATTTAGTAATTCCAGGTCATGAATTATTAATTTGAGGGAAGAATTAAGTAGCTTGTGCGCAGGATTGATTATACTGAAGGTACAATCTGCTAATTTGTGCTGGAGAATGATCAAACATTTTACCCTTGACACCTGCCGGCCTCCGTGGGTTTTATTCCATTAGAGCTGATTTAAAAAGCAGCAGTCCTGCGAGCTGCAAGCCTGACACAAGCAGCTGAAAAATGTGAACGCAGAGGAGACCCTCAGCCAAACCAGAAACCGACTTTTATATGTTAGTTTTATGTGTGGCCTCTAGTGCTTTATACCCACAAGCCTTCTTCTTTTTCCTGCTATATTTCATCAATTGTTGTTCAAGCTATCAGCTAATAATAGCAGCAGGTGGTTGTGCGTATGTAGAAAACTAAATTAATTAGCAAAATGTTCACAAAGTTTCACCTTAACAATTTGCGTGGAACTTTAAATTAAGCTGCAGGAGCTGACACACAGAACAATAGATGCATACAAACAAGCACAGGAAACACATCCCCCTCAATATTTACAACACATGCATTTGTTGCCCATAGTAAAATCATGAAATATATGCAACATCTCATTATACGCTGCCTAAACGTAAAGGGATAATTCACCCAAAAATGAAAAATCAGTCATTATCCACTCACCATCATGCAGACTGAAGGTCAGGTTTAGTTTTTTAGTCCACAAAACACTGCCGGAGTTTCATAGGAAAACAGTGTTGAATCTCCCAAACAACTGAAGTGAATGGTGACCAGTTTTCAAATGAAAAAAACAACTGAAAGCAGTTCACTTGCGCATGCACACCATCACAACACATATCCAGTTCAGACAGTGTGCACACAGATTCTGCAACGCTAAACGACAAAACTCGAACTTCAGTCAGCATAAGGATGAGTAGATAATGACTGGATTTTCATTTGGCACATTAGGCACCAAAACTACCTTGTCAGGTTGAGGAAAAGATCACAGTCTGGGTTAAAATAAGTGATTTGGTAGATGTGAGGTTGAAAAAAACAGAACAGAGTGAAAAGCAGATTGCGTGTAGCAGAAATTAAAGGTTTTTGGTAGTACTCTGCACTGCTGTGACCTCAGCATGTGCTGACTTTTCCACAGACCTGTTTAATTCAACTCATTTTCTCTCCTTTATACCTCAGCTGCAGGATTTTTCAGGAGTTCACACATTTACCTCAACTCACAAAACATTTCATCTCTGGCCTTAAAGAATTAGCCTAACCTTTGTAAAGCTGTTGGGCTTACAGGACACAGCAGCGGGATATTTCAAAACAACACGTCCTGCCACGGTGTCCTTGAGCAAAGCAGGTCTGAATGACTGGATCCCTTTGGTTCACCGTATAGAAAGGCAGGAGCTTAATCTGCTGCGTGTCTGTGGGAGGTTGATTAATACCACTGAGTCAACGATTACTGAACAGCTCCTGACAGTTTCCTATTTCAAACTGACTTTCTCCTCTTTTCTCCTTTTGATTTAAGCCGCTCGTGGCGACGCCTCAGGAAGGCGATGTCAGCTGGCGATTGATGTCATTTGACTGCTGACAGTGGAGGTAAAAACAGGATGATTTGAGAAAGACACACTTTCCTCCTTGGCAAAGTTAGGTGAAAGCAGGTAGTGTTTAACTCTGACAATGAAACTGCTTTTTCAAACCGATGACAGAAAAGAAAAACGCTTGGCTGCTGTGTGTGTGTTATATGTACAGTCGATACTGCAGCCAGGTGGCTTCACCATCTGCTAACAAGCTCCGCTGCAGGTCACATCTCTGCCCACGTGTTTGACCCACCGGTTCCCTGTCCTTAAACAGTGCCGGATCCTGGTTTGGTGTGCGAAATTTTGTCCCTTTGGAAAATCAATAAGATTGTGGTTACATACAGTCTCACCCTGCTTATAAATTGTTAACAACCCAAATTAGCAGTGGCCAGCTCCAGCACAAAACTCAGGAAGCCATTAAAGCATTAGTAACCAACAGCACCTTCAGACAGCTGGGTGAAACCACTTCATTGTCGGGTGGCTCAGTGGGATGCACTTTAGTTTTATTGGTGTAGATTCATTTTGGAAAACATTTTCTCAAAGCAGCCATTAATTTAACCAGGCGTGGGAAGTTTCATTTCCACTGGTGCTGCAGTTGCAGGCTGTTGTGAAATGTCCGACTCTGCTATACTGAATGCTCCTCCCTGGGAATCTAAACAAAGCCGCTGAGGTAAATATGATAATTAAACATGATTAAATATGATATTGGCCTCCAAAATGATGTCCTCCTGCTCACATTGGCCAAGCATAATAATATTATAAGTGCCCTCTGTAAGATTAGGTTTCAGCACAAAACTGCTTAGAGTTATTGGATGATGGTTGTCATGGTTAAAATATTACAACATTTGACTCAACAATCCACCCTGAACTCCTCGCAGAGAACTTTTGGAGGGCTTTAAAGGGAAAATTCGCAATTTTGTTGAACGTCAGGTCAGGGTTGATGGTAAATGTAGTCAGCTGAAGCGATAAATTCCTCAGAACGTGCTAATGCTCATGCCCACTGTATGTTGTTGTGTATCCCCACCCTATGGCTAATACTTTGTTGGTCAAAACATATCTTTAGGTGACATACATAGATGTTTAAGCCTTCAAAATCTAACAATACAACAATACCTACTGATATAAAAATGTGATATTATAATCATCTTTGTTTTAAAATCAATTTGATGAAAATGTTGTCCCTTAAAAGTTGTGTCCCAGATTTCAGTTAAATCCATCAGATTTCAACAAAAACATGATTTAATCATGTATAAAAAGGGTTAACTATACCCAAAGGACCCCTGTATCACTTCTTGGTTTAAAAAAGGTGGGAGCAATCTCATCATATTGCTGCCCAGGTTTTATATCCATAAATGTGAAGTGTTAAAAATCAAACGCTCCTTCTGTACCTTTCAAAAAGGAAGCAGAATCATACATTAAAACTTTATAGACCTCATGCAATAGAAAAGCTGTGAAAACCATACATTTGTGCTCCAAATTTAAGATTTTATCATAATTTTAATTTTATTTTATATATTTTATTTGTCTGTGTCACAGTTTGTATGTAAAGCAGGGGCATTGTCTGTCTTTTTGTTAATTGTTAGTCTTTATTTTTCCTATATACTTCTCATATAACTTCATGTTTACTGTATACCTGAAAATGAGTAATAAAGAATTTTAAATTTAAAAAAAAGAAGGCAGGAATACTGCTTAAGAACTTTTTATTTTTCGACAAATTAAATAATATTGCTATCAGATGTGTCTCAACCATAACATGTTGACTCTGTAGCCCTTCTAAATCAAAGCTAAATAAGAATTATGATTTAAAAATGTGTATTTTGATTAACATTAAGAGACTCTGAGACACTAAAAAATAAAATGGCTGCTCACTACGACTATGCTGTGAAATGAAAAATAACATTTTGTCAAGTCTGTAAGATAAAGTTTAATAAAAAAATGTAATGATGAGCAGGTTGGCACATTACAAGGTTTAATAGCCAAGAGTTTGATCTTTTAAAATATATTTTCTTGTATAATTGAAGGGGAAAAATCAAATGCCCTTGAAATACAGTTTTGTCCCAGTTCCCATGAATGAGTGATATCAATACACACATAGATATGAATAAAATCAACCATACATGAATTAAACCAATTGTATCACAGGACATCACAGGATGCTAGAAGACCAACAGATTTCGCAGCAGGAGAACTCTTTGGTCATTATAGCATCGCTGATGTATTTATTGCTTCAACTGACCACATTTACCATCAAAACTGACGGGACATCCACATGAAAAGTGGTGAATTTTCCCTTTAACAGCATCTTACTACTTCCTGCTAAAGTACAGCGGGGACAGACAAGTAAGAAACAGGAAAATAGGTTGTGTTAAGGAATAAATTATGTTATTTTTTCTTATGAGAGCATTCTCAGAAAACCTATATAGATATTAAACTTTTCTCTGGATTTCAAATACAGTGATAGAATATTTGAGGAGAGTAGCTGGAGAGGAGCTGTGGACTATTTTAACGCTAGAATTTGCATAGAAACTTTTTAGTGTGCCGTGACTTATAAAATAAAAGTCACATTTTAGTGGATTTACATGAATTTAATATGTATCATTTTTTGGCATGCTGACTGTCAAATACTGTATTTGAATCACACGTCTTTAATATTGAAATTTGGTACAAAAGCTCCACTGCAAAAACATCACCGTCCACCACAAAGCCCCAATCTGTATGCTGTCCCTGCTTTACCATTGTGTGCTTCAGTGCATCGCAAGTGCATGTTGGTGAATATATGCACGTGTGTGTGTGTGTGTGTGTATGTGTGTGTGTGTCAGTGTGATGGGGGTTTTACAAGCTGAGACAAACAGCGCTGATCCGGATTGTGGAAATAAAAACATTTCATTTTCATGGCCCTAAATCCCTTTGACCTTGCTTTGTTCAAATCCTCCTCGGCTGTGCTGTTCCTGGATTCTTCCACTATTATTATTATTGTTGTTGTTCTTTCCTTTTCTTTTGCTGCTTATAAATAAAAGATAATGAAAGTCCCCTGGGCGAAAGAGGGAGCATTTAATTCTAACGGAGATTTAACTGAGATTTACTTTGTGTGTACTTCTGTGTGTGTGTCAGAGAGAGAGAGAGACAGTCTGACTGTGTGGAGCTGCAGACCAGAAAAAAAAAGAGAAGAATTAATGGCCCCATAAACAGAATGAAAATCAATTATCTGACCGTATTGTTTTTCGAAAAGTGAAGTGACAGTGGGAGTGAATTTTGGAGAGGACTCTTCATGAGGTGATAGAGAGGAGGCAGGCGCAAGGAGAAGTTTTGGAAATGGGTCATAACAATCTAGTCAATTTGTGAAAGGCCAAATCTAATGAAAAGCTTCCACATATAGAATTTCAATATTATTCCATCATCCAGCTCATAAGGACGCTCCGACTGAAATCCAAAATTACACAGAATGTCCTTTATTAGGTTTCACAGGCAATATAGGGAAATAGACTTGCAGGGCTAATTTCAGCAGGCAGATCTCTCTCACTGCACAGGCTGCTGATATTTTAACCCTTTAAGGTGAAATAAAACAGACTTTAATGGATAATTCTGGAGGATTACAATTTAGTTTATTTACTCCCATATTTACTCAGTACACACTCTTAACTGTCTCCAGCACTTCAGCTGAGAAGTTAAATGTTTCCATCTGTTACTCCTCAACTGATTTTTAAACTGTGACCATTACTGACATGCCAAGTGACACTTAAGCAAAATTACATCCATCTGGATCCATATATTGATCCAATATCATTGATGCAAAGTGAAAATATTTATATTATACTGTATATATCATCATCTTTAAGATTCTCTTTTATTTTGAAATCCCATGTCATGTCTGTGTCACAGAGTTCAGTCATAAAATTGTTGAATCATAACTTAGCTGTTCTTTGTGAGCTGATATAAATGTAACTGACTGTGTTAAATGGACATATGATATCTGATATCGATCACAGAGCCCTGAACTTAATCGAATCGAAATCCTATTGTGGCAGACTTTGTGATATATGTGTACTGTATCTTGTATGTTGTATCTATCTTGTAAACGTCTCCTGTCTCCTGCCGTCACTGTCATGGAGTGGAGGGGAAGAGGAGTTGTGACAGCTTAAACATTTTAGATCTGTTGGTTCAAATACTGCTTACTGACATTAAAGACATTTTATCGAGCACTGACAACCAACAGGTGGCAAGTGTGTGCATGCAGATGCAGAAAGCAACTCAATCACAGCCCAGAAACTGTCTTCAGAGCTGGAGATTCTGAATTTTAGAGGCTGATCTCAAGTAAAAACATGGTCAGATTTACCAGAACCAGGCTCACACCATTCCATTTGGAGTGTGTAGCAGATAAAAACACTGTGACGGACCACAGTTGCTGCAGTGCCTTCCAGATTGTTCACACTGTGACTGTCACCTCCTCTTAATTTGCCTCATCTTCACAGCTCTGGAGGTTTGTTGGGAAAGCAATCATGAATGTTTTTAGTTCATGTGCATACATGGATTTAAGTGCCTTCTAATGCAGTAACCATCTTGTGCTCTGGCAAAAGAAAGTTACAATTTAACTAACAAATGCATTAATAATGAAAGAGTGCATTTGTGAGTGTAATAATTATAATCCCAGATGTACACACTTTATCAATCACTTTTATCAAGTCCACACGTCAACACTGCAGCCAGGTGTGCACAAATGTCACAGTGGAGTGTACTCTACATTCTGTCTTTCCTGTATGTTACTACTGACATTATGTCAACATTGAATATTAAAACAAAGCTTAGAAAACTGTGCAGTAAATCCTCACTGAGCACATAAACATCTCACCATCAGCCCAATCTATCTGTCTACATATAAACGCAGCATAAATATCAGTTTATAGCATGTCTTCAAAATCCCTGACTCAAGAAAGTTTTGGCAGCAGTTTCATTAAATCACTTCAGATTTTTGTTACCCAACAACAAAATGAAGCTTCCTTTACAACACTGTCAATGGTCCATTAAAACAAATTCACAGAGGTTCTGTTGATGTAACATTTTTTAAACATTTTACAGTAAGACTATAAGCCTTTTAAAACCAGATGTGAATATCTGTGCAGAAGTCATCACTCAGTGGAGTGTCCCAATCTGTGTGTTTGTCAAAATTAGAGCATGAAATCTGGAGTTATGGTCAAAAACATTTTTAGTTTTGTCATGTGACCTTTGACCTTTGAACAGCAAAATCTAATCTGTTCATCTCTGACTGCAAATGGACATTTATGTCAAGTTTGAAGAAATTTCCTCAAGCCGTTCTTGAGATATCATGTTGAATGAGATGATCTGAAAACATAAAGCCAAGTCTGAGTCACAGAGGTCCTTCAGCACACACTCATGAATGTGAACAAAAAATATTCAGTAGTATTTGCGATTAGCTCCGGACAAGCTCAGTCCAGTGATCGCACGCACACACTCACACGCACTCATGAGCTAACATTAATTCATTCATTTTTTGGTTTTCATAAGAATGCAATATTTTAAGGTTACAAGTGTGAATAATGTGTTGTTTTTTGCAGCATCACTTGTGCATAGGCCCAGTTAAATAACTCTATGGTATAACACTCTGTGGTACAGTTTTGCTCTCAGTAACATGTCACCCAATACATCCTCAATTATGGTGCAATACATTAAAAAAGAGGCAGGAAACCAACAGCAGTGTATACATTTGTGTACATTTGTGTATACATTTTAAACAATAACTGATTTTTAAATTATGTTTTCTGGGTCTATTTTATGACAAAAAAATTACAAAATTCTTTTTACCAACTAAAGTAAAGTAAAGTTAAGTACAGTAAAGTAAAGTAAGTAAATGAGAATGTAAGCATTTTGCGTCAGCCTTTTCAATCACTCAGTCTGCTCTGATCTTACAATCTAACACTGAGCTCAGGGCACTCCTGTGGCTCAACTGGTGGCGCGTGCGCCCACAGTTCTATTTGTGTGACAAACATGAAAGAATAAAGTGTAAATCAAATGAAACTGATGCAGTAAGCTGCAGTTTATTTAAGTACATTATGTTCTATGCGACACAAAATTCAAATTAATACACCACCTCTATATTTCCATAATCAAGTTATGGTATTTGGATTATTAATTGAATGAATTCATATATATTATACATGGTGTATGAAGTCTGTGTCTAAAAGCAATATGCAGTCAATGTTTGACATTAAGTCTAATCTCTATATTTAACATCCTATCAGCTCTGTAAAAGCAGTAAGAACTTTTATTAATTTGAAGAAAATCACTTTTTCTCATCACTATGAAAATTTATGCAGCAAGATGCATCTAATCTAATCAGATCATCTGGAACCTGTGGAGTAATGTAACATTTCTGTCGTACAGTGAACTGTTTGCATTCTAATGACAAGAATGTGACACCACACACACACACACACACACACACACACACACACCACACCAAAAAATGATCTCATAATATTATGAGTGCAGACAATGTGATACGATTGTCTCTACAGCCTGTACCTGCAGTATAATAATGTTTATGTGTTATCAATACTTACAATAAATTATGCATAATCTTTTATAGGACTTGCTATAAACTGTCTGAATACATTATAACAACAGTCATAAGCCATCACACACAGCAGACTGTCCACACTCTACCATAAAGTGTGAACATTATGAATAGTTGTCAACATCAGTTGTGCAAACAAATTTGGACCCCAGCTGTTTCCATAGCAACAAGTGCAGTCTAAACAATGCAGACTGATCTCTTAATATTGATAATTGAAATATTCCTTTTTCTTGTAATTACAACAGATTCTATCTGAGAGTTATCAGAGAATGATTTCTTATTTATTTAGTCCAAGATGCAGATCTCATTTTCTCATAATTACAAGATGCTAAAACGTAATTATGAGATGTGGATTAAGGATGTTTGGTTTGCTCGTAGGAAGAACGTCCAACATTTGTCACATCTTGAGCTTATGGTTTGGAGCAGTTAGGGGGCATGTTTATCAGTTTATGAATTCAGTGAACTATTAACTGCATGATAAGACTTGCTTCAAGAGAGGAAGAAAAAGAGAAGACCTGTAACATGGTGATAGTTTTTGACCAAGACTGTTGTAATCCCACATTTTAGTGATTTTTGTAGGTTTGTGTGAATTTTTTCCATTCATTTTTGCTTCACTTTACACTTTTTACTTTGCAGGAATAGAGGGAGGAGAAGAAGGGGGAGAAGGAGAAGAAGAAGGAGAAGAAGGGAGGAAGAAATAAAAAGGAAGAAGACAAGTGATATTTCAATACTATCTACTAATTGTGTACATATTAATCTTTATAAAATATTGTTTTTGCAGTTTGTTTTCAAGAAATAAACATACTTTAGTATTTTATATTGAGAGGAAATGAAACAAATGATGACCAGACTGCAGCTTTGGAATGTCATTGTCAATTTATCCTCACAAACACAAAGAAAAATGGTGCTCCAAAGATGTTATGTATTTTTTCATCTTTCTAGAGCTGTCTCATCACTCCATCGATCCTCCATTTAGACCTCCTCCAAACAGACTATACTTAATTTTGACACATTTGCAGTGTGAATTCACTACAGACTCCAAACCTGCCTGGGACACAGAGAAAGATATATTCACGCGAGTCTATGTGCAAATGCAGGCTTGACTTTAGAAATGTTGAAGGTTAGATGCACATCACTGTATAACTGCTACCACTGCAACTAAAGGACATTTAGTATAGTGAGAAGATGAGGAAAAAAAACATTTGTGTTCATGCAAACTGGAACACAGTGCCTCTAGATATCATGGGAGCCAGCTCACTAAATACTTAACCAGCCTCTGTTATGCACTTTGCACTGCTGCACATTTGTATGCATTCTATTTACTCTGTCTTTAACTTTATTATCATTCAGTGGGTTTTATTTTTCATTTTCCTACTTCTACTCAGTTATGTGCAGGGCAGTGACTTATGCAGGGGTGGTAGCACACATTAAAGTACCATTTCTCATATCATCTTTAATTGCTAACATTACAGAATCTTGCAGTTTCCTGTGTTTATTTTTTTAATTTAAAAGTTAGAGTCCAGCTGAAGTACTAATCAAGACACAAGACAACAGAATGCCTACATACAAATAATATATAATAATATATATCTTCCATTGTTATTTAAGACCTAAAAAAGACATTGTACCTCTATCCTCAGGGTGTGTGAAATTCATCCTCCACAGTCCATCATGAAAAATACTTGATTTAATTTTTTATACTACTTTATTATTTATGGTAATAATTTCCAGGTCTTATAATTTCATAATAAATAGGTGGTAATTACCATGTAACATATTTGAAATTTCAAAGAAATGACCCACAAACTTCATAGTGAGCATGACACTTGACAAATGACACTTGCAAATGATCAAATACTTACCATGAAATCTGGTGGGTAATTTGTGATCACCACCAACTGTATGAAAAAGGTACTTGCTAATAAACACATAGTAAACCATGAAATTTGGGGCTAGTCTGTGGGTTTTTCTCAGAAATTTCAACTGTTATTTGGTAATTACCAGGGGTGGAGATAACTCATTACAAATACTGAAATTACTGTAATTAAGTAGTTTTTTGGGTACCTGTACTTTTATGAGTAGATTTCAAGTCTGTACTTTCACTCATACATATGTATGCATTGCAAAATGTAATCTACTAGTTACTTTTAAAATAATTGTTGAGTACTGAGTACAATTAACAACAACTATTAATCGATGAACTGCCATTAAGAATTTAACCAATTAAAAATGTATTCATGGATATTTAATCAATAGACATGACAGTAATTGCACCTCATTTGACATTGTTTTGTCTGGCCTGACAAAATAATGTCAAATGCAGTGATGGACAAAGTACTCAACTGCAGTACTTGAGTCCAAGTATAGATACTCCTGGTCAAATATTACTCAACTACAAGTGAAAGTTGCTCAGTCAAAATTTAACTTGAGTTAAAGTACTACAGTACTTGCTTTTAAAAATACTTAAGTATCCAAAAGTACAGATTACATTTTCTAATCTCAACACATTGCTCTATTGTTTTCACAGTACATTTACAGAACTTTGAAACTCTCTGAAACCACCTAATGAAGCACTGACTTGCTTGTAGAACCACTCTGCTACACAAAGCCTATAGAAACACCTTTAAAAACTTCAGCATAGAAATGTCATCAAAAACAAAAAGGACAGTTATTGTCATTTTCTGACGTAAATGTATTAAAATCACTGCATAAAATTAGATTGAAGCCAACTGTAAGGAGTTCTCCAAGTCTGTTAAATAACTGAGATTTCTTTCTGGCTTTAGGGGCAGTTTATATACATTAATTATATGGTATTTTTCACTCCAATATTTTTTTTCTTTCTCCCTATTACTGCATTTTGTTTGAGTGAAAGAGGGAGAGTTTGCTTGTGCTTGTTACAGAGCGCACCTGGATGGCATATTTCTGCTTTCACATCAATCCCAGTTGAGAGCAGGTACTGTGATTGATTTCCTTCTGTGAAGAACACAGCTTGTGGCCAACTGCATTTTAGAAAAGAAAAAACAGCAACAGCTGACTTCAAAGGTCTCCTTCGCCTAAAAGTAACGAGTAACGACAACCCTCCTAGAAATGTAGTGGAGTCAAAAGTACAATTTGTTTTTTGAAATGTAGTTAAGTGGAAGTCTGAAGTTTCCAAAAAACAAATACTCAAGTAAAGTACAGATACTCAAAAAAATGTACTTAAGTACAGTACTCGAGTAAATGTACTTTGTTACTGTCCACCACTGATCAAATGAGGTTAAAATTAGAAAAAAAAAAATGAGAATGAGTGAAAAGAAGTATTTTGTTTCTTAGTTATTAATGATTAATAATCTATTTATTGGTTCAGGAAAAGGCACAAAATTTGCAACTCTAGTTTGAAGAGGTGGCTGTGACATCAATGGTTAAAAGTAACTAATACTCTGAGTAGTTTTTGCAAAGGATACTTTGTACTTTTATTTACGTATATTTCTAACACCAGTACTTGTACTTGTAATTGAGTAATATTTTAGCAATGTAACAGTACTTGTGCTTGAGTAAAGATTTTCAGTACTCAGTAGTAGTAGTAGTATTCAGTAGTAGTAATTACTACCCACTACATGAAAACAGTACTTGCTAATTATTACATAATTAACCATGAAGTTTAAAGGTAATTTGTGGGTCATTTCTAAGAACTATATCAACTATATTAAACTATGTCACTTGGTAAATTATGGGACCTGGAAATTGAAATGTTACCTTATTTATTTTTTAAGTAAATAAAAAACTAAAAGTAGGCTACATGCAAAAGAAACAACGCATATTCACAAATACTCATCAAACACTTGGTTCAAAATACAGTGAGATATTGATCACTGATTTATGCTACAGTAAACTTGTATTCGATCAGCTGTTTGTGGACTGTAAAGTGGCCAACATTTCTTTTTTCAACATGGCTGCTGCTGGTCTGAAATAAGAGTGAACAAATCCTGTATGTGGGCGTCGACTTGGACACAATCATGTTTATTGTCCAGTGTTTGTTTTGTGTTTGCAACAATATTCACAGCATGCAAAAAATGTGTGGGCTGGCTATTGTCATATATTTTCCTGAAGCCACAGCAGGTGTGGGCATCTCCTACACAAACCATGCTGGTGTGTGTGTGTTTGTATGTGTGTTAGTGTGTGTGTGGTCCCATTGATTGTGAAAGTGATCTTAATAGAGAGTTGGTTTAGTTTCCAGCCGTCCTCCTCTTCCTGTCGATATATATCTTCCACTCGGTTTCACTCCCTCTTCCTCCAAACCCAACCCCCATCTCCTCGCCCCTTGCACACACACACCACACACACACACACACACACACACACACACACACACACACACACACACACACACAGCACACGCACACACCCACACACACACAGACACACACACCAGTATTCTTGGACCGCTGCACCAGCGTTAGAGTCTTTATGGGCTCTCTCCAGTCCATGATCACCCAACCCTTTATTCCCCCTGTTCTCCATTTTATCCGTACCACTGTAGTTGTTACACTGTGAAGTAACTAAGCATGCAAAGCCTTCACTCCCCAACCAGTTACACACACACACGGCCTATCCCAGCTTGAGCTCAGCAGCATATCAGCAGCTGAAGTAGATCCGTTGACCCCCTGCTTGTACTCTGTGTGACTGCTAAGGCCCAGGATAAGAGATCCTTAAGCCTTCCTGCCTATTACCACTGTGCCTCCTCCCCCGGCCGCCATTCTCAGCCCGCGGATCCCTGGTGACAAGTTTTCAACTTTTCTAAAGTAATACCATCATCCCTTGTTGTGTTTTCAACCTCGCAAACTCAGCTCAGCTGAAAAGTGATGAGAGTGCAGGCTGCTAAACTGTGTCCTTGTTCCAGCAGAGTTTATCATCATTAAAGGAAGAGAAACTACAAATCCAGTCATTAATTAGAATTACAAATCACATTAAAGCCATTTTCATATTCAAAAATTAATTGGAAAACTAAAATCTGGTTGCATAATGATGGACAGGGAAGATAAACCTTATTGTTAATAAACTCTTTTTTCCCATCCTTCTTGGAAAAGTTTCAGTGTCAGGTACTGTGTATCAGTTGTTCCCAAAGACTGGGTTGGGACCCCCAGGAGGGGTCACAGGCTGGGGAGGATTAATTCCCATGCTGGCCTAGGCTGCAGCTGAGTGGCCCCACGTGTGCAAGGGCCTTAGACTGGACAGAATATTTTTAATTCTTAAAAAAAAAAACAACAACAACAAAAAAAAACATTACCCCTAGTGGCTCCTAAAAACATTTAAAAAATTGACACACATTACACATGACTCTAAATTACTTTCTTTCTGGTAAAGCATGATAAGTAAGAGGGGGCCCAGCACAAAGAGTAGCCTAGGGGCCCATGACCACCTTGGTCACAGGAGCTTTTAATGTAGTCCCCAAATAAAAAAAAAAAAGAAAATTTCAAAGGAAATTTTGCAAATTTAAGATTTATATCTGCAGTACAGCTTTTATAGGACATTTAAAAGTGTCTTTTAATCATTTAATCTAAATGCACTTATATTGTTTCATTTATGAAGTAGGTGAAATGTCTGATGTTTTCCTGAGAAGTAGAAATAAAAATGATGAGATGGTTAATTCAGCCTAAATTGTTTTTAGTTTATTTCTCATTTCTAAAGTTTTAACATGTGTATAAGTTTACAAAACAGTGTCAAGATAATATAGAGTGATGCAGAAATGGCAATTAAAACAGTTAGCTATGTTCATTTAAGCAGGAAAGGGCAGGGTGCCCATGAAAAAAGTTTAGGAAACACTGCTGTAAATTATGGGCAAGTAAAGCCAAGTGTCTTCTGGAAGTTCTTTTTGTACATTTGAACTGTGAAAACTCCCCATATGCACCATATTAATAGACCCCATGATGTACATGCAATGACAGGTTTCAATACAAGCAGATTCAGAATCAGGATCAAAAATCGATCCCCATGGGAAACCTTGTTGATGCTACAGGTGCTCCCGTTCAAGAATAAGAATAGAGAGAATTATAAGAACAGAAAATATTTAAAATTTCTCAGATATGACCCCTAAAATTCATTTTTCATGTAGCTGGTGGTAATTACAAAGCATCATATTTGAAATTTACATACAAATTACCCCCAAATGTCACAGTAAGTATGCATAGAAAGCACACTTGCAAATTATCACATACTTACCATGAAATGTGGAGTTAATTTGTCATCATCATCAACTACATGAAAAAATACTAAACACATACTAAACCATGAAGTTTGGAGGTAATTTGTGGATAATTTCTAAGAAATTTCAACTATGTTACTTGGTAATTACTACCCATGGCATGAAAATGGTATTTGCTAATTATCACATAATTAATTATGAATTTGGGGGCAATTTGGAGGTAATTTGTGGGTAATTTCTAAGAAATTATATGTATATATATTACTTGGTAAATAATGGGGCCTGTGTTACCTTATTTATTATTTAAGTAAATGAAATTAGTAAAATAAATAAATAAATAAATAAAAGTAGGCTACATGCAGAAGAAAAAACAACACACATTTACAAATACTCATCAAACACTTGGTTAAAAATAAGGTATATATTATTATTGTTATTATTATTATTATTATTATTATTATTATTATTATTATTTGTTGTTGTTGTTGTTATTTTATTATTATTATTATTATTATTATTATTATCATATACTAAACCATGAAATTTGGGGGCAATATGGAGATAATTTGTGGATAATTTCTATGAAATTTCAAATATATTACTTGGTGAATTATGGGAGCTGGAAGAATAGAAATATAGAGGATTATAGGAACAGAAAATAAGAAGTATGAAAAAATATATACAATCTTCTACAATATAAAAAAGAGATGATATAACAATAACAATAATAAAAAATATATACAATAAGAAGTGTGTAAAGGTGCATGTGCCTCAGCTACAATATATCACAGCCATATAAAACATAAAACTGCAATATTTAGAAAATATAAGAAGAATAGAAATACAAGAATGGATGTAAGAATTATGTACAAAAATGTGCATCAAGGTATAATCATGTAAAACGGTGTAATAACAGTTTTGAATATATTGCACGTTGAGTTATTGCACAAGTTATTGTGAATTCAAGTCTGTATTGCAGATGTGAATTATTGCACAGACTTATTGTGGGAGCAGCATGATATTCATGACACAATGATCATTTTTCAGAAGCAGCTCATTGTGCAGCCTACAAACAGAAAGTGTCTTTTTTTTTATCCATTCTGCTAACCTGTGGTTGTTTTGATCATGCTGGATGGACTGTATGGATCATTGGCAGAGACGTGGATCATGCTGGCTGGAGACGTTTTTATCGATATTTTCATTCATCATTTTAACCCATTTTGAAAACATTCACTGCAACTGACTGAATTTCAAATTTCAGAGTGTCTCTTTACACCTGGTGAGAATAGTCACACAGCAGCTATTTGGCTCTTTTCACCCCTGCCCTTTGTGAAGATATGGACAGCAGACAGATTCAGAGGACACAGAGACTGTTTGTAACAAACAGACTTGTCCGCCCCTGCAGGACAGGCTGTGCTCACGATGCACACAGAAGACACACAATACACTGTGACAAATATACAGAAATCAGAGGTTTTTACTTTCCCAAAACTTTACACAAATATCAACAATTTGAAACACAACCAGGACTCAAATATCTATTAGGTGGAAAACAAAAGTGCAGCATGCTGGCAGCTGAATATCTGTCCTCGACCTGAGGGACATCCACTGAAACACCACCACATTAAACACTAGCATTAAACACAAATTTCTTTAATTATTGTGCTTAAATAGACTGCTGTTGTTTATTTGCTTATTGAATGATTATCTTGATTGTTTAATTTGAGTTACAGCACCCTATTTATTAGGGTTTTACAAATAGGGACACATTTATTGTTGTTATTGTAACTGCTGTCATCATTAGTTTTTCATTGTTAATATTTGTTTGCTTTGGCAATATAAGTGCCGTCTTTTTATGCCAATAAAGCTCATTAAATTGAAAATTGAAAACTGAAAATGAAGCAAGACTGTAGAGCAGAAGTTCTCAAAATCCAGTCCACGGTGCAGATGCGGACTGAACAGCAAGTCACACACACACACACACACACACACACACACACATTATATATACATATGATTTTGATTCAGGCAACCAAACTGTTTGGTTAGGTTTGCTATTTTCATAGTGCCACAGTAATAAAATCACACAGATCAACCTCCCTGTGCATTTTTATTTGAAATTTTATATTTATACTTTTCCTTTTTATTTTATTTTCCTAGAAATATAATCATGCACGTATACCGAGCATTTTGTTCACAGCATGACACGTAAGTTTCCAAAGAAAGTTTTGTCTCATCATTATTACTGAATAAACTTAGCTTTTATCAGCCATCTTTGAACACTACAGGGTGTCAGTGTTTGATACTTTTTGTGATGTTTTGCTTTCACTATATTTTAGTTGCCAGACATGGATATTATAGGAATATCCCGCTGAACATTATCAATAACCACTCTCTGAAAAAACAGAGTCCGGCTGCCTACAGAAACTATTTTGTAACTTCAGAGAGAAACCATCGGGGTGTTTTTACTCAAAAATATCGACAGGATTATGTAAAAAATAAAAAAAAGAATCATAGTCAGACTTACTTGACTTAAAATTCAAAACACCCAACAAAGAAAATCATCATAAATAATATGACAATAATGAACCAGATGATCTGTTGTCCTGTGACTCAGCAGTTATGGTGCTGCATGCTGACACTTTAACTGGTTTCTGTATCTTTCTCCTCTTTATTATATTTTGGGTGGATTTTGTTTTAGAAAATATATTTTTTTTAAGGATGATTTTATTTGTTCTTGTTGAAAAATAATAATTACATTTTCACAACTTTGATAATCAGGCATTAAATGTCTGTATATTGGAGGATACAATGTATAGATAAGGGTATAAAAAAGGGACAATCACCTGAAACACACACACACACACACACACACACACACACACACACACACACACACACACACACACACACACACACACACACACACAACAAAGACTGTGACTAGCACACACACAGTCTGAGACTGTGGACACAATTTGCACAATTTGTAGATTTTTACCCACTACATCTAAATAACCTGCAAAATGTGAAGAAGCTGCACAATGTACACAACCTTTAATCTGTTTTAAAGCTGCTCTTACTGCTGTTTGTCTGGTTCTGCTTTGGTTTATGTTTTATATTTTTATATGCCTTTATTTTTCTGATGCATGGAGAGATGCTATTCAGAATTTCACTGTACCAGAGTAAAAAGACAAAAAAAGAGCTCTCTGATTCTGATTCTGATATACTTGTGTTTTGAGGCCTATATTCTACTGATAATCAATAATATAACGGGGTGAAATAGTGATAACTCTTTATTTTACTCTTATTGTATTATTGAATAACTCACCAGTATACACATTTTGCATGGTTAATGGTAAAATTAGAATTTCTTGCCATTTGCTCAGTTTGTCTTGCTCTCAGGATATTGTTAGTGTAGGGGCACCACTGGGAAGACGACTGTGTAAAAACAGGAAGAAGCTATTTTGTTTATAAATGTTAATAACTCATTGTTTATTCAAAGATAAGACGTGTTTCTAGCGTTCACATACATATGTGGGTAACTATTGTTCAGATTTTGACTTTCAAAATGTTTTATGCAAAACATAAAAGAAAGCAGCTAATTAATTGTTTATAATATGTTTTAAAAGTTGGCACATGAACTAAAAAAAAACCCAAAACAAAACTAAATATGGAAATGTTAAATTCATCTCCTAAATGGACAGTGTATCTCTGATGATACAGCATCTGAATTAGAAACTAAAGGTCAAATTTTGAAAAAAAAAAAAAATCATGTCATTTTGTTATTTTAGTCTAGACACATTAGAAAATAGCAAATAATTAATTTTCCAAAATATTATACGTGCTTACCCATATAAGGGTTAATACTGAGTGGTAAAGTGTGTCTGTGCGTGAGAAAAGCTTGTTGTATGACTGATTTGTCACCCAAACACACTGACAGACTAAAAGGAGTTGTGAGTTATGTGTGAAATGTTGATTTCTCTTTATTTGACTCTTAAATGTGTATTATTGATTAACTCACCAGTGTACACGTTTTTTCATGATCGCTGGTCAAAATGCAGCTTTTTACTGTTTGCTTTCCACTGCTGAGAGGATTGTGCTGATGTAGGGGAATCACAGGGAAGATGGTCGTTTAAAAACAGGAATAAAGGTGTTCTGTTTATAAATGTTAATAACTCATTATTTATTTAAAGATTTGTTTCCAGTGCTCATAGACATATGTGGTTAAATACGGTTCAGTTTTTTCATTTTTGAAACCTTTTCATGCAAACACAAAAGAAAGTCGCTAATTTGTAAAATATTTTAAAAGTTGCACATGAACTGTTCAAAAAGGGGGGAAAAGTTAAATTTCTACCTTAAATGGGCAATGTATGTCAGATGTAGAGTGTTAATTGGAAACTAGAGGTCACATTTAGAGAGAAAACATTAATTTTTGTTATTTTAGTCTAGATACATTAAAAAATAACAAATATTTAATTTTGGAAAAAATGTATATGCACTTGGCCATTTAAGGGTTAATACTGAGTTGTAAAGAGTGTGTGTCTGTGTGTGTGAAAAGCATGTTGTATGACTGATTTGTCTTTCCCACACACACTGACACAGTAAAAGGAGTTGGGAGTTATGGAGCAGTGAGATCGACCAATAAAACCCACACGTCTACAGTGCCACACACACACACACACACACACACACACACACACACACACACACACACACACAACACGGAGAGAGAGAGACCCAGGACACCATAGCTGTTGTGAGAGGTCCCTGTGAGGATTTGTTATCGAGTAAGGTGGCAGATTGTTAGGTGATGAATGAGAGCAGGGAGTCAGGCCCTTCAAATGGCCCGTAAGCTGCCCGCATTGATTTTTGGTTCCTCGCGAACACTCTCTGGGGAAAACACAAGCATCGCCTACAGCGCCTGATGTACCTCCATCCAAAACGCACGCCCTCAAAAACACACTTGCCCTACTGCACATAGAGTGGGCTACATGTGTGAGCTGACTGATATTGGCTGGTAATGTAACAGTCAACCTCTTGTGCAGGAACAAAAACACTTTAAAGAGTCCCTGGTTAGAGAGAAGAAGAAGAGCTCTGCCTGAGCTTCAAGCACTGAAAAAGACTGAAATATGAGAGATTTCATACCTTAGTGTTCCTGATATTACGAATAAGAAAAATTCAGCATAACATTCATGGCCATAAAAGTCATAAATAATATAAAAAATCAAGTACCATAAAGGTTATCCAAGCATATAGTTGTTCAGACAAAATATCCTCATTGCTGCTTTAGAAAATGTTGAAATATTTATGAATTTTCTTGTGTGTGTTAAGGACAAGTTGTAGATTTTGGTGACAGTCCTGCACCAGCAGCTGAGATGCTGCCTGACATATTTCCATTTGGAAATTGCCAATTTGTCCAGATGGAGATGCTATTCGGCATGTCCAACTGTGGTGCGATGCACTCCAGAGCCACTTGCAAACAGTTCATGGGAGGTTTGGATTGGCTGACAGCGAGGAGCTCAGGAAAGATGGCCATCTCTCCTGTCACAGCCAAATGCTCACAAGTGGCACAGTTCTGTTGGAAGTTCCAATACAGCTAATTGTGTGTAAAGTTTGCTTGAGATTAATTAGGGGGCCTCAGAGAAAGGTTCTATGAAGCGAAAGAAATATGTTCTGTCACATGGTCGGTCCATCCTGAGTGTCATCACTGTCACGTCACCTCCTTGACTGTGTCCAGAAATATCCACCATTCACCACATGACAAAAAGTTTTTTAAAAAAAGCCTTGTTTCTGGGAAATAGGTCTTATCTTTGTCCAAGCAGAGATGGGAAGTAACTAAGTAAAAATACTTTGTTATTGTAGTTTTCAGGCATCTGCGCATGAATATTTTTCTGACAACTTTTAACTTTCTTCCTTTTCTTACTTTCTTACATGTTCAAATCAAGCTTGTAACTTTAGTTTTAATGTATTTGAGGGGAACTGATTGAGGGATTATTTTATTTTTCAATTATGTGTGCCACTTCCAACATCAAGACTGATTTCCACCTGAATGGATGGAACAAGAACACATAAAAAATATAATTCATCGATGTATCATCACTGTATATCCTGCATACCTGACATAACAAGATAAAAAAATGCATAAAAAGACAAAAAAGACACAAGGAAATGAAAAACAATACAAAAGGCATAACAGGACAAAAAAAGACGTGACAAAAAACAACATAAAAGACAAAACAAGATGAAAAACAATGTAAAGGATGTAACAAAACAAACAAGACATAACAAGAGGAAAAAAGACGAAGCAAGACGAAAAACGGCGTACAAAAGGACAACTTTTTACTTGAATACTTTGAGTAGATTTCAGAGACTGTACTTTTTCACTTTTACTTGAGTAAAAAAGTTGAATCAGTACTTCTACATTTACTAGTCTTGTTTTTTTGTTTACACAAGTATCAGTACTTCTACTTGAGTAAAGAATGTGTGGACTTCTGCCTCCTCTTCTTGTCAAGCAAGTTTTGAATTTAAAAGTAATCTCATTTTATGAAAATAGATCTAACTTTGTCTTAATAAGATATTCCAGCTAATATTGAGCTTCATTTAACAGATAACAAGCTACAACAATGGTTTGCATTTTATCACAGCAAGGGAACAAGATTGTTTTTCTTTTAAGAGTGAGACAGTTTCCACCTCTTCTAAAGTGAAGAATCTTATGAAATTACACCAATTAAAGTTTGAATATCTTTTAATTTCGTGTCAGTGAGTGTGAGTGCATCAGATGGTATGGAGATCTGTGGTCTGGTCTACACAACACACATACAGCAAAACACAAACAGCTGTGCTGAACACAAACTGTAGCTTGTTAACACATTATGATTTAATCATTTGAGTCATTTGAGAAATACCTGACAGACAGCAGGACTCAGTGGTTTCTGAGGACGTTTTCAGATCTAAATACAAACTGATGAGTCACAGAGCAGTGATCCATTTGTTTCAGTGATGCAGACACATCCTGCAGCATCATCATTATCAGATATGATAATATGAAAGAATGTTATTACTTCCAGAAAACTATATGTCCAGCAACCGAGTTTCAGTTTGAGTCAGAGTTTATCTCTCTCTGTTGCTCATACATTCACTCCCTCCCTGAATGATGGACTCAATATTGTCAGTATTTTTTATAGAAGCAGCTAGTTTTTTCCTCACTGTTTTAATGAAAAATACTAAAAAATAAGAATACTTCTGCCTTAATTTAAGATGAAATAATTTGTTCACTTGTTTTTATCATATTTTTTGAAAAAGTTGTGTTTTATTGTAAGCTCTTTTTGGTACTTATTAATGTCAGTTTGAGGTAGAGATTCTTAAAATCAGCTCAATCAAGAAACCAAAATATTCAGTTTTAAGAAAATGTGTCTTGTTTGCTAACTGTAAACTAAGATAGGATAAGATATTCTCATGATCAGCTCAAAGAAGAGATTATATACTGATTTTAAGTAATTATTTCTTAAATAAGTGAATTATTTGGCTTTTTTTTCTAGGTTTAAGGCCCATTACAGTCTTGAAGTGGCTAGATTTATAAGCTAGTTCTTGCCAAGCAAAATTGGCTTGCCCATTTATTTTGCTTAAAACAAGACAATATGATCAGATTTACTAGCTTCTTTCTAATAGCACTGTTTTTGCAGCAGCACATACACAGTGCTTTATTATTGTGTTGTGTTGCTCTTACATAGAGTTGCCCAAATGTCAAGTACAACAAAGAATTACGGACACCCCACAGGGTCTTCTTGCGTCTTGAAAGGTCCTAATAATCTTGTAGATGTTTTTTAACCCAACACACAATAAATTTCCATACTTGATTGATGAGTATGCATAATCAAGACTATAGATCAGTGTCATGGAATATTCAGTGTACACAATGAAAAGGTTGTTGCATCACAGCTGGATTACACAGTTTGGCAGCAAGAAAGTGATTCACTTCATTCTCTGTACAAAACTTAAGCCTTCGTTATAATGACGCCACCTGCCAACATCACAGGTGACTGTCCAGTTGTTTTTAGAATTCTTATCTATTTTGATTTTAATATCAACAAGTTCTATTCTTCTATTCTATTCTATTCTATTCTATTCTATTCTATTCCAGTCTCCATTAACAAAATCAGCAATTTTACCTCACAGAACATAGGAATTATGAGTGTAGTTTGTGTGACTTTTGTGTTTTAAGGGCTTAGTTTGGATTCACTAAAGTCACACAGTAACACAAACAAACTAACCAATTGAGGCAGTGGTGGACCAGCAGCTTCTGTGTTATCCAGGGTAAAATGACTGTTCTTGTGGATGGAGCCTGGTTGAGTGAGAGACAGTGATATTTAGCATTTACAACTTCAGTTTCCCATCAGAAAAGGCTGTCGGGCAGTAACATAAGTGGTGAAAATAGCGTACACTTAAACTGATTTTGTTTTTTAGCTGTCTAAAACATGTGTTGCTGCTGACCCTGTCCACAGCAGGACATTGCTTAGCTTCCTACACCAGCACTCCTGCTGCTTCTTCAAACTGGGGGTGTATCGACCATCATCTAAAACACTGACTATGAGTACCTCGTACAAGCACACTTCACATAATCCAAACTATCCCTTTGACCAAGTGTTTTGGTTTTTCTACACAGTATGGTTTACCTTCACCAAAGTCTCACAGAATATTCTATAAGGGGAAAAAGCCACATATTGGGATGGAATATTCAAAATGAATCTTTTTTGTTTGTTTTTTCCTTTTATAGTGAGTAGTGAAGAGTGAATGAATAAATGATTTCTGCCAAGCCCTTGTATCTCATGACATTCATACTTCAGAATCTGTTGAAGATAGAGATGCTCTTCTGTGGGATGATGGGATCCTATTCAATTCTTATGCAGATGTGTGTTTCTCTTTCCTGAAGATTTGTGGCTTTTCTGCCAAAGGTTTTAAATGGGCTTAAAACCCCATTAAAATATAAGATAAAATGAAATCAAATGAAATCAGAGATTAGTGCTGTGTGGGACAGAAAAAGGGAGCAGGGAAATATGGAATATAAAAATGATGGAATGAAAAAAGAATTAAGAGTGGGAAAAGGCAACAGCAAGTGCGTAAAAATGTCTTTTAAGGAGTGATTTAAAGACAATACTGACTAACAGCTTCAGCTCCTCAGGCATTTTGTTCAGTTTGGGAGTTCTGCTGGCGTTCAATCACAAAGCAGAAATTGAAAGAAAAAAAAATAGTTGAAGTGCTCGTACCTCGGAGACTAAACTTCCTTGAGTAGCAGGCAGCGTCTCTGTGGATGGGTGTCTGCATATATGTGATGAAAATGACTGCATGGAACATATTACCGTCTAGACAATCTGGCTAACTCCTTCCCAGAGCGCCTCGCCTCCGCAGACTGAATGTTTTATCACCAGCAGATGGCGGATCCTCGGAGAGGAAATGACTTACACGATGGCTAACCTGAGCTGGGTTAAGATGCAAAGACAATAGGATCCACCAGCTGGTTAACACACCAGAGACTCCAATAACAAAGTTTGTGTGCTAGCAGAGATTTCTAATTGATTTGTTTTTCCCCCGGCACACCAGCTGCCGGTGCCAGATTAGCTAAACTGAGTGTCAGCCTCCATCTGAGGAAGACTCTCAGGATAACACGGTTAGCTGCTCTCCCAGAGCTACACCAGGGGGAAACCGTAAGGTCAGCCTTGAACATCACAGAGCGGCGCTGAAGAAAGCTTTGAGGAGGAAGGAACTGTTCCAAACCTACTGGAACTTTGAAGGAACATTGGCAGTTTTTTTTATAGTTTTCAAACCTAATGAAAACAGAAGATGCTTGTGTCTTTATTGTGTCCATTTGAGGGACCTGAGGTGTGGCATTTATGGGACACCTGAAGTCTTACTGGGTGGTCAGACTGAAGACAGCACTGCACAGATGTGGATGTGATGTTTCAGGTTCTGGTGAAATGAAAAACTATCCAGGAAGACCAGTCTGAGTGATTAATTCATGAGTTTGAAGCCTTACCAGACGCCAAAACACTGTTTATATTATGCGAAATGATTTTACAACTCCTGATGTTATTCTCCATCTGTCTGACTGGTAAACAGTAGAGCAAAGAAATCTATCAGGAATATGTGCTCGCAACAAATATAACAAAACAAAACTAAATAAAATAAAACAAAATGAAATCAAACTACTACTAAATTAAACTTAACAGAACAAAACAAAATAAAACAAAATGAAACCAAACCAAACTAAACTAAACTAAACTAAACTAAACTAAACTAAACTAAAAAACAAAAACAAAACAATAAACCAAAACAAAGAAATCAAAACAAAATACAACCAAACCAAACCAGACTCAACTCAACTCATCAACTCAAGAAAAAAAAAAAACAAAACAAAACAAAACAAAACAAAACAAAAAGACAAAACAAGACAAAACAAGATAAAACAAAATAACACCAAACTACACTAAACTAAATAAAACAAAACAAAATAAAACAAAGAAAACATGACAAAGAAAACGAAAACAAACAAAGAAAACATCAAGAAAACAATGCACTTCTCAGCATTGGAGCACCAAAGTCTAAAATAACATCGTTTCCATTCATTGGCCAACAGACCACAAGATCCTCAGCAACAACATGTTGTGATTTACGCTCTCATAAACGATCACCTGCCAGACTCAGTGAGGGGAACACCCAATCACACTCCTCCTGTGAGAAACAGTAAGTACATGTGACCCAGCTCTGCACCCTTCAGCCTCCTGAAGCCTTCAGAAGGAGGTGAATAAACAGCTAATATGGAGTGAAGCTCCTCTCTCCTCTCCACTGTGCCGTAGTTAAAACCCCATCAACACTCCACGCAGCTTCCTTCCCCAACGTGCCCACCTTTGGCCCTCCGCACTATACGTACCATAAATCAACACTGGCAACAAATAACATTACAATCATTCAGTAATGGATTGCACCTTTCACTGGGGGTATGCGCGATCCATTAAAATTCAATTTAGCCCCCACACTTATTTCTCCAAACAAGTAAAAGTGCCAGTCATCATTTTGTGATGCAGGGAGAGACTCGGGCACTTCTAGGCTGGAGAGATTGATGAGAAGAGAGATTAACACTTCATTTTCAACGCCACTGGAGATAGCCAGACCTTAATGAGATAAATGGACTGAAAAGAGAGTTAGAAGGAAAAAGAAAGAGCGGAGGGTGCACTGACAGAGTGAGAAAAAATAAAGATCCAGTGAAAGAGTGAAGAGTGTTTGAGCAGCAGCCATGTCTGACAGGGTTTCAGGCCGGGGGCAGGAGGTGCCGGCAGAGGGCGGCTGGGGATGGATGAGGCAGAACATGGACGCTACATCTATTACAAGACAAGCAGGCCGACATTCAGCCAGCCGCTTTCAAGGCCAACATTCACCCCGTCTACCTCGTGACCCCACAGAGCCAGCTGAAAGCTGACAGGCTGGGTTTGCCCTCAGTTTTTGAGATTTAAGTCTGAAGAAAATCTATTCGACAGCAACCAGCTCAACACGTACACGACACACCAATGAGTGAACCATGAGCTGTAACTCCTGCCTGGCTCATGTCAGAAAAATCACAACCAACAAAAGTTGCACTGAATGCAGAAGCATAACATTCCTAAATATGTGTCTTGTACGTTTTATAAAATAAAACACACAAGATTTCTGAGCATTTATACCTCCGACTGCCACAGTGGTCATACAGGCTGCAGGTGAAAAATGATACATTTCGCAGGGTTGTTTTCCCGCAGCTATGATTTATTTTTATTAGATATTGTTTATGTTTATATATTCCATATTCATACACAGGACCAACCTGAACAGAGAGAGACAGAGAGAGGGATACAGACAGAGAAACAGAGACACAGACAGACAGAAAGAGAAATAAAGAGAAAGTGACAAAGGAAACAATGACGAAGAGAGGATCGACAAAAAGATAATCTTTGGAAGACCTGTGTGTGGGAAGTGCACTGTAAGGGCTGAGAGTTTTTGCCACAGGTGTATGCCTTAGGTACCACAGCCTCTCTCAAGATCCTGCCTTTGTTCATTTGTTTGTTTGTTCGGTACTGTTTTACTGTTACTTTCTGCAGTTATGTTTGCACTAGTTCATAGTTCGTAGTTTGACGTTGCCCAGCAACCTCAAGCTGTTCATTCATTCATGTGTGTCCGAGTGTAGTATGTGTGTGTTGCTCAGTGGAATGATTTTCCCCACTGAAACAAATCCAGTTGCAGAGAGGAGGGGAGCAGCAGCATCAATAAAAAAGTTCCCTCTCATTATTTTGCCATTAATCTCTTGTATTCTACAATATTTTATTGAAATACATTGTATAACCAACAATATAGTAGACCAAAAAGTTATATATTATTTATTATTGTAGAGTGCATTTTAACAAATTGTCCATTTCAATGGGAGGTGTGAAGACATTGAAAAGTTTGCCAATCCTGCTCTTGGCTGTGATATTTTGTTTATTTATCATAATTTCTGGAATCCTCATAAAAAAAATTCTGGTGTCCTTGGTGTGCTTCTGAGCACAAACAACGGAATTACATATGATAGTTGCGGCGCTTTGGGGGGGGGGGACTAGAATGCTGGCGGTCCTAATGTTAATGCTTAATTTACAATAATACATTACACTGTATAATTAAACTGTTAAACTATAAAAAAAATGTGCAAAAATGTCAGGTATTTTTTTAGGACATTTAAGTCCCACACAAAGCCATTATGTCCACACTGTAAATCTTTTATGTATATTTACAGTGAAATCTAAACAGTACTCTGCTGTATTAATGTCATACAGTCTTATTCATATAAAGTGCAATGCAATCTGGGAGAAAAATAACATGATTGCAGCACTTAAAGAGAATGTCATTATTTACAGGGATTTACTGTAAAATTAGGTAGCCATTTAAATTTCACACAAAGCCATTATGTCTACACTGTAAATCTTTGATGCAAATTTACAGTGAAATCTAAATAGTGCTGTGCTGTATTAATGTCATATGGTCTTATACTGTAAAGTGCAATGCACTCCGGGAGAAAAATAGCATGATTACAGCCCATTAAGAGAATGCCATTATTTACAATGATTTACTGTAAAATTTAGTGTAAACAGCTTAGCACCCTGGGAAAGTGAAAGACAAATGTGCGAAGATTTTTTAAAATTAACTGCCCAACTTTGGAGCACATCTGCCAGCCAGTCTGTCTTTGTCACCACAAAGACACAGCCACAGAAAAGAGTGTAACAGAAAAGAGCAAAAGCAAGACTTGTAAATAAGGTGAATGCATGTACAACAGTAAAGCAGATGTGTGTTTCAGTATTTGGAGTGAAACTGGGGAATCTGAAATGTTGCTCACATATTATTCATATATCAATCAATATGTAATATTTATGTAAAGATGACTGCAATTGAGGACATTTTGAGCATGACTAGATCTGGTAAGTGACTGTATTTGAGCATGTTTTGTTGTTGTGTTTTTATGTGATCTGTGAAAAGAAAAAAGGTATCCTTATTTATGTTATGTTATTATTAATAAAGGTTAGAGTTAAAATAGTTAAAAAAGTTTTCTTCTTCCTGCTTCTTTTTCAGTTATGGATTATGTGTATAAGTAGTTTGTGTTAGATCAGTGTTTCTCAAATATTTTACGAAATATTAGGCACTCAAAGTACGACCATTAAGACTGTCATTAAAATAAAGTAGTGTAGATCTACCAGCTACAGACAGTTCACTCAGGAAGCAGGTTTATTCCTCATAAGATGATTATTTATTGTTGTCAGACACAGTCACTGTACAAAGGGCTAGCAAAAAAAAAAAGGCACTTAAACTCTTCACACAGCTGTCATACTCCACAAGTTTAGCTTATAATTTATCATGGATGATATATGCTCATTATATGTGCATGAATGCGACTATGTAGCATGTTGATTAGACATAAATATATTACAGGAAAGATAAAACTTATTTTAAATGGCATTTTAGTGGTTCCATTTGAAATTTTGTAGTATTTTAATTATGGTTAAAAATTAATGTATTTTATATTTATTGTCATTTTACTTATTATTTCAGTTTTTAAAATGTTCTTCTACTGGTACTAGAGGAAGCTTGAGTACCACCAGTGGAAGTAGCACCATAGTTTCTGAAATTAAGGGGCCCTATCATATACTCGGTGCAAAGTGGATGGCGCCGGTGGTGCAGGTGGCCCTTTGCTATCTTAAACCGACGCAATTGTCATTTTTGCCACGTCTGTGAGATAGCAAATGAACTGGCACCTAGTCTGTGCAGCCATGGACAGGAGGTCTTAAAATGAAAACAAAATGAAGGCGTGGTCAGGAGTGTATCATGCATGGCGCACTGTAGTCAAAACCACTTGCATCTTAGACCGGCTAAAACCTGATCAAAGTGCAAAATCTATAGCGCAGTAGGTCTATCAAATAGCAAACCATGCGTTTGAATATAACATTCAACATAATTTCAAGGTGCTTCAGTGTAAACCAGTTACATATCTGCATCACATTCATGGTTTTGCAGCTGCTGATGTAAAATAAACTATTTACACATGAAGCTGCTTTGGATGTGCCCTGCCGTCTCCATATATCACACGCTACGCTTTCACTTATCTAACGAGGGGATCTGTCTCCTTGCTTGAAAATCTTTTCTCTTTGTTTCCTCCTGGTAAATGCTTGCGCTCCTTGCGCCCCTGCTTCTTAAAGGTGATAAGAGCTGACTTTCTGATTGTTTTTTATTGCATGTTTGGCCTAAAACTCAGCCGTGAATTAATCAAGGTACTTGGGCACAGCTGATAGGTGTATCCCGCTGTGGGACAGGGCAGAGAAGCCCTGCATCCCGGGTGAAAGACGGCAAAGGTGGATTTGGGTACATCTTGAATAATTAAATCCATTTCAACTTGCACTTTAGATCAGTGTATAGGGCCTTGGGTGTTAGTGTACTACCTCTCACAAATACACATTGAAATGTGTAAAATAAATTAAATTAAACCACATTAAACTAGAGATGAACGTAAGGTATATACTGTTGTACAGTATGAACAGTGTGAAATGAATACACTAAGATATATGCTGCATGAACAAAGAGGTACAGTGAAGGTCTAAGTACAAATAATGGCAAACATGAGTGTGATTTTGGTCGTATATGCTGTAAATTTCAAATTCAAATTACAACCAAGCTACATACAGGCACATATATCACAGTCATACAATTCCTTCAGCTCTATTTAAAAGCATTTATATTTTTCCTGTTCTACTGTTTAATATATGTATTCCATTTTTGTGTTTTCTCAATCTCTTCCTTCACTAGCTGTGATGATCTGATGTCCCCATGAGGATTAATAGTTTCATCTGTTCTCATTTCATTCACCCACTCACTCTCCTCAGCAGCAGCAGCGTGTTGGAATTCTGCTGCTGTTTGTACATCATCCTCTTACAAATGATCGTATTTGTTGGATGCATTTTTTTTTGCTCTGATACACAGCCACTAGAGAACGAGTGTGACGTTGGAGCGTTCTAAATGTATGTGAACACATCTTGTAATAATTCACTGTGTTTACATTTCTGGAATGATTTTCCTGCTGTATGCAGTTGATGCTCGCAGTAAAGCAGCAGTAAAGCGTCCTTGTGTTTCAGTGATGCACACGAGGCCGCGCTCGCCTCACAGCTCAGATTGCAGAGCTATTAGCCACAGAGTGCCCCGTGTTTATAGCCTCAGCTCGTTAGAGCGCTGGCTCCCTTATGCTCCTTTATGTATTTTCTACAGCTTTTATCATCTTAAATTATTAATGTGTGTGTTGTTCTTTACTGTTTAATGTGTAACCTTTCATATGCCGCCGTCCTGGCTTGAAAAAAAAAAAAGATGTTCGTCTCAGTGCTGTTTAAGCAAAGGTCAAATGAAAGTAAAATAAAAATCTAAATACAACCAACAGGTCACAAGTTCACGTTAAGACTTTAAAGCGCTGTGATTTAGTAAAGCTGGAAGTAGCGGGGGGTACCAGCGCTCAGTGGGGGGTTAAGTAGGGGTGTCGCCACTCATACAACCCTCTTTCATCTGACTGCAGCGGTGCATTAAAGTGGCTCTGTCTCTTCACCCCGCCTCCCCTCAGTTAATGAGGCTGCATGTTGTTCCTTCCAGATCAATATTCACAACAGCATACCTGGCTGCTATCCTGTTTTAATTAAAGAGACAGTTCACCCCAAAATCAAAAACGCATATTGTTTTTCTCTTACCTGTAGCACTGTTTATCCATCTAGATTTCTATATTTCTTTATTTACTTCTGAGTTTAGGAGATATCTAACACTGAGATGTCTGCTATTCTCTCCAATATAAAATGACTAAATGGCACTCAGCTTGTGGGGCTAAAAGCACCAACACAAGGCATATGAAAAGTTCAACATTCTGTCCAAAAATCATAACCCAGTTAGTTCAGATAATCCACACACTTTGTTGTGAGCAGTTTGATGTTGGAGCTACTTTCTTTCTAGTAGGAGACAGTAGGTCTGGTAGATTCTACTGCAAGAAGAAAGTAGTTCCTGTATGAAACTGCTCACGACAAGGTCTGTGGATTATCTGAGTAACCAGGTTGTGATTTTTGGAAAGAGGCATGGCTATTGAATATATATGAGTAATGTATTTTTTAGTGCTCTGAGCAAAACCAAGTCAGATGCCATTTAGTCCGATTATATTAGAGAATAGACAGACATCTGTACACCTGATATCTCCAAAACTCTGCAACTCGTACCCCAAAAAAATCTAGATGGAAATAAATAGCACTAAAGGTGGGAGAAAAATATGTTTTCCCCCAGATTATATGTTGAATTATGTGTTTTGTTTATTTTACTTTACTTTGTAGTTTTAAGAATAAAAAGTATTACAAGAGCTGGTATTAAACCACCGTGTTCTGAACAAATACACTACAAACACTAACAAAAAAAAAAAAAAAAAAAAAGAAAAAAAAAAGAAAAAGAAAAAAAGAAAATTGCATTTGGAACATAAAACACCAAACTACTCAGTCCACCACTATAGGCATGATGGGAAATGTGGACACTTGCTTCTTGCTACAGTATTTTAACCTACATTACAAACTGTAGCAGAGAGCAGCACACTCTGCTGCAAAATGTAGACAAATGCATTTATTCAGTGGCTTTTTATTAGGCATAACCTCAGCTTTAGCTGACAGGGAATGACTGAAACATCTTTTTACTAAAAGTGTTGCAAAATAAGGGCATTTGTGAGGATACTGCTGTGAAACAACATTACTCTCTTCCATTTTATAATGCCTTGTCGTACTTCAGCAGTTAGTTTGGTGAAAGTAACACAAAGGTAGTGCAGAACATTACTCTACACCAGGGGTATGAAATATATGACCCACAGGCTAAAACCGGTCCACTAAAAGATCCAGTCCGGCCCACTGGATGACTTTGAAGTGTGAAAGCTATTGATTCCAATTTTCCAAAAAAAATGCACTGCTATCTCTGATTGATATTGTTGAAATTGCACTTATTTTTCTTAAGACATCTCATGCTGTTCATCTCTGTTTTGTAAACCATAACCTTAACCCTGGGAATGTTTTCTGATTGTTTTACTTCTTTATACAAAATAAAAAAGGAAAAATTTGGAGGTGTTCTCTCTTATAGGTTATTATTTAACAGGTTTACTGGTCCAGCCCACTTGAAATCAAATCAGGCTCTATGTGGCCAAATTTCAGCCATATTACAGGTCAAACATAATTTCTAAATTTTTTTTTAAGTTAGAATTTGAAAAAGCTTTATACAGGCACACAGGGGTCTCTGACATATGTATGATGTGTGAAATGTGAATATATGATAGGTTTGAATTTTTCTCGTCCCTGTCTGTTATGATAACTGAGTAAGTGCCCCTGACATGTCCTTTATAATTAGCAGTTGTATTGTAAAACATGCACACAACTGCAGAAGGTCAAACACAACACACATTTACAACGACTGGTATTCTCTGATACTTCATCTTAATTCATCATTAAAGAAGACACACATTGGAACAATAGTAGGGCTCCCTCTCTTCCAACAGCTCCTCCTGGATACTCTGCCTAACAAACTGACCTACCCGAGCCTCTGCAGCCCCACTGGGCTGAATGCTTAGCTGTAATGAGGATATATGAAGATTCAGAGTGATTATACGTTCATGAGACAGGGGGTGACATTCAGTGGGTCCCTGCTGGATGTATACAATATGTGGTGTTGCATGTTAAATAGTCCTTCATGCTAATTATCGTCTTTTCTCTCTTTTTTATCAGACAGACAAAAAAAAAATCACATTCTGAAATCACATTTCACACAGGAGGCAGACAGAATCCAAAGAGACGCTAACGTTAGCATCCACCCTGTTAGCAGGACTTCCTTGGTCACACACGTCCTCGTCTTCAGGGAGCGCTGCGGCTTTTAGCACGTCTTGTCCTGTCTTGTGAACGTCACTTTGTTTCTTCGCACATGCACACCAGATCCTAATATATGCCTGACCCAGGCACAACACACACGTCTACTGTATACACACACAGCATGTTGTACAGCACGCTATATAGGTCATGTATATTGACAAAGGAAAATCCTCATTGTGTGGCATTACTGCACATAAAACTTCTTAACACTGGAACAGCCAATGAGGTCATTTTGACTAATTTCAAATTTCTGTGCAATAATTGTGTTGAATTAAAAAATACAAAGCTGCTGGTACCTGACCTTTCCTAAAAGTGTCTGTAATTTCATATAACATGTTTTTTTTTAATATAAATTACACAAAAGGCAAAGAAAATGTGATCATTTTTGCTTATTTCAGCCACAGGCGGTTATACTGACCCCACAGAAATTGCTGCTGTTATATTGCTACTTTTTGTACAGTTGGAGATGCATCTTGGTTGCTTAGCAACTATCACTGTCTCTGTCAATAAAACTTCACAAGAGGTCTCGATTTCCAATTTCCCGACATTAAAATACAAATAATTAACTAATTAGACTCAATTAAAAAATAAAGTATCGGCGACCAGGGACAGTTGTAACACTTTTTGTCTCAGCACCTATAACTCACTGAATTTTTGTGTTAAAGCTCTCAAATTTTGAACCAAATTACCCTTACTTATTACACAAAGCAACACTTTTTGTGTTTTTATTTTTGTACTCATTTCCAAGCCTTTTCCCATAGGCTATGATGATTTTTTGTGATGCTTTTAGGTGGAAATTTGTTCTTATTAGTGTTAAAATAATATGTTTATAATCTTATAGGTCAGGTAGGTTATTTCATTTTTAAAAAGATAGACTAAAAGAATAAATGCATTAATCTCTTAGTCTGGTGTTGAGAGATAATAGAGTTTGGAAGTCAAAGGTCAAAATGACCGCTTATGGCCGTTCTAGTAGTTATGGAATTCTGGCACTTCTAGTGTTAGTTCACCCCCAAGATATTTCTACAGCCAACATCCCCAAAATTCTGTAACTCTCACCAAAAAAATTAAAATGGATAAATAGCACTTAAATAGCACTGCAGGCCAGGGGGAAAATATGTGTATTTGATTTTGCGGGTGAAGTGTCCCTTTAAATCAGACACTTTTATATGACCTCATTGTTTCTGCTCATATGGTCTGTATTGATATTAATAATATGCAACAAATTCAACTAAGCTCCTTTATTTGTCCCCATCACAGTGTCTGGAAGTAAAGCAGTGATCATTTCATGTCTGCAGACAGTTTGTTTAGGCAGCACTAACAGCTGAAGAAAAGAGTGCCGTCTGCTAGAAGTCCACAGAAATGAACAGTGGGCATCAAAGATGGGGACAGACTCAAAGTGAAAAAGCCGAGCCGGAGGATTACTCTTTAAATCCTTGTCCTTGACCGTTCTTCAGGCTTATCTGCCAGCCTTCACTCCTCCAAGCCGTCGTCTTTCCAACATGCTTTACATGTCTGTGCTTGGGTAACACAAAGTTTACAGTCTGCGGATACTTTGCAGATCTTTTCACTATTTAAAGTACAGTTTATTGCTCAGCAGAAGGTTTTATAGCGTAAGCCTGCATGATATTCTGTCTGACAATTGCAATATGCAATTTGTCAGTCAGACCAAATCTGTTTTTTTCTGTGTCTCTTTCCTGTTAATCATATTGCAACAGCTCTGATTTATTTTTTGGCCCGGGGGGGTTGAGGTGGTATACTGAAAGAACATCCGATTGAAAATGACTTCAGTGTTTTGAAGAAACATTCTACAATGTTTTGTTTGATGAAGAAAATCTCAGTGCTTCATGTTTTTCTTTTGTTGTTTTGCAGTTGTGCTGTTGCATTTCTTTTAAAATGTATTGTCCTTGATGTCATGCCTTTATATATATTGTATTTTTAACTTTAATTTTATTACTATGATTATCTCAGTGGGTTTTATTTTCTCTTATGTTGTGCATTCTATGTATTCCATTCTATCCTTATTTTTACCTTACTTTTACTGCCATTAATCAGTGAGTTTTATCCTTGTGAAGATGCATTGTATGTATTCTTTTATTATTTGCATAATAGGTCCAGGAAATTACACCCAACATTCATCTAGTCCCTACCGTGCAGAAGTAATAAACCTCTGAGTTGTACATGAACAAAACAGTTCCTAATCTCAGTAAATTATCTTCATGCTGACCTGCACTTAATTCCAACAAGATTCAGTTGTTTATCCCATGTTCTTCTGAAGAAATGAATTCTTCCACCAATACAACATCTCAACTTCTCCACATGACAACATCATATCAGAGATTTCCACAACTGATCCGTAGGAGTCGTCTCCAGCCCACTCTATCATTATAGTTCTTCTAGCCTGTCTTTGTGTACCTTCAAAGAATCTGGTAAACTCCCTAGGGAGCACAAAAGTGGGGTGTGAGTCAGTTGTTGCCCTGTCATCATACTTTTCTTATTTATTTTACATTTCTATTCTATTTGCATTTCTTCTTCTTCTTCTTCTCTCTGATCTTTTCCTTCTTCTTCTTCTCTCCTTCCTCCATCCTCTCCTTCTTACTGTTGTTGTTAGTAGTAGCAGCAGTAGTAGTAGTAGTAGTTGTAGCAGTAGTATTAGTTATTACACAGCATCAGAGAAGACCAGTAAGTTATTTTTCATGTTTTAACAGGGGGGATGACCTAATGGAAGCATCATAGCGATGAGAAGACCAGTTCTTTTACTGTAGGTGAGTTGTTTTTGTTTTGTTCAACTGTGACTAGTGGACTGAGTTGTGGACAGCTCTTTTGGTTTTCCCCTGTAGCTATGTAGTTTAGAGAATATTACAGATCCAGGCAAAACTGACAAAAGGGCAGGACTGAGGGAAAGAAGGCACAATTACAGATGTGTCTGCTACTTCAGCACCATGGACAGCTCCATGGATTTAACTGTCACAAACCTCAGTCAGATAAAAGATCAGTGAGTCAGGCAGACTGAACTAACATGCACCTTTAGCAGTCTTTGTATAGTTGCAACAGTCAAAACTGCAATTCGGTGGAGACAAAAGTATTTTTTTCTAATACACAACAATTACATAAAAACAATTATTACTGACCACCACACCCATTATGTAATGTGTCTTATTACAATTTGAGTCATTAGATTCAGTTAGAAAACATGATGTTGTCCTCACTGTATGCATCCATTATATTACTATATTAAAAATATGTTGTATTCCTTAGATCTGTGAACACAACCAGTCACTCAGCACAACTTTGACATGACAACATTTTTTATTCATCCTGCTGAAGGGAGATGATTCTCAATTTAGATGAAACATATTATCTTTGTTATGTTGCTTCTTTCTTTATTTTTAAGACAAAAGGGAGAAATTAAAAAATATTTTCATGGTTGCATTGTACAATGTAGCCTCCTATCTGTTTTCTTGCACATTTGTTATACTGCAAACTTGTGATGAACAACATTAATGCTGCTATTGTTTATTACACATATTTAGGTTTTTTTTTTCTTTAATCATTTTGGATGGATTTTAGCAAATATGGGGCTGGAAAACATCAAACCACGAACCTTTAATAGATGGAACTATTGAGTTTGTGAGTTCACCATGGGTCCTAATTTAAAGTATCACACACATTTCCTGTCACCTGTCAGTATGTCCTGTGCAGAGCATGAGCCAAATCATGGTTCTACAACATTATCACAGATAATTTTTACATAACATTCAAATTGAAAAATCTAAATTTGTTTTTCAACCTTTATTTTGACAGCTCTGTCACTTTCCCAAAATGGTAATAATCTGTTTTTCTTTTCTTCAGATGACATTAATTGCATAAATAATTATTTCATAATGAAGAATACGTTTACATTTTGCTGTTGTTTTCTGACAGTTGGTAGTCGCTGGAATGTCAGACATGTAGAATGAGGGTGAAGAGGGCTGATCGATTGATCAAGAAACAATGTAACATGTAAATAAGCTTTAGAACCGTCATTTTTAGAGAGCTAGGCTAGCAGTTTCCCCCTGCCTCCACTCTTAATGCTAAGCTAGGCTAAACTAAACAGAACCCCAAACAGGACCCACAAAGGAGAAACTGATATTGATCTTCTTCTCTGTCAGAGTTAGACAGAAAACAAGTTATTTCCCAAAATGTTGTAGTGTTCTCTTAACATGGCCCCTGTGACCCTGACTGAGCACTCTGTGGCCCATAACCCCCCTCTGCTGGAGTCAGAGTGCTGTTAAATGGACTGCTCGCTGTGCCCGCGCGACCCCGCCTGGAGATCCCATAGAAAGAGTCTGACTCAGCTAACTGAACAGCAGACACCTTCATTATGCTGCTGTCAGGAGCACACAGGCTGGGGTCAGCCTCAGCCGGCCACACACACACACACTGAAAAACAAGCATGCTCACATATTGCAGCGTTTAGTGTTTTCCCATGGCAGTGGCCCTGCCTTAATTAATTTTGTTCTTAGTATTTCACAAGCAGTGATGACATGATCCCAAACACCATAAATACATGCGTACTCAGCACACACACACACAAACACACACACACACACACACACACACACACACACACACACACACACACACACACACACACACACACACACACAAAACAACAACAGAAGAAGACAGATCACTGCGCTAAATTTAAGAACATAAATACATGTACATGCAAACATGAAACCAGGTTACTGTAAGAAATGTGTTCAGCTGTGAAAACCAGTTTATTAAGACTTACAGAGTCTTCTTTGGGTCAGTTTCAGTTTTATTTGGATCTTTGGAGCATTTTGAATACAAGGATGCATCACTATGTGAACTGATCAGAATCAGAATCAGAAATACTTCATTGATCCTCGGGGAAAAACTGTTGACGTTACAGGTGCTCCCGTTCAAGAAGAGAAATGTATATAAGTATGTAAAATATGTACATTCTACTGCACTATCTAAAAAGATGAATATAAGAATATAAGAATGCAACAACAATACAACAATAATAAGAAATATTTACAAAAGGTGTGTGTAAAGGTGCATGTGCCTTATCTACAATATACTGTACAACAGCAATATAAAAATGTAAAACTGCAATATGCTGAAAATATAAGATGAATAGAAATATGATAATGGATGAAATAATTATGTACAAATATGTGCGTCAAGCAATAATCATATATGACAGTGTAATAACAGTTTTGTATATACTGCACAGTGACCGCTGCTTTCATCACACTGCCTGCTGTCACAGTGATACAGAGTTTGTGATACTTGTCTGTCTCTGTAAAATCATGTTTATTTACTACTAATCTGTAATGTCGAATACCTTTTGAAAAAAATGGAATGCCACCCTGATCATGCCTGAGAAGTGATCTGAAAGATAAAGATGATGCTGGAAAAACAATAACGTAAGCATAACTTTGTGAAAGCAAACTATAGTTTTTCTGGCTTCCTTTCCCGTTAATTATATTGCAACCTCTCAGATTCATTTTGTAGCTCAGGCCTGGATCCCAACCCCACACTGGGAACTAGTGGTTCAACAGTAGCTGTACTAAAAAAAAAAATGTTGCCAGTGGACACAATGAAGGCAATAGTTACACTGTCTCCAAAACATATGTGATAAAAGTATTTTCTCATAACTTTAAAAAGCAGTTGTTGTCTGAGGTCAGCAGTGTAGTTAGAAACCTGGTTACATGTATACAGGGCCAAGTACAGAAGAGGATTAGAGCAACGTGAAAGAATTCTGACTTTAAAGTCAGGATTCATCTCCTAACTGAATGGGACATGAGTGATCAGCAGTGACAAAATCAGGTTGATTGTATTGTGATCTATGGGAAGGTCCTCACTGGATGTGAGGACACTACAGAACGGTTGATTCATGAAGTTAAAATCAGTTACCACCTCAGGCACAGTCAGAATTTGTCTGAGCTGTTCATAAACCCATCAGAACATCAAATACCAAGGTTTTGGGTCGGTGAAATGTCCCGAGCAGCAAAACAATGAGAAAAAATAAGGAAATACAAGCAGAGAGATGCAGGGTCTGCAGATACAGACACCAGCACACATGTCTAGTGGGTAATAAGTGATTATGAAAGGGATTATGTTTGCTTTTTTAGGAAGATGTAACTACAAAAACCTACAAAACATAGCAGCTGGCTGGAGGGAGATCAGCAGGGAGCATCTTATTAAGGTATATGACCATCACTAATAACAACCTACGTGCTCTTGGCTGTATTGTACATCATTTCTTAAAAAGAAACATAAATAAAACATAAACATCTAAATATTACAATATAAAATGTGTGTTCTGTTTAAAATGTACAACTGTGGGATGATAACGAGTACTCCCCCTACTTGAGTGCATAGCTCAAGCGCACAGCTGTTGGGTACATGGTTTGATTACATGACAGACGTGCGTATTTAACAGATTCAGTGTGGACAGACCGTCCAATGTGTGACATGACTGTCAGACGCATCAGTAAGGACATGATGCCAGACTTTAAAGTCAGAATAAAGTCAGAATTCTGAGTACTGACTTTATTCTCAGACTTTGATTTCAGAACTCAAATGAATTCTGACTTTAGAACTCTGACTTTAATCTCAGAATTGTGACTTTAAAGTTCAGACTTAAAACACAGAACTCAAATACATTTTTCATATGTAGCCCAAATCCTCTTCTGCAGCTAAGAGATTGTCTTTCTCCATAACAAACTTAAATTAGTTTTCTATAATCCTGATTAGGGAGACTGGGTAAGCGATGATAACCTGAACATGAATGCAGAAAATGACACTAGATTCAAGAAATTCCTAAAAGACATAGATTTATGTTTTAAAGCTCATAAAATAATTTCACCACACTAAAAAGATTCTGTTGCTTTTGAGAAATGAGATTTCAGGACTCAGGGTTGTAGCCTTCATCTGTCTCCACCACTTTACACTCTGTGAATATATTCTATCACAAGTGTTGCAAATGAATGTGTTGAATTTTCAGATGAGGATGCCACACACAGTGCCCCATAAATGCATGCTCACACACCACATTGTGCAACTGTCTCATTAGCATTTTAGAGCTGCAACCATGTTAACCATAAAAAAGAGACTTCCAGCCATATGTTTTCTTCTCTTTATGCTCTTTTTAGTTACACTTGAACACATTTCTCAGGAGGGGTAGTGCAAAAGAGCTAAATTAATAATAATTCAACAGCGTGGAGGACAGAGGTGAGCTAGCTAATGAAGGGTTAACCTCCGTCCCTGCTGCCTTCACCTGGGAAGGCAGAGGAAGTGACAAGAACATTTGAGCTCTATAATTCCCATGAATGGTCACAGTCTGAGCTCATCTCATCAACGTCATGCTGGGTGAGAGAGCTGTCAGCCTGTGTGTGTGTGTGTGTGTGTGTTGGTCATGTGGAAATTAAAGGGGGGAGGGAGTTACAGTGGCAGCAGAGGTGAGTCTGATGAGAATTGGCAGGCAGATTATGGATGTGGCATTTGGGGTCTCGGCACCGATGGCGGGAAGCTCATCCAATCCCGAGGCTGGCGAATGGTTTGGCCTGACACTCGAGCGTTGACAGATGGCCTGAGATGCACTGAGTGACATCACCAAAGACAGGAAAAGCTTGTGGATGGGATTCTTTTCCACCTTTAGAGTCAACTTGAATTTCAAAATCAAACCTTTGTCCCAATTCTTTTTTTTTTTTTTCCTTTTGTCTCCATTCTACATTTCTCTCAGGACTCCCCAAGCAGATAGGGGTTTTCTGACGATTTGGGATTTGTTAGATTGACAGCTATTAAAGTTTGTGTAAAGCAATAATAAAAAAGTGTTCAGAGTTTGTGACACCACAGAAATGTGTTATTGAGTATATAAAATTAGGTCTCAAAGTCATGAAAAAATGAGCAGTTTTCTCTGCTCTGAAATGCTGGGGGCGTGTCTGCTCTGCTGTCTCAGTGTCAAACACCACTATGACCTAAAACAACCTGAAACATGGACGCTCTGTCTAGCAGCTTTATTGGACATGTCCAGACATGTTTGAGCCACCAGTGCCGGAGGATGGTGATAGAGTTTTTTTTTTTCTTCTGTGTCAGTTTGTTGGAACTGAAGTGAGCTGAGGTGAACTGCTGGGCTGATTTGGACTGAGAGACACACTGAAGGTACGTTTGTAACTGACTGTAGGGGGACCATGGCTCTGTCACATCACCAAGCCATGTTTCAGGTCCACCCAAAAAATCCTCAACACAAAAACTGTGAACAACAATTTAACAGTCTAACTCCACAGTTCAGTACTACATAGTTGTCAGTCTTGTCACGTTTTCAGGAACTATGATCAAATATGCATATTGTGTTTAGATGAAAAATCCAAAAGTCCTTCAAACAGGCTTTAGATAAGTGGTGATATGTGGTTGGTAACAGGGCGGCTGTAGCTCAGGTGGTAGAGTGGGTCATCTACTGATCGCAGGGTCAGCACTTCAATCTCCACCTTGACCTGGCCACATGTCAAAGTGTCCTTGTGAAAGACACAAACCCTGATTGGCTCCTTTGCTGAGGATGCACAAGCCAGTTCCAAGGCTGGATAAATGGAGATTGTGTCTGTAAAAACATCCAACCCAATATATGCAGATCCATGGCCCAGTCTTAACGGGAGCCCAGTCTTAACGGGAGCAGCCAAGAGACAAAGAGGATATGTGGTTGATGCCGTTGACCTCTCAAAGGAAAAAGTTCACCACTACACTGCAAGTGCAACTACAGCCGTTGTTTCATTAAGAGTTAAGACTTTCCTTTTTCACCACTTCCTTCCTTTCCTTTTGTTCTTTCTCTCTTCTCTGTCTCTTACTGTACATTCACTTCAGGGACTCCTAACCTGATTTTGGCAGGTAACCCAGTTTAGTGGTCTTGAATCTCCTATGAGTACTACATTTAAAAGACATAAGAAAGGCTGAAACTGTCTTTCATATGGTACAATCTGCTGTAGAAAAGCAGCAAGAGACTGTGTAAAGGCTGTAAGGTTTCCACACCAATACGGAGCCAAAATATTTTTTATAAGTTCTACTATTTCCTTTCTTTTTTTCCCCTGTCTATCATCCTTCTGCCTTTTTCCCCCTCTATTTTCTGGGAAGGTTACCTCAATAAGTAAAAGACACTGCTTGTATCTTCTTAGGAGAGATTACACAAAAAAAGTAGTGCAAGGGCATTTCTGTGTTCCTGCAAGAACACAGACTGAGACTCCACTGATAATAACAGGCGTATTGTGCTGTCATCTCTGTAACACAGTCATCTTCATTTCTCAAGGGCCTTACGCCAGCGCCTCTGTAAAATGTACAGCGCTTGTGCAGCATACAAGCTCTGGCACACTAGATCAAAGGGCAAGCAGGAATTGATTTGGATGCGTCTTTGCTGCCTGAAAATAAAAGACCTTGTAATGAAGCGTGTTTACTGCCAGAGCCCTGCACAAATGTCCCCTAGGAACCATGTAATGTATAGAGAAGGGAGGGGTTTGTTTATTGTGACGCGCTGCCCACCCATAACAGCTGCTTGAATCTGACAATGTAACAGTGCTTCCTACTTCAGATTCAACTTGCAAAGGGGAAGCATCGGCTGAAGACAGAAGTGTCAGGTGCATCCCAGAACAAGTGCAGTACAACTCTCTGAAGATCTGTACAGACATCCTCGTGTTAGGGATGGGGAGACAAGTAAAAGGACTCATAGTGGTGATATGATGGCATTGATGTGGTTCAGCTCTCCTAGTTTCAAAATCTGATGATGGCACTGTCAGTCGATTTGTTTGTCTGTGTGTCCAGGACCTTGATCGTGACCATGACCACGACAAGGTATCCACTAAATTAGGTGGAGATATTCACTGCTGTTTTTGTAGCTCCCCAGAGGATCTCTGTCCTTCTTGGTCAATACCTCAGCTTTTGAGCCACAATTAGATTACATTTTCAGTTTTGCACACAAGAGCATGTGTCCCTTGTTCTGTGGCTATTGGTCCTCTGCAGTGGCCCTGGTTCGATTATAGACTGCAGCCCTTTGCTGCACGCCATCTCCCCTCTCTGCCCCCTTTCCTATCTATCTTAAGATGTCTCTCCATATATAATAAAGAAAAAATGTATATACTAAAAAAGAAAACTAATACCCTCATTCTTGAGACACTCACTGCATGTTCATGGTCCCCAGAGTAGGAACCCTGTTAGATTTAGGTGATACTGGCTTTTCCTCTAGCACCAGCCTGCTGCCCCAGAATCTCTTTGAAAGAAATCCACCTGCCTAATATTATAATAATGTGCAGGTTCCCCTCATGCTGCCAAAACAACTCTGACCCATCAAGGCATGGACTCTGCAAGACCTCTAAATGTGTCCTATCATATCTGGCTCCAAGACATTAGCAGCAAATCCTGTAAGTCCTGTAAGTTGCGAGGTGGGGCCTCCATGGATCTGGCTTGTTCCAGCAAGTCCCGCAAATGCTTGATCAGTTTGAGATCTCTGGAATTTGAAGGCCAAGTCAACACCTTGTCAACAGCAGGCCACCATCTTCCATTGCTCCATGTTCCACTTCTGACCATAACATGCTTATTGTGTGTTTAATTGCACTGGACAGAGGTCAGCTTGGTCACTCTAACTGGTATGTGGCAACGCACCTCATACCCAGCACGCTGTAATGCACTGTGTGCTCTGAGACCTTTCTATCAGAGCCAGGATGAACTTTTTCAGCAGTTTGTGCAACCATAGCTCCTCTGTGAGATCAGACCAGACAGACTAGCCTTCACTCCCCATGAACATCAGTGAGTCTTGGGCACCCATGACCCTGTTGCTGGTTCACCAGCTGTCCTTCCTTCTGGTAGGTTCTAACCACTGCATGCTGGGAACACCCAACAAGACCTGCTGTTTTGGAGATGCTCTGACACAGTCATTTAGCCATCACAATCTGGCCCTTGTCAAAGTGGCTCAGATCTTCATGCTGCCCATTTTTCCTGCTTCCAACACATCAGCGTAAACAACTGATTGTTCAGTTGCTGCCTAATACACCCTACTCCTTGACAGGTGTCATTGTAACAAGATAATCAGTGTCAGAAGATGATCACTTGTCATTGGTTTTAATGTTGTTCATATTGGACAATTCCATCCAGTGCAAAGGTTTATGGAAAGTATGGGAATGAAGATCTTAGTGGTTGATGGGCCAGCTTTCATACAGGAGACCAGAGTGTATTTCCTGTCTGAATCAAACAAAAAAGCTTGGATTTGTTTCACTACAGCCATGATCTTTCCCTAACCTCAACATATCATATTTGTCAAGCACAGATATTGTGGAAAAGAGATGTTTCAATAACTGTCTCATTGAAGATGAACCAAGATTGAAGAGTTGAACCCTACACATTACATCAAAGTCACAACATACTGTGCAATATAGGTTCCTTAATACCATGGTGTTTGTTGAATGCAGTCATATTTTCTGGAGGAGAAACAATTTTAAATTTGGCAATTTTCAATTAACCTCACTTACATTACAGTTTCAGTCCTATAATCCTAAATTACACTGTGGTAATTTAAACATTTGGCTATATAATCAGAAAGAACTAAATTAACCATCTTTTGACTTGTTACAATTTCAATGTCTCATTGTTACAAATGTAGCTATAAAGTGGTAACACACACCTAGCAATTCCTGAGAATGGATCACTTTCTGACCACCTGGATTAAATGGATTAAAATCCAGCCAGCATGCAAGTGGGTAAAAAAATAATCTGGATGGCCACTGAAACCTTGTGTAATCACTGAGTGTCTTCTTGCTCGCTTGCTCCTCTGAGAAAAAGTACAAACTAGGGATTTTTACCAGAGGATGTATGCCTCTGCCCTGACGATATCATGGCCAATTAGGCTAGCTGATAATGTGACTTAATTAAGCATGCACTGGTGCTCTAAGGAGATTCTGCTGGGCCCTGGAGAGCAAAAGGAGCAGAGCAGGACAGAGGAAATGTATTTACTAACAATGCTTACAAAACCAACCTACTGTATATTTCCTATATATTTGTGTCATTAAAATGAAAAATGTCTGTATAGAGAGATATACTGTAGGTACATACACTACATACAGAGTAACCTGGTAGATGTAAAAGGCCGTAGCAGCTACAGTCTTTTACATTTAATCAGTGGTTTTCATCTGGAAGGTAACCCTCTGCTGGGAATCAACATTAGCTCCCTAAATAGCTAAACTCAAGTCAAACTAATCCCCATAAGCATTTGCAAAGACTGGCATTATCTGAAACCCCACACACTGCATTTATTCAAGCTGTTAGCTCCGGTCCCCTGGAGCCTGCTTCCGATCGGTAGATGCACACCCTCGCTGAGGATAGGGTATTGACTGAAATCAATTATAGGCCCATTTACTTAATGAGCTTGGTCAACATCTGTGTCGGTGTGGCCACAGTGCGCCACGCTTGATCGGCTGGCTTCTGACGACGGCTCAGGCCAGCACTGATGGTGATTGGACACAAAAACATCTGAGCTGTTGTGCTCTATTAAGGGAGCGAGGTCTGTTCTCAGGTTTCTCTTCATTAAGACTCGTGACACACTGAGTACAAAACCTGGACATCACGCACTACCTGATGGGTATTCTGAAATTGATCAGTTCAGGTTGGAAAGGCCACACAAACTTGGCAACAGTGACAAGAGGCCCATACTGACTCAATTAATTTGGAGAATTCAAGACTATTTGCACTCATGTAACACCCCATAAATGAAAATTGCATAACAGAAAGTAATATTGAGATTTTTTTATTGGTTGGCTTCACCCAAAAAGAGCTCACTGTATTTATTTATTGCATTACTTTCTTTCAGAATTATGTGAAATGCAATTAAAAACATTGCTGAAATGGTACATCCATTTGAAACTGCAGTGAAAAAATAAAAAGAACTTTCAGCATCTGAATACAGTGTGAACACTTGTGAAAAGAAAGATAAAGTCCCTCACATGTAAAATAATATCCAAATGACCGCCACAACCCAGTAAATCAGGTAATAGTGGAGGACCTTAGGCCCTTAAAAGTCATGATACCCATATGCCTGAGTTAGAGCAAAGTTTAATATGTCTAGTTTTTGAAATGGATGGTTGTATAAAAATACTGTACTGCAATATTAGTTTTTTTGGTTAACTTTTGCATCCTCCTCAAAAACAAAAATGGTGAAAATTTAAGCTTCTCCAGAAGGGACAGCATCTGCCTTGTCGCATATGTCAATATTGATCAGGATGATTCAAAATTTGAACTGGATGTTTGTGGATGTTGTGGAAATCGAATAGAGTGTTAAAAAAATCCAAAAGGTATGTATATATATCATCAAGAAATGTTATATGTACCAAAGGCTGCTGTCTTGTCATAAAAGTGGGTTTTTCACCAATACAAAAGAGCAATGTAAATACAAATGGTTATGTAAATAGATAGGAATGCAATGGTGAGGGAATTTTCCAGATAATAAATCTGACAACACCAGTGTTACCAACAGCACCGAACATTTTACAAGAAAAGATATTCTACTCAATATCTGCAATGTTAGAGCACTTACTATAATTAATTATAATTATTGTAATTATTTATTAAGTTTAGAGTTGCCATGTCTATCAAACATCCCCCATACTGACCCCAACAACTGACGTCCAAAGATGAGCTGTAAAATAACGCTAGCTTTAAGTACAGTCTGGCTGTAATGTTAGCTCCTTCTCAAGGCTAGCTTAGTTTTGCCAGGTTAGCCTTAGTTTAGATAAATGATCACCAGCTAATGCTGTCATGGTAAAGTCCTGAAAATCAGAATACTCAATTTGATGCCTTCCCAACCCAGGACTGTTTGGTGGATTTCAGTCTGCACCTATTCAAGCAGCCTCATGTCAGCCTGTGATTAGCCAACAGTGTTAGGTTTGAAATGTGACTCCTGCTGCTCTGTGATGTGGTTGCAGCATCTGTAGAACACACTTTGATAGTGGCAGTGGTGGGCAGGTATTGTGACTGGTGTATGCCCCAACACTGTGTAACGCTGCTAACACTTACGACAGTAACAACCATCATTGATGTCATCGACCCAGGCATATTAGAAGACTGACAACCGTGCTATGGCAAAAATGGCTTAATTTTATCCAGTACCACATCTCCCAGCAATGCATGATAGTACCTCAGCAAATATGCGTAATGCTCATATTTTTTTCCCCAGGACAATGAAGTCATGGCTCAGCCTCCTCTGACTGATTGGTGAGTACTCATTTCCTCTGTTGATTTGGGTGGGGAGGTTTAGGCAGTTAGGACTGTGACTGGGTAGCGGTAGGGTAAGAATATCAGGGTAAAACAATCAGAGGCAAAATAGGGCAGGACAGGCCTTCGCCATCCTTGGAAAAAAATAATGCTAACTGTACACATAGAGTAGATATTGGCCTGTAGCATTGTGCTAATTTACCATTTATATAACCAGAATCAAAAAAGGAGGAAAAAGTGATGCTGTGCTGACATTTCCAAAGTTGTAATTTCACCTGAGTTCACCTCAAATGAGTGTCAGGACATAAAGCTGGACTTGCTGTTTGGTTTTTCTTACCTGTGGCTACCCTGCGGCAACATGCCTGCACCAACATAGCACCTTGTGTTATTTTGCTGTAGTGTTGTTGTTGGTGTGAAATATCCTTTGGGCATTTACAGTAAAGCAGAAACAAGTTACAAACACATTGCAGAAGAATGGCAAGGTCACTGCAGGCCACTTTCTGACGGTACAGGCAGAGAGTACTGGAAAATACCCATGAGGGCTAATGACATCAGAACAAGAACAAGATGTTCTCTGCGATTTCTGATTTATATCATTTTAGCAGTGAGTGAAATTACTGTTTAAAATAACTTCCAGTGCCACTGGAAGGATGACTGAAAATGAGTACAAAAGTGAGGTAAAAATAAAGAGCAAGGCGAGGAAAGGTGAGAACGAGAGACAGGAAAGAGACAGAGTAAAAAAGAGAGGGAGAATGAAGGACTGACTAAGTGCTAAATGGTGTGAATAATTGAGTTGGAGGTGGCAACTTAATGAGGTGAGCAAGAGAGTGATCATGAAGAAGGCCAAGACTCCCAGTGTGGCCCTCCCAGCAGGACTGGCTAACACTGCCTGGCACATGCTAATAATGAGAGAATTCACACGTGCACAAGCACGGAGCGAGTGTTACAAACACTGGAAGGAAAGGCTTCTACAAATTGGTGCTTTGAAAAAAAAAAGAAAAAAAACATGAGCTGGAGCAGAATTGGTCACGCCTGAGGTACAGCTTTCACATCCAAGTAATATGCAAAGGTGCATTCACACATTATGTAAAGTTCCTGAGGTGTGTGTATGAGTGTGTGTGTGTGTGTGTGTGTGTGTGTGCATGATGCTGTGCTCACAAACCTCTATGTTTTTAAATGAAGCAGTGTCAATCCAAGAGAACCAGTGTCTGTGGTGTAAAACCAAAACCTGAACGATCAGTGTCAATGAAAAAATTAAGAAGATGAGGACAACAGGAAAGATACTTTTAGCAATTTACATAGACTTGAGACTGAATATACTCACAGACAAAAAAGAAAAAAACTAAAGATTATTACTACTAAAAATGTAATCCATTTTTTGGTGAAATTTTATTCTTTAAAGGGATAGTTCACCCAGAAATGAAAATTCAGTCACTATCCACTCACCCTCATGCAGAATGAGGGTTGGGTTTATTTTGTTAGTCCACAAAACACTGCTGGAGTTTCACAGGAAAAAAAGCTTTGCAGGATCTCCCAACAATGGAAGTGAAGTAACAATAACTTCATAATCCATACTTTATGGTATTTATGTAAAGGCTCTAGGCCATGAAGTCCAGGTTAAATAAAAAAGTGCATAAAATGTCAGAGTCCATTATTGATCTCCTCTTGAAAAGTATTTTTTTTAAATGGAGACAGAGTTGAAAGATACCTCCCTGATTATTATTATTATTATTATTATTATTATTTTGTGATGGTGTAATGGTGTGAGTTGTGAAAACTGGTCCAGGAGCAGCTGAAAAGTAGAAGGGGATTCATTTTTCCAAAATAAAAGTATACATTCCTTTGCTAAGTATGTTATGTATAGTAATATTCAGCTTTTTTTTGGGATCTAATTGTCTAATTAGAAATCTGGCATATCATTCGATTCATTCAATGAATTAACTGAATTCCAAAAACTTTCCAGCAGATGACATTGCCAAAACATAATGTATGACTGTTCATTCCACAGTTCTGCATCTTGGACAGTATTATCTGTACTTCTAAAATCAATCTGGAAGTGTCCGTACATAGATTTGGACTGGCAGTCTGAACGTGGTCGTAAGTGTTGTTTTTGTTCTGCTGGCTTTGTTCATAAGACGTGTCTTTAAGGTGGAATCATACCTTGCTGTAAGTTGTTGTCTGGGTAAGCCTATGTCAGGTCTGCCTGCTGGGAGAGATTGATTTATAGTTGCTAGGATTTAATGTGGTGGTGTAACACCTACACAACACTAGCATGATGTGTCGTACAGTCTCATGCTGCTTTCACTCCTGCACAAGCGCTACACTGCACACAGCAAGACAAAGATTACTAACAGACATGGTGGCTGTATGAGTTGTATTCATATACATACTGCCCTGATGTTTCACCAGGTTTTGTGATAATAGTTTTAGTCATTTGAACTTTGACCCCATTACGCTGGCCTCCATAACGCAGGTCCAATAGCATTACAGCTTTGCAAAATTTATAGAGGTGCCAGTTTGACTGTAGAAAGGGGAAGAAGAGAAGGAGCATTTTATGCATCTCTGAATCTACTCTTCAATCCTGCTGGGACTTGAGTAAAACATCTCAAGCATGACAGACAATATCAAAGAGAATGAGGTATCAGGTTGGAAGATTAATCTTGTGTTTTACGTATTCTACAGTCTGATCTCCATGTAGTTCATGTAGTTAGCTGCTGTATAGGATGGGTAATGCTTTCTTCATCTTATCCTTTACATTGCATTAACTATGAGTTCTAAAGCATTTGAAGGTGATTGTGTTACAAAGATGACAGCACAATGCACCTCTTATTATCAGAGTCTCACTTTATGTGCTTGCTGTAAAAATGGGTCAGGTAGGTTGAGTATTTTATTATTCAAACCTTCAGCTTTTTTTCACATTTTCTTATTGAAATTGTGATAGTACTACTCATGCCAAGGATGGGGTTTGCACTGACAATGGCATCGCTAAGTCTTAAAGATTAGCTTTAGCTGTCCAACGTTGTCTTCACTAGAAAAACTGAATGTTTCATTATTTATTCATGTAGTCTCATTGAGTTCAAGATGTATTTTTCAAGAAACACCTGAGACAAAACGGCCAAACACAACTGGCATACAGGGAATCACACATATAGACAAACAAAAAAAACAAACAATCAAGAGACAAATAATATAAAAAAGACCAAAAACTGTTAAAAGAGTCATTTATCATCAGATCATAAAGCTTTAAATTAGCACAAGTGTATTTTGCAGGTAATTCCATTTAAAAGGTGTATGCACAATGGAAACAAGCCTTCAGGCTACACTCTGTTTTCACCCTCTGTGATTTGTAGTGTAAATAATGACTGCAGTGCACTGTTATTTATGTTTTATCATCAAATAAAATCAATCATTTATACCTGAGATGAGTTTTTCTAAAATTCTAAATGACTATATTATATATTTAAGGTTCAGATTACTGACTTGTGGACTTCACAAAATTTACATGAGAGAAGAGCTGTAAAGGTAGTGCAAGCATCCAGAAACTTTAACAGCAGACAAGTAAGAGAAAATACAAAGCAGCCCAAGACGACTAATCACAGTTCAGTGTCCACATAGCTTATTTCTGAGGATATGCATGTAGAGGACTGCCATTGAGTTTACAACATTTCAAGGTGGGAGAATAGTTCAGCTTTTAGATGTGACTACAACATCTGAATGGTATATAATATGGGGAAAAAATTCATAGACTGCATATAAAGATGGATGCCTTGCCATGGATGATCGAGGTCCCACCCATACACCCAGCTGACTCAATAGTGAGCAGAGCTAAGCTCTCAGTCATGACATGAAACCCCCTTTTTTAATAGCATCAAACAACTGACTTAAACCAACGTAATCACAAAAATGAACAGCTAATGAACATATGAACTGCTGAAAATGACAGAAACCATCTTTAGGAACAATTAGTTTGACATGTACTTTCATTTTTCAGTTTGGCCCTTCTGCTAACATGGAGGAGGTGGAGTTTATGACTCATGCAGCCAGCCACCAGGGGGCGATCCAGACGTTTTGGCTTCACTTTTGGTCAGCTGTCATGTTGTCCATCCTAATACACAGTAGGGGTTTCACAGAATAGTTGACTAGTTGACTGGCAAAACGAGTCGACACTGTGCATCATTGTAGATGAACCGTTCACCTGTGGTCAGCCATGTTCATGAACAGAATTTAAGTTATTTAAAGAAGGAAAGACTCCCACTATTGCTTCAAGAAAGCAGTCATGTTGTTACTGCAGTCAAACAGTATTTCCAGCTCAAACAAGCTTGATAGGGGTGAGCCAATCAAGGACCTGATCCCTGGTCGGTCTCGCCTATGTTCATTAATCTTTTACTGGTTGTATCTGAGACCTTTTTGAAGAGTACTGATCACTTTATTGGGTGAAAAAAATATAATATATCTCCCGCGACTAACTGACCAGTTGACTACTTTTTGTGATACTTGATGATTAATAATATGCAGTATCGTGAATGCCCTAATGTACAGTTAATTTCTCATTTCTGATCGCCGAACTTTCACTATCAACACAATTCCATGCAAAGATAACTTATCTTTGAAAAAGTACAAGACATGCGATTTACAATTGTGGATTTGTCCAAGAAAGTTTCAACTGTAGACAAGATACTTTTTATAGCATACTGAAAGGACACACAACAAATACCTGAAAGGCAGAATCAACATGTAAAAAAAATGAAAAGAAAAGAAAAGAAAGAAAAGCCACCATCCACAGCTTTTTGCCACCTTTGAATCAAGGTTGCACCTTGGCGTATATGTAATAATGTGGGTATGTTCAGCAGAGTGCACCAAAGAAAAGCTGGAGAAAGGAGGTGGAGGGGTTGTGCTATATTCAGTGAAAGTCCAAGTGAAATATCAGTCAGGATGACAAAGGCTCTTAGTTGACATTAAAGGCCAATAGGCTGCTGTGGCCGTGTAGCTACGAATGTTTAAGTCAAGGAACGGTGAAGTCCAGAGAGGCAAACCAGGGCTGAGAGTCAAGATAATGAGGCATGGAAATAGAAACATATTATTTTTAATTAAACACTGGAAAGAAAAAAAAAAAAACAATAACCAGCACACAGCAACTTGGTGTGTATCTCTGTGTGTGTGAAAGGAGTCAAGTGCTTCATTGAAATATAGTTGTGTAGGGTAGAACATCAGTCCTGCCTTGGAACGGTGCACGTCTACACTTTGGAAAGACAAACGAGGTACAAATAGAGATTTAACCTTGGTAGAGCCACGAGAGGGAGAAAAAAAGTCAAAGTTATTACGTCAGTCGGGGTCCTTTCAAAGAGGAGCTAAAAGTCTCGTCAAGTTCTGTCAGCCTTGTCATCGTCAATTTGCTTTCAAGCAACACTAAGCAGAGGTGGCGTCGGAGTCTGTGACAGGCTTTTATTTGACAAACTACTGTACAAGATCCAATGAGAGGCTGTGTTTATCACTGTAGACTGCTGCTAAACAGATGCCAGACACTTGTTCATCATGCTGGGTGACACAAACACCTCTTGAATCAAAATATTTCATTTTGAACATTTTATTTGGACTAATCACTTCTCATTTTAACCACTAAGATGACAGTTTTATGGATGAGACCAGTGTTGGGGTAACAAAAGTAAAATCTTAGAGTAATATATCACTTTTATCAGTAATGAAGTACTGTAACGCAGTACCAATAGGTTTTTCAATAATATCATTACATTTTCTGTTTTAAGTAACACATTATTAAGCTTAATTTCAGAAGTGTTGGGGCTAAAACATGTCTGAAAATATAGCAAATACAGCTGCAGTCAGTAAGAGTTGAAACTAGGCCTATGAACCAGCATAACAATGATTATGACCAACTGAACAGATACACTGCAAACACTAATAAAAAGTAACATTTGCATTTTTAAACATAAAACAGCAAACTTAAACTACTCAGTCCAGCACTGTAAGCATGATGGGAAATTTGAACCATTGCTATAATATTTTAACCTACAATACATACCAGAGCAGACACAGAGGCAGATGGGAATGACTGAACTTTTTTTTTTTTTTTTTTTTTTTTTTTTTGCCATTTGTGCAATATAGGGTATTCACAGAGATAACACAACATAAAGAGATCAAACAACATCACCCTCGTCTATTGTATACTGGATAGTTGTACTTCTGCAGTTATTTTGGTGAAAGTAACACAAAGGGAACATAACTCTACACACACATTACTATTGTAAAGTAACATATGACTTTCTGATTAAAATAAATACTTTGAAAGTTACTTGCCCAACACTGGATGAGACACACAAATGAGACACACCCAAAACCCCAAAAGAGGCTCCCACATTGAAAGTCTGTGGCAGAATCAGAACAATTGTCTGTGGTAAAGTAAATGTAGATAAAGAAAAGATTGTTTCAGCTTTATCCTAATCAAACAGTACAGATATAATAAGCATGAAAACAATAAACACCATGGCTGATTGCTACCACTTTTGGCCAAATGTCCTAAGGGCGTCAAACTTTAAATGCAGTGTCTTGGTACTTTCGATGCAAATGTGATCAATTGCCTTATGTCTCTTGAACTAATGAGACTTAATGAAACTGTTAGTGGGAGTGTAAACCTGTTTGCAAGGGCTGATTGCACTGGACATCAGACTTCAGTATTTTGGAGTTTAGAGCAACCCAGTACAGCTTGCCTCATGTTCAAACCCTATGTCCTATGTCTATGGAATTGGCATATGAGGATGTACACAGTGAAACAACATATCATTGCTCAGTCGAAAAGGGTCTTTGACTTGGCAACACCTGTAATTTTGTTGTGTTTAAATAGAAAATGATAAATATGACGCAGGGACATAGTCCAATGAACAGCAACAAGAGCTTTTGTTTCTCTGTGGCAGCACTGAGGGGACACACCTCAAATACAGAAGCCTTTTAGATTGTGATGTTACAATAGTAAAGGACTCATCGTACGTCAGCCCAACTCTGTACCCTTAATGTGGAGCCATACTGATACATCTGCATGGCTGATATTACTGGAGATGATCAGATAATCAAATATCTATCGGCATCAATGAATATTTTAGCTAACAAGTTAGGAATGATATTGCAGTAAAGAAATATTATATATTCCATGTAAGTGGCCCCTTGTGGGCACCAAGTTTTAACTCCAATCTGTGAGCCCTCTCCATCACAGCGTTACAGTTCCACAAACATCCTGATTCCTTCTTACCTTTTAGTTCAACAATCCACAAAAAAGCAATATAGTACTCATTACTGGCTAGCAATCAATATGTCAGGGCTACTAAAGTCTGGGTTTAGCAAGCCGACTCAAACTGTGAGCACAGTCCTTGCAGAAGAAGCAGAAACACAACAAGCAGAGTCAGAAGTCTAGCTCATTTGTTAGTAGAAACAATGACTTCAGGAAACATCACATCACAGGGAAAGTGGACAACACAGGTGTCACAGTTTACACTTGGGCCACCAAAAATGTACTTTGGCCACCAAATTAAGAGGCTTGGTGGCCTGTTAGGGCCAGCATCTATCCCTGATAATACATTTTCACAGTTGGTTTTCAAACAAACAAAATAATCGGATTTCTATCAATATTGGTGTCAGCCTCAAAGAATCCAGTACTGGTTGGACTTTCTAATGTCTATATTCTACATGTAGAGTCTGTGTCTTGTTCTAGTTCACTTTAATGCAGTAGTTGAGAGATAATGTGATACTCATCAACACTCCATATCCAGATGTTCACTGCTGATCTAGTTTTTAAACCTCAAACTCCTGAAAGTGACTACTTTAAACTTCAGTCAGTATCATGACAAATATTCCCATAAAGCACCAGCAGTTTTGCAGAGAGCGCACTAGCCAACATTTGACCCAGTGAAAGTATAAAAATGTCATTTTCTATATTTTTCTTGTTGTCAATAGTCCCATTTTTCCTCTGGCAAAAAGCAGAGGTTATGCACCTTTAAAATGTCTCACAGATGAACAATGATTCTTTCTTAAAAATAAAAATGCTTCCCTAAAAAAGCTGGGGATTGTAGTTTATGAAAACATCACTCACATGGAGGGAAACAATGCATTGCTGGGAACTAATTTCAGCAGTGGTTGAGTGCACATGTGGTGCTGCAGTAGCAGGTGTATGGGGGATTAAGTCAAAATAAATTAGCGTGTGTGAATGCGAGTGTGTGTCTGTGGTAATTGCTGTGTTTTTAATAGTTTTTCAATAACAATAGAGCTCTATTTCACATTCAGTCATACACAAAAATATAATAAGCTTTCTTTACCTGTTGTGGAAACAGCATCGCAGCACATGCAAGAGAAAAGATGAGAGAAAACAAATAAGAAGATGATGACAATTTACATTTGCACTTTAACATACATAAATTAAAAATGCTAAATAGCTTGCTGTTTGTTGATGTAAAGAGCAGAGGGCACAGAGAGACATGGATTTGCACTGTAATTTCAGGTAATTGGCAACAACATATCAGACACGAGAATTGATCGGCTCATTCCAAAGGCAAGTGTCTGAAAATGATTCTTCAATACACACGAGCCGTAACACAAAGCTAAAATAGACAAAAGACTGAAGAGAGTTCGAGCAATTAGGTTGGTGACGGCCACCAGAATCCAGGAAAAAGACGGTGTTATTTTTCCGTTCAAATGTGACTTGTAACAGGAGCAGCTGCACTCATTAAAGAATAACCTGCAGCTTGGATTTCTTACTGAATTCACACTTTTCAGTCAAGGAAATGATCATTTGAGAAGAAATATACATGTATTTGTTTTAAAAGTCACAAGGACAAAGATGCAGAGATGTGTTGGGAAAGTGTTGCTACTTTCACACAAAAATATGTTTGCTAATGAAACATTGCCCGGACATTGAACTGTTGGCTGTTGGACTCAGGCCGTGTTGTTTGCCATGGGAGTTTTCACATGCCATTGTTGTGACCGTGTACATCACTCCCTCTGCCAACCCGATGTGGGCGTGTGACGTCATTCACTCCACCATAGCCCGTCTCCAGGCTCAACACCCGAGTGCATTCATCGCCATCTCGGGTGACTTCAATCACGTCATCATGGCAACGACACTTTGTTGTTTTTACACTAGTTTGTTAACCACTGCTGTATATATTTGTACATATTGCTTTATATAATATGCTGTACATATTTTTAATATTTTATTTTTATTCCTTAAAGTTTTATCTCTACATCATATTTCTATCTTAATTTCTATATTTTATTTTTCTATAATGGGTGCAACTGTAACACTAACAATTTCCCCCCGGGGATCATTAAAGTATTTCTGATTCTGATTCTGATTCTGATTCTAAAACAATGACTGAAATTAAGTGCTCATACAAACACATGGCAGACATTTATCAGTCTGTTTCGACAGGTCGCTGTCTTCAAAAATGATTTTATTACATCACTGGCAAAGCACAGCACATTTTATGAAAGAACCTTTTTCTAAGAACATACATTCAGTCACTCTGATCCCAAATGAAATATTTTGACTATTACTGGATGGATTACAATGTAATTAGGTACAAACATTCCTGTTTCTCAAATGATAAATCCCAATGAGACTGATGATCCTCTGACTCTTTTTTTCTATGAAGGCCATGTCTATAATGCATTATAAGCACCTCATTATAATGCATTTATAAATATGACATTATAATGTATTTATGAGCCTTTATAAAACTGAATGCTTATAATCATGTATGACAACTTATAACAAGGTTTATAAAGTGTTATAAATGGTGGTTGGTTGGGTTTATAATGAATGATATACATGATCGTCTACCTAAGTGTCAAGCATTCCAATTTGCATACTTTGGTCTTTGCTAAACTAAATCCATCCCCATCAGCCTGCAGCTGCACATTGTGTTTAATGCTAATCAGCAAATGTTAGAAATCTAACTTTAGATGGTGACCACGGTAAACATTATACCTGCTAAACATTAGCATAATAACATGTATAATAACATTAAAATGGATCCACTCGTAACTTTGTTATGTTTTGGAGCTATACCACGGGTCTGCAACCTGCAGCTCTTTGATCCCTCTCCAGTTGCTCCCTGTGATTTTGGCAAAAAAAAAAAAAAAAAAAAAAAAATGGAAATGAATAACAGTTATTACTTTTAGCATTTTAATTTTCATTTATCATCGTGTTGTCTATGAAAAAGTTGCAACTCAAACTCTTATGAAAAAGTTTCACCAACTACTAAACTTTGGTTGAGATAATTTACTTTAAATTAACTTAAATCTTTGAGTTTTAGAAACCCCCTCAAATTTTTAAGTCTATTTCAAAACATATGGGAACAAAACTTAAAAATCTATAGCAGTATGTTGCCTTGAAATTTTGAGTTGTCTCAGATAATATTTGCATTCTTATATTTATCAACTGTAAAAATATGTAGTCTATGCAAAAAATTTAATATTTCATCAATTAAAATGTGCGTCATAGCCTACATCTAAGGCTCTGTGCCTTTTCCTCTAAATGTTGATGGTGGCTTGTCTACTTGAGTACATTAAAAAAAAGTCTTTCATTAAAGAATTTAATACTTGTAGCTCCAGATAGATTTTTTTTTTAATTCTTGTGGCCATAAATGGCTCTTTTGATGGTAAAGGTTGCAGACCCTTGCGCTATACAAATAAAACTGAATTGAAGTGAATTAAATTGAATGTTAACAGGGTGATATTACCATTCACTTTAAGAATTTCTGTATTTGTGTGTAATCTCTGTCTATCTGCATCAAAGGCTTGAACACAGAATGTCTTAATCATTTCTAAGGAATTATGATCATTATCACTGAAGGTTTTATGTTAAATATGGGATCAGTAATGTTACATTACAAATACACTGAAAACTGCTGCATCATCCATCACTGTTGTTCAGCTCAAATTCACAAAGACAACTGTAAAGATTGCTGTGTTTTAGAAGATAATACTACATGGCAACAGGATGATTGGCAGCCCTGCTGGCCTCAACACTGCATTTCATATTTTACATTGCCAGTGGCAAGAAATCTACTGGATGGCAGAAAACAGGAGAATAATGATCTCCACATACACTAACTGCACCACAAGTTTAGCCCACAGTGGGGCCTTTTCTATTAGAGGCATAAGTAAATGTTAGCATATGGGTTTTGACGGGCAAAGAGCCGGAGCAGAGGAGGTTGGCTGAGGTGCATCAGGACTCCTGCTGAGAGGAGAACATGCACTCTGCGATAGGCAGCCTTCAGCCCATAGCTCGCTCTCTGCTGTACTGAAATATGCAGGTGATGGGGAAGCCTTCCTCTGACTTCAGATGAGCTCGTCTTTTTTTTTTCCTCATCAGTGATTATTCAGAGGCCAGCACAAGCTACAATATTTAGGAGGACTGGGAGACAAGAGCTACCTTGTAAGACAAGTCTTTAAGAAGAGAGAGAGGTGTGTTATTGACAGTAGGATAATAGATACTAAAAATCCAAGGCCCTGCTGACATTCCATTGATGCTACAATGTTCATTACATGTCAAAATACAAAAGTCTTGAACAGAATAAGCAACATAATGGTTTTTTTTTAGCCTTAGCCTAAAATCTTTTCCCCTAGCTGGCACTAAAGGAAAGGTAAAAAAGTCATCCAATCATACAATCATTCAGAATAAAAGTGCTCAGAAAATTGCATGAATTTGCAAAATCTGTTAGATTATGAAAGACAGTATCTTGTGTGCAAAGTTACAAAGGGCTGCAAAGAAAAGTTCATGGAATGTCCAAAATAGAAAGGGTCCATCCTCATGAATATGTTGAAGATTTCATTGCAATGTGTTAATTATGTTATATTTTTTGCCCAGGTTTTGGTACTAGAGGAAAACTCAAGGTGTTATATTCTTCCTCAGGGGATCATAAATATCCAAACCAAATGTATAGTCATTTGATAGTCATTAGTCGTCAAGAGATCTTGATCCAAACTAAAGCCATGGACCATCTGGAAACTGTCTTCACCAGATAATCGACAGCATTGGCCATTTGTTCAATGCTTAAAAACAGTTCGCATTTTCCTGAGAAGGGACTTCTGCTAGCTGTGCCAATAATAGAAGCCAGGGAGGAAGTAGTGTAATGTTGCCACAGCACTAACAAAACAGCATCAGCACCAGACTACACGTTTTTACCTTTCAGTATGGTCACTGTGTCAGATGAAGCTGCCCCACACTCCAGGAATTTTAAAATCCTAACAAATTTTAAAATCTGGTTGCACAACATGCATCAGGAGAAATTTCACAGATTCTGTTCTCTCTAATTTAAGTCACACATCTAACACCCATACCCTGAAAGTTTGAAAATAACCCCACACCACAGGATACTATTAAGAATATCAAGAATAAGACACAGTCAACACAGCTCGTCTATTCTTTAGTGAGAACTGGAGGTGAGATTTTAGTACTTTGAATATCTGTCAACAACAGTGTGCAGACTAATGTTAGCCACAAGGGCTACCGTTGCTTGGCAACTCCTCTCTTTCACTTCTGTGCCAACGAAATCATCCACATTTTGAATCATAAATATCAAACATGTTTGAAATTATCATGGCCAGGTGGGTGAAGATTGGATCTGTGAACCCGTCATATTACCGGAAAAATGGGTCACACATCATGCCGACCCGAATCTGAGGTGCGTCGTCTCGAAACCAGTTGACTTTATATTAAATAGTGAACTGAGCTTCCAGGTCTGAAATGTTAAGTGAACGCAAAGTGGCTTAAACCTGTATTCTTTCTAACAGCCAGTGGGGGGCGACTTCACTGGCTTCAAAAGAAGTATGACTGTGTGTACTCTGATGGCAAAACGAGCCTGCTTCTCACCTCATCAATGAGCTCAGTAAACAGTTTCCTAATGAATTTATGGTCTCAAACACTAGTTTCAAGTTTTTTTCTATGTAGCATGACGTTCATTTAGTAAATTATGGTTCCATTTAGAGTAAAGCAGGGTATTTTTTAGGCTGTGGCTTAAGAAGTCATTCTCAGTGAGTCGGTCCAGCACAACACACAGAGCTCATGAAACTGATTGAACTGTCAAACTAGACAGAACTGATCAAATATGACTCAAGATTCTGTTACTGCACTGACCATCTCTCACCTCAAATGTTCTCAGAAACATCACAGCACATCAGTTTGTGCCAAATTCCAGGCTTCAACACAGCAGTCCACAAATCCATGTGTGACATCACCAAGAGTTCACAGTTCTCAGTGAAACCACAATTCAATGTTATCTAAAGTTACATAATGTTATGTGTGTCACAAGACTTACTTAACTTATGTCATGTGATGTATATCACCCATTCTTGAGAATTGGGACAAATCATGTCCAAATAAAAATTACTTAAAGAAATGACTGATACCAGCTCTCGAATGACATTTTTTTGGGTGAAAATGTATTCTTTAAGGGGAATATATGTAATATGCAAAATTTTTTGGCTCACTTTAATTTTCTTAGTTTCTAAACTTGCTCTGTGCCAGAAAACAGCCCTGTCCCATACAACAATTCATAACTTCAAACAATTTAAAAATGCGTTAAAGACCTTGAAGATCTAAAACTAACAATACCGACTGATAAAATGTACTATTATAATATATAATGTGTCCCAAATTTCTGTCACCTCCATCATATTTTTACAAAAACCTGATTTAATCAGGCATATAAAGGGTTAGCTATACCCTAAGGACCCCTGTCTCACTTCCTGGTTTAAAAAAAAGGCAGGAGTACTGCTCAGGCACTGGTAAACTTTCTATTTTTAGAAATATTTATTCAATATTGCTATCAGATGTGTCTCAACCATAACATGTCAACTCTGTAACCCTTCTAAATCAAAGCTAAATAAGAATTATGATTTAAAAATGTATTTTTTTATTAGCATTAAGAGAACTGTGAGACATTTTAAAAATACAATTAAATTCTAAATTTACGAGGTTTAATAGCCAAGAGTTTGATCTTTTAAAATATATTTTCTGGCATAATTAATGAGTAGAAATCAAAACCTCCTCAAAATACAGTTTTGTCCCATTTTTTCAAGAATGGGTGACATATGTGATGTAACATACTTATTTTAAACCAAACCATGATCTTTTCCTAAACCTAACCAAGTAGTTTTGGTGTGTAAACCAAACCAAACTGCAACTGTTTCACAACATTAAGCATGTATTAAAAAGGCTCCCTGGCAGTGTTTCTCACAGCCACTAAAGGAGAACTTGTGCATCAGGCATCAATATTTGACGACCTGGGATGAGAAAAGGCTTTAGGGTGGCAGATAAGAGAAAGCTGACAGCCATATGGGCCATTCTGAACAGCATTAACATCGGCCTGTTTTGTAAATTAGGTATAATGACTTGTTGATCATCTGACCGACTGACCAATTGACCAACATCGCTACCCCAGGTCCTTAAAAATCCAAACAGATTATTGGAGTCGAACATTATCAGCGAGAATCCAAAGCCTCATTGAGGCAAATGAGCTGAGATAAGTGTAGGGTAGAGGAAGGACGGCGCGATAGCAGTGGATGTGGCGCTGGTGAGGGGAGACTGGGAAAGAAAAATTCACTTCCACTCAGAGTGCGGAGGAGAGGCCTCTACAGAGAGACACAGAGTGAGCTGAGGCAGGCACAGGGAACAGGTAATTAATGGTATTCAGGACAGTCTAGGTGGGAGATAAGCCGAGTCGCTCTTATTGCACACTTTCCCCAGGCCTTCCCATTACCTGGACCAACATAATGACTTTGTGAGCACCTCAACACACAGCTTAGCCTCGACTACAGCGCTCATCCTCCCCCCTCCTCCGCCTCTCTCTCTCTCTCTCGGGTGTAGGGGAAATGGATGAGAAACATGAAAAACAAAATGGCCACCGTCACCACAGCAGAGCATTTCAATGCTCTGCGGTGGCGCTAATTATTTCCGTGTCATGTTTGTCCCCTCTCATAATGGATGTCATAATTATTTTTAAATTGGGTAATAACAGGAGGGAGCAGCAGGGAGGGGATGAAGAGACCAGAGGAATTAAAAAATATCTGGGAGGATTTTTCCTTTTTTTTAGGTCAGTTTTCATGTTTCACTACAAAAAAATACAAGAGATTATTTGTGGAATGATTCTCTCCTGACCGAGTGGAGTGCAGATTTTGGCATATTAAGATGTGTATTTGCAACATTGCTGTGTAAGCCTGTTGAAATCCCCAAATAGCATGACGACTATGACCTATTAAAGCAGCTGAAGTTGACTCTCTGCAGACACATTTGAAGTAGCAGCGAGTCTTTGGATGGCTGGCAGTAAATATCTGAGCAGATGAGGCTGGGGGAAAGGTGCACTGCATGCTGAGTGTGTTTATGTTTGTGTATGTGGGTGTGTGTGTGTGCCTCAGGATGCTTTAAGTGTCCCTGCATTGAGAGTTTTGGTCCAAAAGACTCAAGGATACAGGTTTCCTTCTGTTTGTTGCAGGATCTTTATGGAGCTGTGTTCGTTAATAAAATGATTGCAGACAGACATTTTGGCTGCCCGAGGCTACTGTAATGTGGCACTATGGGCTGAGATTCCCCTTGTCCCCCTGTATAATTGTATCAAAGCTCCATATGATCATGTCCTCATGCTATTATCAATATTATATTATATATCAGCCACTATCTAAATTTCATTTTTCTCTAACTTGTCTACAGGGCACACATAAACACCATTTACCTCCCTCTCAAATTCTGAAATAGTGTTTGCACAGCCCCTCTGAGTGTTTACACATTAACACCTTTAGTGCACAAACTGGCTTCCTCCTTTCTGTTTCCAGGGTCGCTCATTTTGTTCTCTACTGGAAGACTGTATCCTCAGGTGAGCACTCAAACCATTAGGATCTCGTGAACCTCAAACCACCCCTGACTTCATGCTCGGCATAAATTAAAACAAATCTGAAGCTAGTACACAATCACTGGGCAGAGCCGGTCCACGGAGCAGTCAAATGAAGCAGTCAAGAAGATGGAAAACACTGTGAAATATCCAGCATGTCCTCATGCATAAATATCAGAATAGGTCCACTGCCAGTGACCCTCAAAATGACTCATATGTCAGGGACAGGCATTCCAGGTCTTAAGGAAGTGCTGTAAGTCACATGACTTAAATGTATGGTTACACAAAAGTACTTAGTACTAGTGCCTACTGTTTAGGTCTAATGGAAAGATGGTGGTGCATGTTACGTGACACAAGTCACATACGTATGTATGAAATGTAACATTTCTGCATTAAAAAAAACTAGACCTGCGTTCAACATGTCCTCATAACTAAACACCAGAATAAGGTGATCGGCAATTACTAAAACAACGTATATTATCAGAGGAGAGTGCAGGCAGCGTCAGGCTTACCGATCTTAAAGACGTTATGTAAGTCATGTGACATAACACATGTGGTGTTTTTCTGATGTTTTTTTTTAAAATGTTTTTTAATGACAGGGCAGCTGAAGATATGACAGAGGGAGAGAGAGAGGGGGAATGACATGCAACAAGGGGCTGTAGGGTGGAGCTGAGCTCTTGGCTGCTCTGGGGGACATTCAGCGCATGAGCAACCAGGCCACCACACACAGTTCACATTGTAACAGTCACAGTTTGGTTAGGCTTAAGCACAAAAACTACTTGGTTAGGTTTAGGAAAAGATTGTGATTTGAGTTGAAATAACTATGTTCCATATGTCACATGACTGGAGTGACATCCCACCCAT